>JADDOH010001852.1:0-349283 GCA_016648135.1 Agrypnia vestita
ATAAAGCCGGTATTTTCCATTCATTGCGACTGCGGTGACCACGTCACTAGGAAATCCTAGGCTGATCGAATATCGCGAGACGTTTCCCATAGCTCACACCATCTTCAAAACCTTCACTGGCTTAAAAGTCCAGAGAGGATTGAATACAAGTTATGCCTCGCAATATTCGAGACTTCACAACATGGCCCCTCAATACATCACCGACTTCTGCGTTCCATTTTCCGCAGACCGCGGACAACTAACACTTCGCTCAGTATCAACATCTGATACAAATAGGTTAGCTGAAGTAAATCGCGTCTACAAAACTAATTTCGGTGGCTGGACCAAAGTTATGGAATAAACTACACCTAGGTCTTTTCATATAAGCTTGAAATTGAATTAGCGTGGGTACATTGCTAGCTTATATGAAAAGACCTACACCAACTAAACTGAGAGAAGCAGATAGCTTACCACTAACGTACTTATTTAGACAATCATATAAATTGTCTAAATAAGACAATCATACAAATTGTGTAAATAAGGCAATCTTATAAATTGTCTAAATATAAAAAAAGTTTAAGTGGCAATAATTAATCCGAATTTACTAATCAATTTTTGGCTATGGATCATTCTTTTGATATTAATAAGGTTTTACAAATTTTACATACCTACAAATTATACGGATTTAAATTTTAAGAAATTAGAAATTTTGGAAATAAGAAAAAATGTTAGAAGTAAATTGAATATTGTAAATAACCAGGTCCTTTTTATAAATAGTTATCTCTTGTTATCTAGTTATCTTTCGTTTTCATCTTAGTAGGTAGATACTTAATTATTATTCATTTCCCATGTATAATTTTTATATTTTGAGTGTCTATACTTCGATTTTTTATTTGTTAGTATACTTTGTAGCCTGACGAAGGAGCCATTGAACCATGTTGATATTTTCAATATACAATTGGTGAAAACAAAGCTCATTTTTATTAATTATATAATCATATAAAAACCTATAGAATCAGACCTTCACAACACTGCCTAATGTTTTCCACTCTGTTCGCCAAAATACCTTCTTCATGGCATTCCCAATTATTTCTTGCGAGTAAGCAATAGTAAATCAGTTTTTTAGCCGGTACTTAAGCTTAAGTATGTAATATACTTTTTTTTGTGAAGCGCCTTTGAGGTGAGTACCTACTCACGAGAACGGCGCTATAAAAATGGTCCAATCATTATTATTACCATCGTCATCTTCACCCTCCTCTCTTAGTAGGGTCGGTCGGCGTATGTCTGAGAGATAAGAATTAGAAATGAGGAAAACAGACACCGGACAAAAGTCGTCGGATGTGGTAGATCGTATAGCCAAATTAAAATGGCAACGGGCGGGTCGTGTTGCCAGACAGGGAACAGACAGACGGGCACCCAGAGATCTGCGGTGGAGACCACGGGACATGCAGAGAGGAAGAGGCCGGTCTCAGAAAGGCCGGCCGGTGGGCAGTGGGTGGACCAAAAAAGCTCAAGGAAGAGAAATTTAAAAGAGGCCTACATTCAGCAGTGGAGAGATGGCTGAGGAAGAAGAAGAGGAATTTTAATAATTAATAAATGAAATATACACATTTAAAGCTACTGATACACATGCTTATTAGTGGCACGTGAGCAAGGCGTAGGCCTTGCTTATTAGTGGCATGTGTGTACGCACATTGGTAGTAATGAGCATGCCACTTAGAATCAACTGCCGGTTGATTTATGAGCATGCCACTAATAGGCATGTGTATCTGCACCTTTATTCTTTGAAGGCTAATTTCTGATGCGCATGGATGCGCGCCTAATTCGTTGCATACTAAAATTTCACTCTAACAGCTATCAGTCTCGCATTTCCGCCACATTCTGCGTGCGCAACTTCCGTTACAATAGTTTTCTGGGATATCTTGCCATGTATACGTGACATCGGGGCTGCAGCGCGGCCAGAGAGGTCACTTATACCCGGCAAAATGTCCCAGAAGTCCGACTGTTCCCGCAGCTGCCGAAAATGAAGGCGCAGCGCTACCAGGGCAGCACGCACTCCGAGGGTAATGTTTTGTGCGCCGCGCACAATGCGAGCGGGCGATTGTCCCGAGACGTCTTACTCCCCTGGGATTGAGCCGTCGCTGCGTGTGCGCCTCGCGGACCGAGATCATTTTTCAAAAATATAATATATTAATTATACTGCGGCTGTCGCGTGTACCCGTACGTGCGCTGGCAACCAGAGGCCGCATTTGTCGAGCGCCGGAGCCGACACTGTGGAATTTCCACAATCACACGCGAGAAACGAAGGTCTTCAAGAAGCCACGCGTGGGCTTATTCTATGAAGATTTTGATTCACTTGTTGCGTACTAATATTTATTTATTTATTTAATTAATATACACGGCTAAATAGCCTTTTACCTACAACGCGTCAACATCATATTAACACAACAACACACGTGTGTAAATTATAGAAATAGAATCACACATCAGTGTAGAAATAGACAAAAAATTGAAACATTTTTTTCGCTTAACCTACGCGTTGGGCTTCGGTCGGGCGACGCTACGAAAGGGAGTAATAAAAAATTTCCAAAAATACAAAATTATACTATAATCAGGTTTCGCGTCTACTAGACGCGTTGAAATATTTTCATACAACTTAATAAGTTGTATGAAAAAACCATTCAAAATTTGAAAAATCCTAAAATTTATTAATTTTTTTACCGAAAATTTGATATATATTCTTGATCGTCGCCACGAGTCTGCTTGCAAAGTTTCAGCTCGATTGTATCACGGGAAAGAGGTTTGAAATGGATCCAAAGCTTTTTCATCAGACAAGAAGACAAGCAGACGCCACGAGTTAATATAAAGGGAGTAAAAGGAGATATAATACAATATAAAACACATTAATAATAGAAAAATTTAAAAACGTAGTACATAAAAGAGTAGAGATGTAATACAATGAAACGTGTGAATAATATAAAAATTGAAAACACGAGTAAGTATACGTGGACTTATCACCAAAGTGGCATTATACTAAATACATAATATTTCGGTTGGATTAGACATATTATATATATTATATTCATCAATGAACATGTACATTACATACATTATAATATTGATTAAGGGGGGGTGTAAGGTTTTTAATATTTTTTTTTGCATTTAATTTTTAATTTTTTAAACGAATGTATAACATCGTAAGAATATTGTGTCAAAATTTCAAGTCAATCGGAGCAAAATTGACGAAATTATGAACATTTGAGCGAGACTGATTTTCTATACCTGCTCGGGCAGCTGAGAGACGCGCTCACCTGAGGACTACCGGACGTGCTTATTGTATTGGAAGAGTTTTGTGTAGACAAGGACAAAAAGATGCTGATGATGAAAGCTCTTTGCTGTGTGAACATGGCATCGACGATTATGTGTAAGTATAAAATAAGTGTTGAGTTTTATTTTGAATTTTAAAGTGTGCAAAACTTTAAGGCGTTTTCCCCACATCACACGTTTTCAAAGTCGGTGTCCATCATAACTTCAAAACTACTACACCGATCCTTTTGAAATTTTGAACACTATTTTTGTACATAATTTACAAGGTAACGCTAGAGAGTTTTTTTGAAATTTGTTATTAATTTTTATTTTTTAACAACAAATTAGTCGATATTTTTCGCAAAAAATCGCGTTTTTCCCTTTAAAGTGTTCCAAAAAATTGAAAAATTGAAATTTCAAAAAACCCTCCCAGCGTTACCTGGCAAAATCTATTATCTAACGAATGAACTTTGATTTTTTGATTTCAGATGATCTAGTACCAAGTTATGATGGACACCGCAATTCTCCTTTTTTCCGAGACACGTCCGAATAATTGCTGCCATTGCCGTATTTTTTAATATTTCGTCTTGAAAATTTTACACAAAATTCTTCAAATGTCATACTTTAATGTATCATTGGTTTAAATAAAGAGGTTTTAAGTGTGTCGTCACAAAAAATTCACAAAAACATGCCTTTTTTTGTACGAATTAACCTTACCCCCCCCCTTAAGTTCGAAGCTGCGCTGCATTTAATGTTCCCTAATAATGTCGAAAATGATATAGTAACGTATAGTCATCCACTTCAGGTAAATTTTGAAAGTTTCAAAGCTCTAGCTAGTCGAGAAGTTGGTGGAACATCAATTACAAGATTCCACCACAGCAAACAAACAAACAGATAAACGGCCGTATTCTGAAATAAGCAATATTGCCATATCAGTTATTATATAAAATTGTAATGTTGCATGTGTAAGTTTGACAGGTTTGATATTAACGAATTCAATCAATTACAAAACTCCATTATTCATAATAGGAAATAATAATAGAAAATCCTCTCCCATCCCACGCATATGCTCAGATTATAGTAATCTTTTGAATTCAATAGATATTATTTTTTCAATTTGCGAGTAATCAAGAATTTCAGTAATAATATTTAAAACTAATTTTTTAAATAATTTAGAAAAACAAGAAACAAAAGACATGTCATTCTGATATTTTGACAGTTATACATGGAAAGGTTTTTCTGAAACATGTTGGTGGAATTACTCTTATAAAAGAATTAGATATATACAATAATATAATCAATATTATTTAATAGATAATTTTAATAGATATGTAATTATATGTAATTTTGTAGATATATAATTACTACCTTATGAAAATAAATATCACTGACGAATTCAAAAAAATATTACAATTGTGTTCTATGACGCCACTCTGGGACAGGCGTAGCCTAGTAGAGTGGCATAATCCACAAATTTAACAAAAAAAAAAGTGTAATTTATCTTATATTTTATTGTTAAACTAGTATTAAGTACCTTTATTTGTAAACAAGGATTTTTTTGAAATAAATAAATAAATATGAAGAGTATCGTCATATGGTGAGGCAGATACTAGAAACTCGTCCCCCTCCCTGATCATGTGCATTATATACATTACGAACCCTTTTATGTTTAAGATAAAGTTAAATTAGGAACAATCTGTAAAATTGTTTTATCTGTCATTCAAATCAAATTGCCTTGTCTATAATTATGTCTGTCTGTGTCATCCTTTAATTGTGGGAGATATTTCACTGTATTTTGTGTATTTTATATTACCAAGCAAGTATGTCTCCCTGTTGGATGAACGAATAAAATAAAATAAAATAATTGTGAATAGTTTAACGTTTGTTTATATTTTAGAGCGTTTTGATCGATTGAATTCGTTAATTTCAAACGTCAAAATTGGCGGCATCACAGTGTTACACAATAGCTGTCAAGATGCAGAAATAGCAACATTGCTTATTTCAGAATACGGCCGAAGGAGAGTTAAGGAAAATCATGCAAAAATAACTCCGGAAATCGTAATAATTTAGCCATTTTGAATCATGAGACATTTATTTATTTATTGAAATTAACGGACACAGTCCAACAATATATATTACATAAAATGAAACATGAAATAAAGAGAATTATAGTTGTAGTGTAATTTAAAGGAAATCATGGACAAATGAAGTACTAACAAGATGGACTATCTAATCAGAGACTTACACCAAAGAAGTCCAGATCCTGTCTTGAATTTATAAGACGACATAACCCTGACATGGGAGCGTGGAATCCATAATTGGTTCTATGATGGCTAACCACCAACACTTCATTATTTCTGAGTCTACGGGAAGGGATATTGAATTTTATTTGTCCCAGTAACGAAGGCACATCAGTGTGGCCGTTTAATGTTTTGCATATGGTGATTAAGCCAGTGTTTTCTCTACGTTTTTGGAGACATCCAGGGAAGATCCCGCGTCCCGTCAGTCGAGGCTAAATTGCGATCGGGAGAGGTCCTGGAAGACGAAGGACTTTTTTTAAAATTTCATTACAGATTGCTCCATTTACAATGCAAGTTGTAACTTGGAGCGAGTACCTACATGGAGGCGATCCTCCGCTTGATGCTTTCAATGCTGTCATTAAATACACGATCGCTCGGTTCATTGCGCTTATTCGTTACGTCCGTTGTGCATTTTGGGACATGGGACCTCGATTTCGCAAATAATTGGTACAAACAGGGCGTAATTCTCTAGCAGGTTCGGAGCATCAATTATATTTCTTAACCCTTCAACCCCCTGCCCGACTAGGCCCTCCCGTCTGTAGCTATTCTCCCGTTCTGCGCATGTTTAAGTAGCGCGAGAATTTCTTTTGAATCTGCTCGATCATGTCGATGTGAGGCTCCACACTGCCATTTCACATTCCAATTTTGAACGAACGATGAAATTGTACATTTGCTCGATGCACTACTGCACACTCACACGAAAATCCTTTTGAAATGTGTGTTACGGAGCCTAAAAGCGTACGACACATTGTAACTAGTTGGTTTATGTGACTTGAGAAAGTCAGTCTGGCATTGAAGACAACACCGAGATCTTTGATCTCAGCGACGCGTGAATTTTTTCTTTATAGGTACAGATACACATGCTTATTAGTGGTGTAATAAGCGTGCCCTAACAACTGTACACACTTGCTCATTATCAGCGTGCTTATTTTAAGCATGCTCATAAATAGGCACGCTCAAAGCTAACAATCAAACAGACATGCTTATTAGTGGCATGCTCTTGTCATGGAATAGAGACGCTCTTGTTCAAAATAGAAACTTTGCAAACTGAAAAAGGAAATTCGAGTAAACCAAAAAATCAACAGTTGCCGAGTTTCCATCCGCATATTTTTGATTTTAGTTTTTGTAATTTTTATTGTAAGCTTTGAATCATTTATGTCTTTTTAATAAAGTTTCATGAACATTATTTCTCGCTATATTATTTTTACACAACGGTGACCGAGTATTCCACAGACATTCGTAATTCCTATAATAAGTCACGAAAAGTAATGTTTTATCATCTCCCCAACGCGCCATATTTGTTTCATCTGTCGCGGACTGAAAAGATTGCATTGATAATCGATACTAGCCGCGAATGACATAAGCATGCTCACAATAAGCAAGCCTGAACAGGCTCGTACTCAAAAGATACCCCTTCTCATAGTGAATGACATTAGCACGCTCATAAATCGACCGGCGGTTGATTTTTGAGCATGCCACTAATGAGCAAGCTTATTACTAGCAATGTTTTATTTTATTTATTTATTTCAAAACTAATTTAACAATAAAAATATAAGATAAGATTACACAATTTTTTTTGTTAGATTTGTGGATTATGCCACTCTGCTAGGCTACGCCTGTCCCAGAGTGGCGTTATAGAACACATTTATAATATTTTTTTGAATTCGTCAATAATATTTGTTTTCATAAGGTAATAATTATGTATCTACAAAGTATCAAGTGCATTGTTAGTGATAAGTTGAGTGAGTCATAAGTCCAAGTGTAAATATGTGTAGAATATTGTTTAATGTAAAAAGGGTTAAAGTTTTGTTTAAGATTATTTTTTATTTTCCTTAATTAATTTATTTATTTATATAGGTATGTATTTTTATTAATAGACATTATTACGCAATTACAGTAAGTAAATTTTCAGTTGCTGTTCTACCTTTGGAGGTAAGCCAGTTGTTTGCTAAAGCTTTTATTTTATTAATCGAGTATATTCCGATTGTCGGGAAGTCTGTTTTAAATATGTTAAATATTTTAGGCCCTATGTACGAGTAATTTTTCTGTCCATGTGTTGTCTTAGTTTTTGGTATTTCGTCGAGGTTTCGTAATAACGCGTACACACATGGCACTTATAAGCGCGGGCTAAAGAAGGTGAATACTGCGCATGCTCACGTGCCACTAACAAGCGTGTGTATTATTGGTGTTATCCTGGAAAATCCGCGCTCCAACTCATCGGAGCCGACTGATTGTTCGGCGGATGGCCAAGTGCAGGATGGAAATGTCAAATAAAACTATTTCAGTTCTATTTCAAGTCCGTCAGACCGCTCGAAGGAAACAATGTATATCAATAACTCGCGCCTGTTCAGCCCGCTTTCTGCCCCGTCACGCCGCCTTGTGCCCGTCGGGCCGGCGTGACTGGCGGCTTCGGCGGCCCTTCCCGCTGCAAAAAATGCTGCAGGTAGGCACCCCCCATGACTCCACTTCTTCTTCTTCTAGCTAGTTCGTGGCAATGCGCGACCTCGTCAGATGGCTCTCATTCGAAAGTGATACGGCCTAAATGTGCAAGGTGTCTCGTGGCTAGTAGGATTCATACCTGGATGACGAGTCGAAAACGTTCGAGCAATAGTTATGGAGATGTGCAATATATAAGTTTGCATTTTTTTTTCAATATTTTTGACTTATTTTTTGCAAAATGTCGAAGTATCTTTACGGTAACGTATATCGATTATGAAAAATTCATGCGCATCGATACAACTCAAATAAAATTATATAAACCGCGTAAAAAAATGATTTTTTAATTTTTGCGATTTTTTTTCATTTTGGAATGCAATCCCGAGTCGGGATTGCCCTTTCGGGATCCCTCGAGATTATAATTTCCAATCCCGCGGGATCCCTACGGATCGGGATCCCGAATGCTTTTTTTTTGTTTTGTTTATAGAGCTGAATAGCAATTAAAGACAACGCCCTGCAGTTTTAAATCGGCAATTTTAATAAAATGTTCATTATTAATCATTGCATTAATGTTTTTGTAGGCGTTTTTCCAAGCGTCAATCAGTCAATGTAGTAGTAGTTTTTACTTCCTTTCTTTTAACTCGTGGCGTCTGCTTGCTTGCTGGCTTGCCGGGTGAAAAAACTTTGAATCAATTTTTAACCCTTTCCCCGTGATCCAATCGAGTTGAAACCTAGCAAGTAGGCTCGTGGCGACGATCAAGAAGATCTATCAATTTTTTATTTATTTTTTATTTTTTTTATTTTTTTAAATAGAGATGCGAACACGAAATACATGTCACATCTATATTCTTACTATTTTCAAACTAAGCTAAACGCTTGTGCTATGAAAATAGGACTAACTTGCTAGTCTGGGCTGAGATTCGAACCCGCGACCTTTGGATCACGAGGCGAGTATCCTAACCACAAGCTATAGTATAATTTCTGATTTATAGAAATTTTATTGTTTTTTTCAAATTGGAATCATTAGAAAAGTTTGATTAGTAGCTTAGCGGCCCGATAACGTCGCGAATATTTTCTAAATTTGAATTACTCCGTCGGTATACATAATAGGTACTTCACTACGAATGTCGAAAATCTAAATTGACTAAGAAATGTTTTTAGAATTTAATCTTCAAAGCATGAAGTGTCTTATCAAAGCTCAAAACATCTGACATTTTAGAAATATATTAAATTACTGTAAGTTTAGTGTTTATGTTTTAATTCTTTAATTGTTGTTATATTTTACAAAGAAAGGGAGTATAATAAGTTTTAAGTCTTTAATTGTTGTTATATTTTACAAAGAAAGGGAGTATAATAAAAGCTTGGTTTTTATGGGTTACTTTTTTATTACTATGTTAGGTTGATAAAATACAGCAGACATTATTCAAAGCAATTTTCATTATTTGATTGTGATATGAACATATTTTTTAAGTACTTACTAAAAGCTCTGTATACATGCACAATTAAACATACAAAACATAAGAAATGCTGATCAATCCCGATAATCCCGTTCGATTTTTCGGTTCGGGATTGTTCTCGTAAAATGCCTCGAGATCTCGCGGGATCGGGATTGCATTCCCTAGTGATGAGGATGTGAACGAAATCACCGGAATTATCAATTAGTGCCCAAACCATCTGGGCGATCATTTTTTGATTCTATTAACTATGCTAAGGTCAGCTTGGCATTCTTTCCTAAAGTGCTCATTCTTTACTCCATCGTGGTGGCTGATCTTCTTCTTCTTCATCAGCCTTCGTCTTTCCGCCGCTGGAAATAGGCCTCTTCCTTATTTTTCCATTCTTCCCTGTTGTTGGCTAATTGTAGCCATTTCTTTCCCCCCACAGCGACAATATCATCGGCCCATCTCTTTTGAGGTCTTCCGATGCCTCTTTTATTTTCACAAGGTCTCCATTCCAGAACTCTGGGAGGCCATCTTGTAGTATCCTGTCTTGCAATGTGTCCATTTTAGCTTCGCTACACGATCCATGATATCCACTACTCTAGTTCTGCTCCTAATTTCGTCGTTTCTAATTCTCTTAGGCTTACTCCAAGCACGGATATCTCCATGGATCGTTGCGTGCATTTGAGTTTTTCTACACTTTTCTTTGTAAGGGCCATAGTCTCCGCTCCATACTTCATCACTGGCAGTGTGCAAAGGCTTTTCTTTTTAGGCTAATTGGGATCTCTTCGTTCTCGTATGTTTGAGTTTGCCAAAAGCAGCCCAGCTCGATCCTATTCGTCTCGGCAATTCTGCTGTTTGGTTCTCTTTGTTCATTTTCATCTCGTGTCCTAGGTATATATATTCATCCACTATTTCAATATTATTACCATTGATAGTGATGACTTTGTTCTCTGGATAACAATATTGAAATAGTAGTGGCGGCTGACGACCATTTAAAATGGCGGACTTGCAGCGGAGTATGAATGCGCCCCGGCTCCGCGGGGAGACGCCCGCAAGATTAATTATTATGGCGGCCGGAGTATGATGGATGGAGCCGTTCGTCAAGCCGACGTTTAATATGTATTGTAGTGCGCGCCGGTCGCCATCTTTGTTCTCGCTTTAATTGCCTCGTTTTCATATCGAGCGCACCGCGGCCCAGAGCGATACCGGCTCAAGTCTCAAGTACCTACTCGACAATACTAGAACAATAGAGATGTAAAAACCTGAATTATCCGATAATTCTGAATATATATACGAATTTGTTTCGTTTTACGCAATTTTACGAATACGAATGTTCGTATTCGCCGAATATCACGAATTTGCACTAAAGTTTTTGTAGGCGTGTTTCCAAGCATCAATCAGTCAGTTAGTAGTAGTTTTTATATCTATGTTAGGTTGATAAAGTACAGCAAATATTGTTCAAAGCTATTTTCATTATTTGAATGTTACTTACTAAAAGCTCTATAGACATGCGCAATTAAACATACAAAACATAAAAAATGCCGATCAATCCCGATAATCCCGTCCGATTTTTCGGTTCGGGATTGACCTCGTAAAATGCCTCGAGATCTCGCGGGATCGGGATTGCATTCCCTAGTGATGAGGATGTGAACGAAATCACCGGAATTATCAATTAGTGCCCAAACCATCTGGGCGATCATTTTTTGATTCTATTAACTATGCTAAGGTCAGCTTGGCATTCTTTCCTAAAGTGCTCATTCTTTACTCCATCGTGGTGGTTGATCTTCAATTTCAATTTTCAATTTCAATTTCAATTTTTATTTATTACATAATATGTACATTACAAACATTATTTTCAATACATACATATTATTAACTTACATCTAAAAATATACATATACACATATACATACACATCCATATACACATATAGGTACATAAACACATATGTATACATACATACACATATACATATACATACATACATACACACACATATACATATTGTGTATTAAAATACTAATTTATTATTAAACAATTAAAAGTGACCTGTACAATCTGGTCAAAGGTGTAGGAGAATCCTGCTTCGGAAAACCCCCTCAGACACATGGAATATATCAATATCCAAAGCGATCTTGTTCAGCATAGCTGTAGCTTTTCCAACAGGCATAACCATCGGCAGGTTGGTCCTGTATATTGGAATGTGAAACAATCTATGCTGACGATGTCTAAGGTAATTATCAGGAACATACAAACCAATGCTCTGCATAATTTCAGTATTGTCGATCATACCGCGCAACAATCGATAAAAATGTGTAATCAAATACACATTCCTTCTAGTCTCTAAACTATTGTAGCCAAGCATACCCTGGAGAAACTCGGTTGGGTAAAGCCAAGGATAATGCCCGTACTTCTTCTTCTTCATCAGCCTTCGTCTTTCCACTGCTGGATATAGGCCTCTTCCTTATTTTTCCATTCTTCCCTGTTGTTGGCCAATTGTAGCCATTTCTTTCCCCCCACAGCGACAATATCATCGGCCCGTCTCCTTTGAGGTCTTCCGATGCCTCTTTTATTCTCCAAAGGTCTCCAACTCTGGTAGGCCATCTTGTAGCATCCTGCCTTGCAACATGTCCTGCCCATTGCCATTTTAGCTTCGCTACACGATCCACGATATCCACTACTCTAATTCTAAGCCTAATTTCGTCATTCGTCATCTCTTAGGCTCACTCCAAGCACGGATCTCTCCACGGATCGTTGCGTGTATTTGAGCTTTTCTTCACTTTTCTTTGTAAGGGCCGTCTTCTCCACTCCACACGTCATCACGAGCAGTATGCGCGATTCAAAGGCTTTTCTTTTTGGGCTGATTGGGATCTCTTTGTTGTCGAAGATATGTTTGAGCTTGCCAAAAGCAGCCCAGCTCATTCTCGTCTTGGCAACTCCGCTGTTTGTTTCTCTTTGTCCAATTCGGGCGGCTGCGCGCGGCCGAAATGTCAGCCGCACCCGACAGCCGGTAACTCAAAAATCATCTCCAGACATGACGACGATGATGATTCGCGGACGACACTGCCCCCCACCACGCCTCGCGTCGCTCCGTGCGCGGTCTCACGATTTCGATAACCGCAGCCCTCGGAGAAATCATTACGCGGCCGTCTCGCTCCCCCGCATCGGCCCGCTCGCGCGGCACTCATCGCCCTCTGATTCCCCGGAGAGTTTTCCAATTCCATTCCGGCCGTCTGCCGTCCCGCTCGCTCCCGCGCCGCCGCCGCCCGTCTCGCTCGCGCCGCTCTGAATTACATTATTTTCGAGCCGCGACCGGACAGGGCCGCACCGGACTCGGAAAAGTGGCGTTTTTAAAATCGACGCGATTTTTTTTAACCGGTTAAAATAATGGTTTAACCATCACTGAACTCGTTTAGGCGTGTGAACTTCGCGCCACCTTTGGCGTGTCATCGTAATTTTATTAAAATTTTCAATATTGCAGTGTCGGAATGTACACTATGTGGGGAATAAAAGCAATGTCCAAAAACATTAATGCAGTTACTACATGGTTCCATTTTGAACTCTTTTGAACCCCTCCCCTCCCCCCACGTAGACCTAACGTGGCTTTTGCTTCGACCGAGAGTGGAACGTAGTTTTTTCCTGTTAATTCCAGAAGACATTTTGTACTATTTTCACTTACCAATTACTATTAAATTATTGGGTATTAAATTAACAAGACATTTTTATAATTAACGAGAACAAAAAATGATTTTTTTAAATATATAAAACAATGCTATATGTACTATATATATAATATTGTTTCCCAAATATTTGTTAGTCTGTGTAAATAAAAGCTGTTTTGAGTTGCTTTGGAAAGAAAAAATATATTATTAAACGAAAGAACATTAACATTAAAATTGACATTGACATTAAAATTTAAAAATAATAATAGTACATACATGAAAAGAGAAACAACATTTAAAGCTATTATTTCACCAAAATTATTAAATACCATTCATCGGTATATAATTATTAAAACATAATTTTCACAATAGGTCGATTGTCAGTTGTTTGTTTATCAAAGAATTTTCACGCAAATTCAAATGTTCTATTTACCAATTCAAATTAAATGAAGATCTGCAGGTACGTACTGATCCTCCATATCTCATTGACATCATTTTGAATTTTATCTTTTGAAAACTCGCTGGAAAAACATTTATTGTATAGCGTCATTACTGAAGTCCGCTTTGACGGAACAGAATTAATATAATTTTTTCACCGCTGCGGGTAGTCCCATGTGCAAGCTAACACTTTTTAAAATATTTTTTATAAGTAAAAACTTGCTGCACACGTGAAGATGCATCGCTACCATTTATTGGTGCAGATTTGTAGATCGCACATTCTGTACCTTTTTAATTGTGCCAAATAAAATGAGTGAGAGAATTACGTAGCTCGACTCTGACCCCCCCCCCCCTCTTCACGTAGCCCAGCGTTGCAAACCTCGCCCCCCCCCCACCTTTATAGGCAACATAGTCTATACATTTATAGGAAACTTGGTTTAGGTAGGAATAGGTAGATACATTAACCGGTCGGGTCGCAGAGTGCGGATCTGCGCTTTCTAGACACGTATGCGAATTCGGCCTATTTTACCTGCGTTTATGGATTTTTAAAGCTTATCATTGGTTATATCTCAAGTTTTTTAATGAACGAACGAGTTCTATTTGTCAAGTACCTAACCTCATTTATCGTGCAAACCGGACAAAAAATCATTCCACATGTCATCTTCGAACTGCGCATTAATTATGTTATTTATCTGGTAAAAAAGTGTTATTTTTAAATAAAAAAAAGTGTTAAATTTAAGTATTTTTATATTCTTTGATATATTTAGAACGAAAATATTGAAATACAATATCTTTACTGTTATTGCTTTCATGGTTTTATTCGATAAACATGTGCGTACATTTCTGACAGTAAATGTCGTTGCTTATTTTCATAATTAATTAATGAATAAGTTATTATTGTGCAAGTAATTATTGGAATACAAGAAATTATTGAAGTGTGCAAATCGTGAAACCAGAAAGTGCGACTTCTTAGTGATTTATTGTTGATTTTTACCTTAATAAAACCATCTCAAAAAGTGTCTAAAAAACAGCAATCGTGCATGAAATTGCGCGGCATCCGACCGGTTAAATCTAGAATTTAGTACACTCTAAATTAGCAATCCTCGGTGTGAGCATTCAAAACATTTTTTTTGCTTTTTGGACATTGCTGCATTTGCCTCCGTATGTAGGATGCCAACATTTTACTGACCATCAATTGATTCTACAGTTTTTCCTTAATAGGAAAAACACTTTACTACTAATACATATAAATGTAGGATAAGCCTCTCGGCTACTACCTACCTCGCTATATATATTTAATTTTATTTATTTTTTTAATTAATAATATATATATGTATATAATATTTTATTACAATCATACATAGACAATGTTTACAAATAAATATTTTTTGTGTGTACATACCTCACCAAAAAGAATTATGATTCATGTGTGTGGTGAAGGATAACCACATACAATCATAGGTATAGGTAGTGTAATCTAATTAAATAACAATGGGAAAGAAAGAAAAGAAAATCTAATATATCAAAATCTTAATTAATGATACAATACATAGAATAAGCAGTCAAAAGAGACCAAACTCAATCACAAAGTCAATTCTATAATAAATGAGAACCCATTCTGGTTCACTGGGGGAATATGCGCACAAGGCGCAACCGCAAAACATTCACCATCTTGCAAAATAAATTGAACAAATCAAATAATTGTACAGATATCTTCATCGATTCGGGAAGTACTCGACAGTATCTCCCATAAACTACTCGTATCAGAACCAAAAGAAAAATATATTGAAATACCTTCGGCCTTGCAAATTTACCTTCACCGCATCATAAAGCACCATTCACCTTATTACCTCCTCTTGATATCTTTCTCATTTTACTGTATACCGGATAATTATGCATCAACTTAACACATCTATACTACGAGTACTATAAGTACATAGAGATAAAGTTTGTAAGTTTGGATGTAGGGGGTGGTAATCTCCGAAACTACTCGTCCTATTTCAAAAATTCTTTCACCTATATTTAGAATAAACTTTCAGGGTGGACATAAGCCATATATTATCCCATTAAAGTAAAAGGGCTTTTCGTGGTGACCTATTTTACAACTAAAGTCGACAAAAAAAAATGATCGAGCGACGCGTTTTTAACGAATGCTGTTTTAAAGGTAAGAGATATTTAGTTGTAGAATTCAAAAAGTTCTCTACGCCATATGTCTGGGTGTTAAGATTAACACACAAACTGATAAAATATGACTAAAGGTTACTAAAAAATATACGCGTACGAAGCCGCGCGGGTAAGTTAGTATCATATAAAAATGTGACTCAAAATTATAGTTTTTCACAGCTTTTTTTTTTTATTGTATCGTTGGCCCTTCTCCGAATTCGTCTCTGTCCCTCTCGAGCGCCGATCCGTAGACGCTTTCGTCTCGCTCTCACTCTCTACCCGGCCTTATACGCCGTCTCGCTCGCCCCGTAGAGTGTGTCAGGCCAGTCCTTGCGGACACGCGGAGACTCGCGTTGTCTCGTTTTCTCCGTACATACGCAGCTCTCTCGCTCTGCCCCGCGTTCCGATGGAAATTAGATTTTGTGTGTTTATAGCTTGCCGTAATACACAAGGTTTCTCATAGTTAGTAGCATTAACTTTACAGGTGGATTCTAACTAACTATCTGACCATCGCGCCGTTTTCCCGCAGGGATAGGCAGAGAGGATAGGCAGTGAACGCCACACTCTTCTATCCTGGCACACCACTTTTGCTTCGGCCACATTAATACATCTTCTCATACAAGTTCTACGGTTGTTACGGCTTTTAACGGAGCCATCCTCGAATACTTGTAGTACCTGATCGTGCCGGGTCTTTCGCGGACGCCCTCTATTCCTGTTGCCTTCAACACTCGCCTCGTATATTTTCTTAACCATCCTTTCCTCGTTCGTACGTTCCACATGACCAAACCATCTCAGCACTCCTTTCTTTATTATTAGGTGGATTCCTGCCTCGATAATCAGTCGAAAATGTCGAAGAAACTGCGACTAATATCAATAGTTATGAAGATATGCAATACTAAAGTATGCATTTTTTTGCAATATTTCTGACTTTTTTGCAAAAAGTTGAACTATCATTACAGTACCTAACCTACACTGATTATGAAAAATTCGTTCGCTTCAATACAACTTATAATTGCTTACATTTTCTGTTTTTATATACGTAAAATAATGTGTATTTTAAATTCTCTATCCGTTGGTAGGGATCTGTCTTTGATGGCAATCCAGATTGTATAACTCAGATGAGGTCATTAAATAAGTAGGTACCTACTTGGAATATTAAATTAGAATCGCAATGTGAAATATTTCGTGTAGATAAAACAGAATCTTAAGTAGGTACGAAACTTATTGAGAGAAACCTACGCCATCACTATATTCGAGTACCTAATCTATAACACATGCACATCTAGCGGTAAGAGAACACCTACCCAATTTTCGAAGTTATTTTATTTTGGCGCATTTAGGGTAAAATTTTTATTGTAACGGAAGTAGCGTGTAGCGAAAATGCGAGAATCCATTAAACTGTCAAAAATGTATTCACTTGTAATATAAGTGATGTACTGTCGGCCATCTTGAATCGAGTACCTACCAATCATACACATGCTCAATTCAAATGGTGACGAATGATTGGTTATTGAAAACTAGAAGTGTTTGTTGAAAGTGATATTCGAGAAATTATTTATTGCAAATACGACGTAATTGTCAGATATTCGCATTCAAAGCAAAAAAGTATTCATTCATTCATTCATTCATTCGACATTCAATCCGGCTGCCAAAGTTGTATAGTTTCGAAACTTTTGAATAGGGAACCCTTTTAGGTGTAGACTTTTTTTTGAAAATGTACGCGTGTTTTTACTCCCTTTCTTTTAACTCTACTCTTGTCTACTTGTCGTCTTATCCGCTTATCTGACGAAAAAAAAATCGATCGATTTTTAACCCTTTTCCCGTGATCCGATCGAGCTGAAACTTTGCAAGCAGATTTTTAGAAATTTTAATGGTTTTTTTCAAATCGGAATCATTACCAAGGTTATTACGGCCTCTTAATACCGTCATCACGCCATTATCACAAACACGCCAAAGAAGTGTGACTTCTACCGCGCGTACACGAATACGCGAGCTCTTCCATTATTTTTTTTGTTGATAAATTAGGTATATTTTTAAGGTTGAAAAATAAGTTTGAATAAAAGTTTTAGACCGACGGCTTTCTGCGAGCATGTACGTGGATATATATATTAATTAATCCCCGCCCCCCTCGGAGCTTTTCCAATCTAGCCGGGGGAGCTCACGCTCTCGGCCGCGGGCCAATCAGGGCTCCGAAACGCTTCTGAGACCGAATCCACCCGACTTGGACGAGTGTTCGCCCTCGAAAAGGGCCGGCTTCAATTTTAATGATGTGTACAACAGAAATCATTTTTCAAGTTATACTTTTATCGCAATCGGGGTAGTTTTACGGATGTTGCGCGCGCATCGTGTAGTGGAAATGCGATACCGGAACTAACGACGCCATATTGACGTCTTTTTTGTAGTCGGATTCTTACGCATTTGTTGCCATATTGTTGTTGTTGTTGCACTGCAACACCAATTTAAACAACATATGTTGTCGCCATATAGAATTACGGTCAGCCGTCAGCTTCTATAGTTGCGCTTGTAGCGGAAATACCGTAATATTCTTATTTTTTTTATTAGAGACACTAACAGGATAATAGGTACATGATACTCTAATAATAAAACATTGTAAATGAAGACTATGCCCATTACCCCAATCACAAGTGTCTTCGGCACGCTCTAGCAACATGTATTTTTACATTTATGTATATTTTACTATTGTTTTATTATATTTTAGTGTTTGAATGCGGTGTGATCATGTAAGAATATGTAAATAAATAATTGATTTAATGGATCTATAGATTCGGGTCATATTGAATTCTTGTCTGTAGTCAGGTTCTTACGCTAGAAGAAGACTACCCCGAGGTTATCGCCACTGGCTACGAGACTAACTAACTAACTAACCGTCACCCCGTTTCCCCGCAGGGATAGGCAGAGAGGATAGAACGCCATATTCTTCTATCTTGGCAAACCACTTTTGCTTCGGCTACATTCATACATCTTCTCTACCATTTATGAGAAGTTTAATTCGTAAATATTATTAACAAGTGAGATAATATACAAACAACAAAATATCAAACGTACCTATATAAATTCATTCATATCAAAGGTGTAGGAGAACCCTGTTTCGGAAAACCCCTTCAGGCACATGGGATATATCAATACCCAAAGCGATTTTGTTCAGCATAGCTGCGGCTCTTCCAACAGTCGTAACCATCGGCATACTTGTAGTATCTGATCATGCCAGGTCTTTCGCGGACGCCCTCTGTTCCCGTTGCCTCGAGCACTCTCCTCGAGACACCTTATATCTGCATATTGTTTTAGTGCTAACTCGGCGCACCCTAACCCCGCCCCGCACTTTGCGCACTTTTTGGGTGTACTTGTCGGTGGTCGCGCTCGTCGAGACCGGCGAGCTAGCCAGCGGCCGCAGGTAAAGGTAATGGGAGGCGCTCGAGAGACTTAAATGCCAATTTCTGCATTGGGTATAATAGATGCGCTCAAGGCGTTAACCGAATCGGCGTCGCTCGATTGTAACGGGAGGTTAGGTTAGCACAGGTCGTCGTAATCGTAGAACAGCGACGCGTGTGGTTTTTCTCAAGTTTGCAGGAGAGCAGTTTGAAGTTTTATTTACATAAAGACACTTTATATCGTAGTTCGATACCTACAAAAGATTTTCCTTTGAAACCTGGGTTACTTATTTAAAGTTGATACTTTTCATACCACAAATATGGTCGGGATATAGATGGCTTCTTTTTTTCTCTTTTTAACGATCTAAAAAAGTCAATATAGAATTTTTTGCACATCCGTCATTGTTCTACGATCATGACGAGGTGATGGTAAATAATAATACTCTCACCTGTCGTGGCTGCTGAAGGAACGAATGTAAACGCCGGAAATTAATCGGCGATTTATTAACCACTGATTAATTTACTCTTTAAACTACAAAGTCACTTAACACTATTTAACTTAACGTGGGATACCTATCTACGAAGTGCGAAAAAAGGCAATTTTTGTGAATTTTTTTAAGGAAACCCATACGAATCGTGGTATCGTTATCATTTCTACGTGAAAGTACATACTTACGTATATAAGAATACGTTGAATTTTTTTTATTAAAAAAGGTTCTGTCGACTGCGGAAAAAAAAGGTCCTCCGCGGTGACCACTCCCATTTCATCTGTAATCATCAGAATTAAACAAACAAAAAGATTATCGAAATTTATACTATAATTTAGTCTTTTACTTTTGGTTTTTGAAAATATTGATTTTTGACAAAATGGCGGGCTCCTTAAGTACGACGAACACCGACACCGACGTCACGTTTATCTTATTTTCGTCTATTAAGAGGTCCCAGTACACGATTTTCGTATTTGCTCTCGATTTTGATAAATTTAACGTAAACTTATTAAATCATTTTGCCAAACCCGTAGCTAAACAGGCTTTTAATCAATTTTATTATGATAGATCCATTTACTCTTAAAGCATTTCCTTAAAAAAATATGAACAAGTATATTGTTATTACATCAAAAAAATTATTACCCCGAAACACTATTTTAGTTTTCACGCAATATAGTTATCTTTGCTACACTTAATCTCTTATATTTTCAAATAGAGACCAAATATTTTATTTACAAATCGATTTATACAGTTCGAAGAAGAAGTGGCGCTATTCAGACATTAATATTTTTCGACAAGTTGTTAAATATATCGTTTTAAAAAAGACAAAAATTAAACGTTCTGTTTCCTGTATTGCGGTATCCGTAAAACCATTAAAACATCGATCATTTTAATTAAATTTTACATGCGTACCAAGAAAATTTCACTGTCACTAATATAAAAATATTCAAAAAATTAATTTTTCAAAGCAAGAAAACACTTTGTGGCTTGACATTATAAGACATTTAAGAATAAATTAAATACTATATTTTAAACCACTTTATTGCTATATATTTGTCAACTAGTTTCGGTTGGACTCAACCTTCTTCAGGACAATTACAATATAGACTAATCTAGGTACAGAAATTTATAAAGGAGGAAAGAAAAAGAGAGAGGGACAGAGTGTCAACTAGGCGGGAATGGGAGGGGGGGAGAGGGAAGGATTGTGATCACACATTTGATAATAATACAGGGCCAAAAATTTTACACAAAAACGGACTAGGTTTGCGACTTAACAATCTAGAAGCGTTAGAAATTAATAAAGCTATCAATAATAATAGTCAAATAATAAATAAACAAATTAATTTATCTAATAGTTCTATTTTAAAGAGGTTCCCTCTATCTTCAGTTAACTCCTCCCCTTCCCTCCCCCCCCACCTAGTTGACACTCTGTCCCTCTCTCTTTTTCTTTCCTCCTTTATAAATTTCTGTACCTAGATTAGTCTATATTATAATTGTCCCGAAGAAGGTTGAGTCCAACCGAAACTAGTTGACAAATATATAGCGATAAAGTTGTTTAAAACTTAGTATTTAATTTATTCCTAAATGTCTTATTCAAAAAATTATACCTTATACTCAAGAAGTCGAATTAATTAAATCGTATAGTCTGAATAGCTATGGGTTTTGCAAAATGATTTAATAAGTTTACGTTAAATTTAGCAAAATCGAGAAAATCAGAGAACTGGGGCCCCTTAAGTGTCGGGATAACAATCTTAATAAGCATCTGAATAGTGGTATTTCGGGAACAGGGCCTCTCCCGTCGCGTGTTGCCCTCCGCCTCGCTTCGGGTCTCGCCCGCCCTCTCGGGACGTCTGTTCGCTCCGAGACCCTTCCTGCACGCGCTGAGGGGCCGACCTTGCGCGGCTTGGGCCGGTCGCACATTGGAGACCAATTATACGTACGTATTCGTACGATTATTTTCCTACGTATGGAGCGCGCACACTGTGCGCGTCTCTTGCGTTGGTCACGATCAGTTACTTTTCGCATTTCTCCAATAACGTTTGTGCCAAATGAATAATCTGTATCTTCTGGAAAACTCTATTGTGGCAGACTTAAATAATTTTTATTTTATTTTATTTTTTTATTTAACGCCCTTATGGGCTTTTACAATATACGGAATATTTTTTTTTTTAAAAAATTACATAAGACAGTTAAAATTAAAATACAGTTAAAAGTTACAATAATAATAGTTAAAAGTTAATAATACAGAAAAAAATAAGAAAAACATAAAAACATAAGATAAAATAATAATAAAGTTAAAGGTAGAAATAATAATAGTTAAAGGTAAAATAGAAAGATTTATTGTCCATTTCCATTTTGTTGGGATGTACCTAAACAATTGTATCAGCTTTGTCCTATAAATATAAATAATGACAAATTACATGACTATCTATCTAATAGATTCACAAATGCTGGGGAGAATCCAAGTGCAACGAGAGCTCGTAACATCGGAGAAATATTTATAAGTTTTTTTATTCGAAGTACCTACATAATTTATACCTCACCTTCATTAAATCAAATTATTTAACTTACAGGTATTTTTTAGTTCTTTAGAGATTCTCCGCCATGATCTGCGCTGATGGTCACGTAGTTGAATCACTTTCGTCCCACAAACATTTGTGGTCATGTGTCAAATTGACAAAATTTTCAATATCCATCGTACGAAATCGCAACTCCGGATCGTGTCAGACGTCGCATCTATACGTGCGCACACGCGCTACTAAATCGTGTACAGTGTGCGATGTTCAGTACTGCTTGTAAGGTCAGGAATGTACCCGCGTATTCGTACGTACGCGTACTACTCAGGCATCCAGTGTGCGGCCGGCCTTATCCCCCATCTCCGGGCGCTGATTGGCTCTCTCGCCGCGGGGCGCCGCGCCATTGTTGCGCGCGATCGATACGCGGCTGCTAGGGGCGGCGCGCCCGCCCATCGGCACCGGCATCGACATCGCGACCGGGAAACGCAACCCGGGTTCTCTCGTCGGCTCTCCTAGCACGAACGCGCCAAGACGCTCTGTATCAGCCTTTTAACTTATATCGAATATGAAAAATTCATTCCCTATAAATACAGAAATTCCAATTGGAATTTTGTTTGACTTGCATTGAAACGAATGAATTACTGTCATATAATATAAGTTACTGTTATGATTCAGTTCAACGTTTTGTAAAAAATAAGTAAAAATATTGAAAAAATAAATTAACTTTAATATTGCATATCTCGGTAACTATCCATCGATACTAGGTCATGATTGCTTCAACATTTTTGACGCATCATCAAGGCGGGAATGTACCTGTAAAAATTTTGCCACTCGCTTTGAGACCCTGTATTATTTTGATAGGAAAACTACGCTATCGAATCTCTTATTTCGAGTTTTTTTCAAAATAAAATATATAATGGGTAGGTAGGTACTTTTGTATTTCGCCCTTATTATTCTATTTATGATCAACCGCGCGGGTTGACGATTCGCTAGCTTCTATACATCCCTTTATATTAACTCCTGGCGTCTGCTTACTTGCTTGCCGGCTTGCCATCGAAAAAACTTAGGATCAATTTTTGACCCTTTTCCCGTGATCCAATCGAGCTGAAACTTTGCAAGCAGACTCGTGGCGACGATCAAGAAGATCTATAAAATTTTCGTTAAAAAATAATAATAATTATAGTATAATTTCGGATTTTATTGTTTTTTTCAAATTGGAATCATTACAAAAGTTTGATTACTAGCAACGGCGGCCCGATAACGTCGCGAAGTATTTTCTAAATTTGAATTACTCCGTCGGTATACATAATACGTACTTCACTACTAACTAACTAACTAACCATCACGCCGTTTCTCTGCAGGGGTAGGCAGAGAGGATTGAACGCCACACTCTTCTATCCTGGCACACCACTTTTGCTTAGGCCACATTCATACATCTTCTCATACACGTTCTACGGTTGTTGCGGCTTTTAACAGGGCCTCAAATACTTGTAGTACCTGATCGTGCCAGGTCTTTCGCGGACGCCCTCTATTCCTGTTGCCTTCAACATTCGCCTCATATATTTTCTTAACCATCCTTTCCTCGTTCATACGTTCCACATGACCAAACCATCTCAACACTCCTTTCTTTATTCTATATCTAAATTGACTGACAATTGTTTTAAGAATTTAATCTTCAAAGCATGAAGTTTCTTATCAAAGCTCAAGACATCTGACATTTTAGAAATATATTAAATTACTGTAAGTTTAGTGTTATGTTATATGTTTTAATTCGTCGTTAATTGTTGTTATACTTTACAAAGAAAGGGAGTATAATAAAAACTTGGTTTTTATGGGTTACTTTTTTTATCACATTTTTGTATGGAATGTGTCATTTTTAAATTTGTTCATCAGGTTTCGTGTATTTTAAGTACCTACGATCATTTTATTAAAAAGACACACACTAAATTATTTAATCAATTGAAAAATTGCCAAACATACGGTATTTTAAAAATGAAGAAAGCCGTGATTGAATGGTGAGACGTATTTTTTTTCATTAATATTACAAAGTAAAAGTTAAATTATTGCAAAATCCACCAGTTGTTTACATACCATTTATGTTTTAAAAAATAATGTTTTCAAAAAATATTTTATTTTATTGTGTGGTTTTTCATCCTTATTTGATAGCTTTTTACTTGAATATATTTAAAGAATATAGGGGAGGGTGTTGTGACTAATTTATGAAAAATGGTGTTGTGGAAAAATCTTTAATAATATCAAAAACATTATATTTTAGTCGAACCAAACAATTCTTCACCTATAAAAAATTAGCATTATTAACCATGTCACCAAAAGGACAACGCAACAAAATACGGTTTTTCAAAATATGGGAATTGTCACAACCTGCCCCACCCGAGGGGTCAGTTGTGACAAGGGTGGGGCAGGTTGTGACGAACTAATCGTCAAATATTGTTGAGTATGTATGTAGTTTAATTAACAAAATACATTTTATGAATAATTAATAATACAAGTAGTAACATGTTTTATAATTAACTATCAACAAATAAACAAAATTTGTACTCTTATTAAGAAAATTCTGTAATCGATTAAAATTATTTTTTGCCAGTCAAACAAAAGTCACAAATAAAATCTTGAGTGAATTCGTCCACTCCAGCACATAGCTCATTACACCATCTTTGGCAATTTATGCACCTCACCCACCTTTCACCCGAAATATCATTAGAATAAGGGCTTTTACAATAAATGCATTGCTCATCTTCTTCATTCAGTCATCAGTTTCCATGATATGTGGCTTCTCTTCAGTCTCGCTGGATGAAAATGACACTAAATTCGTTTCTTCACTCCAAAAGTCTCTTTCTTGTGTAGTTTTGTCTTTTTTTCCCCTTTTGTTTTATTTGTGCTTGTTTTTTTAGTTCTTTTTGTGATTTTACGCTTTCGCATTTTTTCGCCCTTCTTTTCCTTCCTTAGATTATCTTCTAATTCTAAGTGATTTTTTATTGGCATGTCAGTTAAAATTACGCTTTACATTTTCTTTCTATTACGTAGGTTCTTTCTTGGATGAGCTTTAGGTAATGGCCGGATTTGTTCTGGTGTTTAATGGTGTTGTCCAATTATCGGGAATTTTGATCATATTTTGGCATGCATACTCATATGCAAGCTTTTTCGCATCAGCTGTGGTCAAACCATAATCAACTTTGCTACATTTTGCAATGTAATCTCCAAGTTCTTTTTCTTGCGCATGGGTAAAAATTTGTCCCGGGTTGGAATAGCCCACATTGGAATTTACAAATAACGGGCTTTTTTCCGATCTATGAATCGTTTTAGTGTCATATAATTGACATCAAAAGACACTGCGGCTTTTCGAAGAGACACGTTTGTAGCCTTTATCTCAGCAGCAGTATGTTCGTAAACACTTTCGGGAATTTCAACACTCTTCGTTTTTTTAATGTAATTTCGTACCATTTTGAAACCTTGAAAACGAAAATAAAAAGTAAAGTAAAAATAATAATTGAACTGTACAGTTTCACATCTAATAATAGTTTTAGTAAAAATAAAATTTTAATTATTTCGACATTTTTGTAACAACTCGCCCCATACGATAATTTTATATTAAAATGTCTATGCAAGTGAATTTATTTACCGCAAGGTTTTCCTTTATTGCTGATAATACAGCCAAAAGACACAATATTTGGTAAATAAAATGTAAAATAACTCACCTAGTTAGTATTGGTAAAATAACAGAACACTTGGAATTAGTGCAGAAAAAGTTAGTTGAGTACCTCAAAATCAAACTTTATCGTTTAACTTTAATGAAATCAACCGCACCGCTTCAATATTTTGATAGCAACTGACGCTACGGAGTTCACATAAAATGAATCTATGCGGGTAACGCTAACTCAAATGGCACGAATTTTAAACGCGTTGTCACAACTTTCCCCTGTCACAACACGCCCCACCCTCCCCTATACCTATTATTTTTTTTAAATGAATATTTCAGGTTTCAGCTACCCGTCTAATCAAGGTACTGTGTATTATATCTTAACAATGTTGCGATTTTACAGTGGAAATCAGGAATATCGACAAGAGTTTTTAATTTTTTTGTGTTTTTTAATTTAAATAATAATGTATATATTTTTTGTAACATTGAAGTAAAGAATTTTGTCGACTATGTAAAAAGAAGTGAAAAAAACCGCACAAAAAATAAAATATTTTTTAAAAACAGTGTTTTTTTTTAAATATAAATTGTAAGGAAACAAACTGACAGATTTTTCAATAATATTAAAATGTTTAGGATAATCATTTACTTACTACCTATAATATTCTTGAAAAAAAATACATCTCACCAGGCCATTCAGTCATAAAAGGCCCACAAAGTGGAGCAATTTTTGGTGGCAATGGTAGGTTTGGTTAATTATTTAATGATCAAATAATTTAGTTCGTGTCACTTTAATAAGATATCTGTATTTAATATAAATATGTGGAACCTAATTAATAAATTTTAATATGCCATCTTTCCATACAAAATTGTTATAAAAAACGCACGAGAAGATCGCCTTAATCGTTATGTTTGAATATCGATTCGGAGGCGCATGTCCCTCGCGCTCCGTCAATCCAATTCGGTCCCAGACATAATAAATGATTATATTTTTTCATTAAATCCTCGCACGGCAATGTGCGCCTTGCCCCCCGCGCGCACGGCTCATTCTCCCCTGTCCGCCGTGTAGAACAAAAGTTGTCCTTTTCGCCACGCCCTCGATTCTTCGAACAAAGAAAACGGTTCCCTTCGACAAAAACTCCAGTCCCGGTCGCCGAAAGAGCGCACGTCTCTCCGCTCCGATGAGCGATTGTACGGCTTATCGAGATGGCGTTACGGGTCACGTTTGCTTGACTGCGCGGATGAATGTTGAAATCTACAGGGTGTTCGTAGTAAAATGTATCAAACAAAATAATTTCGTTGTCTATACGTAACTTCGTGTAACTGCCGTAATTTCGTTCGAATTCACGGTTTAAAAAAACAAATGGAACTGCCGGAGATGGGGCTTGAACCCCGGACCAGCAAACCCGAAGGCGGCAACGATTGCGATGTTGTCACCACCACATGTTCGTGAACTGTTAAAAATGCAGTACATATAGGTAGGTAGGACATAGCAAAGATGCAAACCATTTGTACCATTATTATTTGCTGGCGGGGACCTACATATAAATAAATTTAAAATAGTTTGATAAAAGTCGTTATTACTATTTCGTGGTGTAGGCTATAAATAATTAAATACTTACTTATTCTTTAGGAACCGGCATGATAAAGTACCGTCATTTTTGACTAAATATTACTACTAAAATAACTTTTACATGTAATATTGTACATTTTTACTTCAAATCCGTGGAGCGCTCTTTAAAAAATCAGATTTGTCATTTTTACATATTTATAATTTTTAATACATATATTACCTGATACCTGTCGAAGTCCCCCGAACATAAATGTCATAATATCCAACTCTTGTTAGCTACTATAGATTTTTTTTT
The DNA here is from genome assembly GCA_016648135.1 of Agrypnia vestita. Classification (NCBI taxonomy): domain Eukaryota; kingdom Metazoa; phylum Arthropoda; class Insecta; order Trichoptera; family Phryganeidae; genus Agrypnia; species Agrypnia vestita. The sequence goes on from JADDOH010001852.1 coordinate 27,640, forward strand.
CAGATTTGATACCATAACTTAAGTCTGGCGGTCGCTGGCTCTTAGGCCCGAATACAGAGTCAATACTTAATGATTTAAAGCGTACTTTAGCCTTTAAATCATTAAGTATTCGGCCGTATTCCGAAAATACCAATATTGGGATCTTAAGATTGTTATCCCAACACTTAATAGATGAGAATAAAAAAAATAAACGAGATGTAGATGTAGGTATACGTCAGTGTTCGTTGTTCGTCGTGCTCAAAGAGATTTCACATATCTCTCTCAAAGTAAATACCTTTATTTGCGGTGTCCGATGTCTGCAATTCCTTTAGAAAAGCGATTTCATGCGGTCTGGTCTGACAGAGCTTCAAACAGATTACCGAAGTATCTATCGCAAACGTTACCTCACAATTCTCATGTTTCGACTAAAATTACATGAAATAAGTACTAATGCCGTATTCAAAGCTTATAGAAAAAATAATATATTCATATTCATATGCACTTATTAATTTCTTCTCCCACAGCGTTCTGATGTAAAATTATGTCAAAATTGTCATTGTCGCGTTGGACCTGTGTGTATATATATATATATATATATATATATATATATATATATATAAGATATATATATATATATATATATATATTAATATTTTTGACGTTTGACGGATAACTGTCTCACGTCGCATTGTCGCGTTGTTTCTCTCTCTCTCTCAAGTAGAAACTGAAAGAAATACACCTACGTATCGTTTATTTATTTTTTATTCTTGTCTATTACAATCTTATGATCCCGATATTGCTATTTTCAGAATACGGCCGAAAATATGGTTTGCAGCTTTGTGAGGTTACGTTTGCGATAGGTACTTCGGTGATCCGTTCGAAGCTCTGTCAGACCAGACCGCCCGGATAAGAAGGCACAGAGAAATCACTTTCCTAAAGGCTTTGCAGATATCGGACAAGGCTAGTAAAGGTATTTACTTCGAGAGAGATACGTGACAAAATACAAATCTCCTTATTTAACAACGACACCGACGTATACATACTTTTTCTTTTTATTCTCGTCTATTAAGGGTTGGGATAACGACCTTGCGAACACAATATCGCTATTTTCAGAATACGGCCGATTGTCTCTGTGTTCGGGATATGCATCAGTGAATGGTAACCACCGCTTACCCAGGACCGTTCTAAGAGCGAAAGCTTCCATATCGGTTCTACTCAATCATCGCCAGGTTGATTTCTTTCAACTAAATCGCGAGTCCCCGCTCCCCCGCTCGGGTCGTATAAACCTTTGCAGGGCCGCAGAAACAAACCATTCACCGTTCCCGTCGAAGGAATCATCTTTATTATTAAAACAAACATAATTACATACATATTTCACGGTAGATACGTTCATATCAGATGCAGTGTTTATGAGTAAATATACATAAATATAAGAATTAGATACAAGAGTCATATACAATGTTTATAAGTAGAAGTACAAAATAAAAGAAAATACAATTAAATCAGTATTGTAAAGAGGAATACGAGAGGAGAAAGAAGAAAGTAAATACAAGTAAGATAATAAAGAAATAAATAAATAGCAGGGGTGTATAGATGCCGCGCTTCGTATATGATCATACGATAGGGATACGCTTCGGCGTTCCCGACCGCCCTGTGGCCGGGGGGCGGGCCGCGGCTCGCCCCGCCCCCTCGCAAGATGGCGGCGCTGGGGAGCCGAGCGCGCCGGCCCCAAACCGCCGCAAAACCCGGCCGCGGCGCGCATCGCGGATCCGCGCGTCCGTCTGCACGACACCCTCGAGTCCTTGTGAAAGTTCCTTAGGGCGCAGCCCGAGATGCCGGTTAAGTTCTTCACCGAGATGAAAGTCGCGAAGGGCGAGCGCTGCGCTCTCCGCCGCGAGTTCAGCTAATCCGTGCGTTGCCCGAATCATTGTCGGTCGGCTGACATTGTGAATTGTGCGTGAAACGTCTCATACGTTGATACCAATACTGTTTTGAGTGCTTCGAGATCTCGTGTACACATTTGTTAAATCTAATTTAGTAAGTATCAATCAGTTAACAATATTTATTATTATAGGTAGGTAGGTAGGTATCTACCTACGTACCTACCTATGCTCTGAGAACTCAATTACTGGATTTATTTACCACTAACCGAGCTAAATTGTACAAGTCTGACAGAGTCTACGCTATTTATATGAGAAATACGCGTGGGAGTCTTTTGTACGATGGACCAGGGCTCGCGGCCTTTGTAAGCCGTCTTCTGCGATCACTCTACGCCGATTTTTCAATTCAATTTATTTATTTTTAATAGATATACTTAACATTTACATTACAAACGTACGTTTAATTCATAGGTAAATGTTCTAAACATGTGAGAATATATACAAACAACAAAATATCAAACGTACATAAATTCATTCATACCTATCAAAGGTGTAAGAGAATCCCGCTTCTGAAAACCCCCTCAGAGACACGGAACAGATCAATGTCCGGAGTAATATTGTTCAGCAAAGCGGTAGGTCTTCCAACAAGCGCAACCAATGGCAGATTGGAATGTGAAACAATCTATGCCTACTGAGGCTGTCTCAGGTATATCTCCTGATATACCCACACAAACCAATGCTCCGCATAATTTCAGGATTATCGATCATACCGCGCAACAATCGATAAAAATGCGTAATCAGATGCACATTCCTTCTAACCTCTAAACTATTGTAGCCATGCATGCCCTGGAGGAACTCGGTTGGGTAAAGCCAAGGATAATGCAAAAGGAAACTTTTTTGTACTTTCTCTACCGTAAGAGAGTAGGTACCTACTTAAGCTCGTGTGGCCCCCAAATCATCGAGCCACTCTCGAGTCTACTTCGCCCCGAGGAGTTGTTTAATGAAACGTTTTGTTTTATGAAACAATTTCACATCTGGACCATTTAAAAATAATAAATAAATGAAAATAAAAACAAATACAGAAACAGATTGCAAGCGGAATCCGATTTGTGAGTACCTACAACTTTAGTAACGTCATCCCGAATATATCACTAATGTAGTTGCAAAAAAGCAACACCAACCGTTACATTAATAAACCGTGAATGAATAAATAATAACTGGAAAATATACTACGATACCACGTACCTACCACTCCTCAATAGCCGAATATGCTACAAATTTCTCTATAAAGTATGATAGTCACTTCAACGTGCCTTGTTTAATTCGTGCGATTAAAGACAGGCTTTGTAAGTTTGCCCGCGATATGTACTATACTCAAGTCACGATAGTAAGCGAGTGTTTATGGTGTTATACAACATCTGAAAGTTCGATTACACTCCTATTTTTATAGCTAGGTATATACCTACCAGTAAAACAAATTTAAAAACTTTTTTCCGACCTCGTTGTGCTACGCAAGATTCTCAGTGGAGCTATTGATTCTCTTTCTCTTTCTGACATCAATTTGCATGTCAAACCCCGTACAAGAAACCCGGAGTTCTTTACAACAAGCCAGCACACTAATAATGTTGGTTACTTTTCTCCCATCACAAGGTTGTGTCGCGCATGTAATATGTATTGTGCTGACCCTAACATTGATGCTGATATTCTTGCAGATAGATACCTTATCATCGTTCAAAAACTTACTCATACACAACATCCATTTTCTAAACGATGACCTGAACCTATTGATCCAATAAATCAATTATTTATTTACATATTCTTATATGATCACACTACATTTAAACACTAAATATATAGTACACGTAAACTTACCTACATGTAAAATATACACAAATGTAAAAATACATGATAAATTCAAATTCTAGCATACCTCGGATGCACAAACTTGGCAATGAACTACCTACATATGTCGACATTTTAAATCTATCTCTCTCAAAATTTAAAAAATTAAATTTTTATATAATGTCTTAAATTTTTTATATATACCTGGCTATTCAAATTTAATATTGCTATATACATACATGCTATATATATAGCAACCTGCTACTTTACACTTTTTTGCATATATACTTTTTTTACATATATGTCTAACCTCATTATGTTTAAACTATGTATATATACTTTTTTACATTTATACCCTTTATTTTTCTTTTACATTTAATCGTTTGTTGTATTTTAATTATGTATAAACCTGTTGTAAAAGGCTATTAAGCCGTGTAATTAATAATAATCATAAATAATAATAATAAATAATGGGGATAGTCTTCATTTATAATGTTTTATTATTAGAGTATCATGTACCTATTATCCTGTTAGTGACTCTAATAAATATAAAAACATATCTCATTCAAATATTCAAACGTATGAGATCATTAGTCCAATTGATTTTGCTAACTGGGTAGGTTCTAGCCTAGTATAATTTCTGAACTTCTAAATTACCCGATGAGGTGGAAACTATACTCGAGTATCGCGAATAAATCGAATATACTTTCACGACAGGTATATTGTATTTTCGCTCTTGAAAGTATACTGCCACCTATAGTACGGGTGCGTACTGCCACAGTACACTTTCAAGAAACGCTTCTTAGGTTTTCGCGGTCGTTCAGAATCTTCCGCTTTGAGTTTTCTTGTGTATTCTGTTGTGTTTCTACGGCGAGTATCGCGAGAAAATCAAACAAAAAACTTTTTTTTTCCGTTATTTTCGTCGGCCATTTTGTGCCTACCCGCCAAACTGTACCCTCGACCCCTGCGTGTCTTATTGTAGTTTTCCGCTTTGCGTAGGTAAAGCCTTTTTCTTTCTAAGTGAAAAATTTAGAGATATTTAAAGCATTATTCGTATATTACAAGTAGGTAGGTCCTACATATAAAGTTCATACTTATATAAGTTGGGTGCAACAAACATATGCATTGGTACCTACCTATGCTCCGGCTCTAACTTATTTCCCGTTCGCACTCATTTTACTAATTTCTTTTAATTCTCTTAAGTGTTTTCTTTACCCATTTTGAATAGAACATTAAATAGGTTTACCTACTTTGTAGCTTTTTGTTTTACTGCTGGTTTGAATATGTTTACCAAGTAGATAGGTTATAGGTATACCTATTCTAGGACCTTGGAAACTGAATAGTTTTTGGCGAAAAGTTGATATCAGTTTTGCGTCGCGTTTTATTATATTTTACTCTAGTGAAATGGAGTCTTTCAGGCATAATTTTCGGAATGTGTATATTTCTATGAAATATTGCTAGGATTTTCTGCACGTACCTATAGTTGTCTAACTCCAGGACCCTAAATTGTCTAAATAGAGACTCAGAAGGATACGTAAAGTCACAATAGTCACAATATAGCCATATTTTAAGTATGGCTTTCTGAGCTATATTTACCTGATGCAAGTGTGTAATCGATACACTCCCCCACCTTACAATACCATAACTTAAGATAGATTGTCACAGGGCTTATTAAACAGATTTCAGCTTTTCTATATTTAAAATATTTCTAAGTGGTTACCTACCTATCTACTTAAAGGTATAGATCTGGTTTCTTTATCTTTTTGCCAATACATGTGTGTGTGTTCCTCCCGTCTCATGTGCCTGTCAATAACTATTCCTAAATAATAAAAAATAGATTTCTTATACTGGGATACTTACATCAGTATATACAGAAAATACATCAATATTTTCGCAATTACTAACGTGCATTTTAATATTTTCGTTTATTTATTTATTAAGGAATCTTAACAGTTTTTTTAAATATATAATGTAAAAGCATAGTGTTCATTTCATAGGCCAATTTAAAAGATTCACAGATGTTAAGAACAAAGTTAGATAAGATATTTTTAAGTTCATTATTTTGAATTAATTAATGAATAGTAGTAAGCAACAATGTTAAGAATGAATAATGGTAAGTGATTGAATTTGAAAAAAGAAAAAGTATATCAAGAAATGAGTTAAATACCTAATGGGTGAAAAAGGATGAGGAAGTAGGAGTAGGGGCGGAGGAAGAGAAGATTAGGTATAGTGAGCGAGGGGTCAAAGTCGATTTAGTACCTACATGTAATCTAAAGCATTCTTTTAAATTCAGCAAGACCAATGTTGAAGAGGTGAATATATTTTACATTTTTGGGCTGTCCTGCCTCGGTAATTGTAAATGTCGAAAGTTTTGTTTCGGCTGATGTCTCGGCGGATTTAATTGAAAGTTGACGAATGTTGAGAGCGCCATTGTCAGCTCGATTCGAGACGTCAACCTTGGACCGAATAAAGGTGATCGATTTGTTGCGACACTCTTGGGGCCTTTCTCCGCTGCGGCCCGTTTGCAAACACGGCGACGGCGTGTCGCATCCTTTGGCCACGACTGGCGACATTGATCGACTCGCAGTCTTCCCGATTGGTCCGAGCTCTCCAGGGAGACCGCGTCAAACTCGCTAAATTCACAGCATAAGCGAAAGTATGGTGTGACTAAATTGGACCAACCTCATATCTTTTTTTTATTCCAATTAATGTAGACTCGCTGGCTAAAAATGCAATCTCACAGGGGGATGCCACATTTTCCACTTTTCCAGTGAGCGATCTTTTCAATATTACAAGAAACGATGCCGCACTTCAGTGGCAGTCTCATTGGGACCTCCTCACTAAAATGTCAAAAGGTCGACAGTACGCCGCTATTCAGCCACTTATCCCATCTCGAGCCTGGTTTCACAGGATCAGATTGAGCAAGAGGGAGACTTCAATGGTTTGCCGAATGCGTCTGGGTCATTGCTCTATCCGCTTACACCTTGCAAAAATTCATGTTCTTAACTCCTCAATCTGTGAGTGTGGACAAGAGGAGGAGGATTTGAACCACTTGTTTTTCAATTGCATTTTAAATGTCGGTACTCAGTCCCTACTCCAGGATCTTGCAGATCTTAATGTCCCTGTCCCTACAAATATCCAGCTCTTGCTTACAGACTGCCGACGGGAAGTATTGAAAGTGTTACTACGATTTTTAGAGAGTAATTGCATTGAGCTGTAATGTTTATGTCGATGACCCATTGACTAGTTTTTGGCAATAACATCCTTTTACTGGGTGACAAGCCATTAAATTAAAAAAAAAAAAAAAAAATTTACAAAAAAAATACAATAATATTAATGACACAGTTGTGTTATTCATAGCACCTCTCAATTTAAGAGCATTGCTCTTGTGCTCGGACGAGGTACTTTGAGGTACATTTAATTATTTTACATTATATTATTTATCTAGGATGTAGTAGTGGAGTGAACGTATTTGACTTTGCAGGTAATGGTATCTAGTTCAGTTCACTGAGATGTCCTTTCAATGTGCTCTTCAATTGTTCTGTATCCTGTATCTCTTTCATTTCGATTGGAAGGTTATTAAAAAATTTCTTGTTGATATTTTTTTGTATTGCATTTTGGGATTTTAAAATTGTCTCTTAATCTCGATGTTGTGTTTTTTCGAAATTTTCCTGATCGTTTTCTTTGATAAGGTGCATAATTGATACTTTTTTGTGTATAGTTCCACCTTTGGGACTGGAAACATTTTGAATAGTGTCTGTGTGGGGAATGTTGATTTTTTTTAAGTATCTAACTAACTAACTAACTAACCATCACGCCGTTTCCCTGCAGGGGTAGGCAGAGAGGATTGAACGCCACACTCTTCTATCCTGGCACACCACTTTTGCTTCGGCCACATTCATACATCTTCTCATACACGTTCTACGATTGTTGCGGCTTTTAACAGGGCCATCCTCAAATACTTGTAGTACCTGATCGTGGGCAGGTCTTTCGCGGACGCCCTCTAATTCCTGTTGCCTTCAACATTCGCCTCATATATTTCTTTTCTTTTTAAAAACATCATCCTTTTCCTCTTTCAAACTCTCCACATTACCAAACTCATCTCACACTCAAACTTCTCAGCACTCCTTTCTTTATTCTATCTACCACGCTTACAGCCAGCATTGCATTCACTTCAAGATAATTTTCACTACATGCCTCACTCTATCACCCAATCACATTTTTCACATTGCCACACAAGCGTCCTTAATTGACCCGCATTTTTCAACCGCATTCATTTCGGATTGTCATTCCGCTTGCCAATCTCCAGGTCTTCACCTCCATACATAAGGGTGGCACTAGAACGCCATTATAGAACGCCATTATGTACCGCTAGTCTTGCTTCTTTTGACAGATTCTTATTGGCCATAATTGCATTTAGTGCACCATTAACTTTGTTTCCCGCAGTTACTCTCCTTTCGATATCATTCTCAGCCTTGCCGTCTCTACTAAACATACTTCCCAAATACACAAACTCGTTCACTTGTTCTAAGCATTCGTTGTTTATAATTACATCACACTTAGTCACTCTTTCGTCTCTCTCGAATACCATCACTTTCGATTTGCTGACATTCATCAAAAGTTCACTCTATCAATATATCTATCTAATATATCTATAGTATCAATTTTTCAATTTCAATATTGGCAAGCGATATGCGTCTAACTTCATTGCGCATCGGCCATATTGTTTTCGCGTTCTTCGCGTTTTGTTTTGAAAAATCTATTTTTGTTATTTTCAATTGCTATCGTTCCGTGCTAAGAAAAAAATTATAGCCACAAAGCGCGGGTACACATTTTCTGACTTGGTTGATCTGGGAGCCTACGTGCACTTCGTTCATCTTGTAGTCGCATATTGTACTATAATTATATTGTATAATGTTTTACTAGGAAAGGAAACTGTATTAATCACCTTGTCCTAAATGACTATCCATTAGGGTCATTAAAATTAAAATTGTAAAAAGAACAAAAAAAAATTTGGATAATCAAACCTCCTACATTTTTTGTGTTAAGGAGAAGATTCTCGTTGCTTCTATGCTTTTATATGTATTTGCAGACATTTCGCGAAGGTTGTAGATTTCTGTAGACCGTTCTCGATTATTCGATAATGTTGTTCTAAGTGATATACATATTACCAGGAGTTCAGACAGTGCTTAAATTGTTTTTAGCATCTCGTTACAATGTGCAGATAGTAGGTGCATAACCGTTCTGAAGTCACACTTTTGTGCCTAATTTCTTCACTTTTTTATTTCAAAACAAAAAAATCATTTTAGAAAATAGGCTCTAAATATGTATATATGTATTAGCAAAGAATGCATTGTCACCGATATCAAATCGATGTGCAAAATTTCAGCTCGATTGAATGGTGGAAGTGTGTTAATTTCACTTTTTTTTGCACATTCAAGTTCGTCGGTGAAGTTGATATAAAGACAAATTTTTATTTTTTAATAAACAGACTGTCTAGAAGTCATTGCTGACAATAATATATGGTCCTAGAGTGATGCAGTAGATACAGCAGAGTATATAATGTATAAACATTTTATGAACATTGTAAATATTATGATATAATTACATAATACACTTTTTATGATAAATTAATAGAATGCCTCGTTTGCCCCTAACATACCCAGTGTGCTCACACGGTGACCAGTGAGGTGGTGTTCAAGAGAGGAAGTTCCTAAGAGGCGAAATATAAAAACTAATTCCTTGTTTTTAATCATTTTGGTATTTTTTCTGGTTTATCTATTTTTTGTAATTATTGGGGAAATGATCATAAATGCTACGGTAGATATTCTAATAAAAAATTGTTTCTTCACCTTCGTTTTTTAATCTATCTTCCTCTTCAGCGAGTTTATATATATTGTTGTTCTATACCTATATATTGAAGGTAGAAAGCCAAAAGGACGTAGTGATAATTTATAACTTTACAGGAGAGCAAAATAATGTTTTATCAATATTTCTTTTATTATTAAACGATTTCCATGTGTGTTTTGGATTAACAAAAATGGAAATCGTTTAATAATAAAATACATATTGATAAATAGCTTTAAGTAGCTCACATTGCTAATTATTTAAAAAGTTAATATGATTAGTAGAATGCAACATAAAAATTATTTCACATTTCATCAATCACCAAGAACTCGATCTGTCCACTTCTCTCTGCCAGCTGGCAGCCTCTTCAGTTCTCGGGCGGCCTCTACGATTACTGTTACGATTATATTCCATATTTCCCTCGACGATGGTAAAAAGGAGGCCTGGATGCCTTATGTTACGGCCTGTCTCGTTGGTTTGTTGTTGGGCGATTCTGTTCAAGAGCCGCCTCTTTTCGCCCACCCTGCTCAACACCTCGGATAGGTGTGCCCTGGACCCTCGCCGATGAGGTAGACCGATGGACCCTCGCCACGCGACATCTCGGAGGCCTCCAGCCTCCCGGACATGCTCTGGCCGATGCCGATGGTCCGTGTTTCTGCTGCCACACAACAACACGCTCTAGACAAGAGTTTTAACCAAGTTCTTCCTAACCTTTATATCAATTATCAATCAAGGGGATTCAAAGATGTTGGATTTTTGGTTGAAGGCGACTCTTGCTTGTTGGATTCTGCTTATAATGTGTGCCTGTGAAATTCTACTGCCCGAAGGTGTGAATTCTTCCATTTGTTTGATAGTGACGCCACTCTGATTTTTTTTATGGGAACCTCTTCTCTTCCAACAACCACGCGCTTTGTTTTATCTTAGTTTATTTTCATGTTGTACTTAGTTGTCAGAACATTTTCCATCTTTCTCAGAGCCTCGTCTTGTTTTCGTTCCGTAAGCGGTGCAATATCGTTGGCGTATCTAATCGTGTCATAGGTAATATAATATAGCCTATAGTATAATTAAATTAGCTTTTTTTTATTATCAAAAATCGTAATTTTACACGTCGGTTCCTAAAGAATTATTATAGTATTTCTTTAAAAAAAAAAATAGAGAAAAAATTATTTATTTATTTATCTTAATTATTTAGTTCCACACATAATGTTGTGTGGGCTAATATATGATTTCACTTAGACATATTGCATTCCATCTAATCATTTAAAAGTTTTTATAATAACATTTTTGCAATCCAGTTTAAACCTCCTTATATTCTCCATGTTTTGAATTTCATTTGGCAGGCTATCGAAGATTTTTATACATCATACAATTTTGTGAGGTGTTTTTCTTTTTCTTTTGTAGTCTTATGTTGTCGCTTCCTCTTGTATTGTAGGAATGAAAATCCTTATTCACCTTCATCCTGTCATCACAGTAATCCATGTTTAATTTTAAATATTTCCACCATTACATTATATATTATTCTTCGATTTACAGTTTCCAGTCCTAGGGCATTCATCATTTTTGTTATTTTAGTTCTCCTATTACACTTCAATATTATGCGCATCGCTCTATTTTGTACTATTTGTAGTTTCTTTAGCATTCCTTCGTTGCTTAATAAAAATAATAATAATATTTGGATAATTTATATACCGCCGTTTTCGCGGATACTCACCTCAAGGGCGCTTTACACAGAAAAATGATCTTACCAAATAACTTACCGCTAAAAAAGAACTTATTAACTATTAATTATTCACTAGGTGGCATGCAAGAAATGGAACTAAAGTTTAATACTATAATAGTTGGGAGTGCCTGAAAGAATTTGGTGTTCTCGCGGAGTGCACAATACGAGTGGAAAACATAGCTAGTGTTGTTGTGCTCAGATTCTATAGGTTTTTATAGGATTGTCTAAATAAATGCGTCTTAAGTTGTTTTTTGAACTGTGGTAAGCTGTCTGTTTGTCTCAGTTTATCAGGTAGTTTGTTCCATAACTTTGGTCCAGCCACCGCGAAGGCGCGATCACCGTAATTAATTTTGTGGACGCAATTTACTTCAGCTAACCTATTTGTGTTGGATATTGATGCTGAGCGAAGTGTTAGGTAGTTGTCTGTTATTTGCGGAGAATGGAATGCAGAAGTCGGTTATGTATTGAGGGGCCATGTTGTGATTAGCCTTAAATATTGTAAGGCAAAGCTTATATTCAATCCTCTCTGGACATCCAAGCCAGTGAAGGTTTTGAAGATGGTTTGAGATGTGCGCAAACTTTGAAACACCGGTAATGAGTCTTGCAGCGGCATTAAATACAGATTGTAATTTGTTTATTCCCTGTTTTGGGAGACGAGCATTATAATAATATACTGGAACTTATAAATAATATACTAGAACAATAATCTATGTGCGGGAGAATCATAGTATTGTATATTAATAAACTTGTATTTTTATTTGTATATCTAATTAATCCATAATTAAAGAAAAAATATTTAAAAAAATAAAGTTTTTGTAAAATAAGTTCTTATATTCTGTGTCAATTTGTGACGATTTTATACTCTGTGTCACCAACGTTTTTTCTAGTTGCTAGCTACGCTACTCCCTATGTACAAAAATCCACGGCCCATAAATGAAAAATTAAATAAATGAATTCCATTGGTCGGTGGAGCGATTCCCTTTCACCTCGCGTAGGACCCCGGGTAGGTACCTGCGCGGGAACGTCGTCACTCGAGTTGCATTAAATGAAATGGTATAAAGTGATAGCCGCGGGGAGATCCGCCGGCCTGCCCTCGAGGGTCCGGCAATTTGAAAAGGTAAAAAAATAACACCAGGACCCGAGGGGCCGCCAGCGGTCCTCAAGCCGCCGTCTGCCCATTGCCCTTCAATCAATATATATATATAATATGACGTGTTCTGATGCTTTCATCAGAACTCCTCGTCACCACCAGTTTTGCTCAGTCGGATAAGAATGGGAGTCACCTTACTTCTACATTTCAAACTCAGGATACTTCTGGTGTCGTGTACGCTGCACTTCAGCTGTCTCTCATTTTAACATATTTAAAGTTGCAACAGTTCGGGTTATACAACGAAACATTATTTAGTTAACTTGTGAATTTATTCAAATAAATTTTAATCAGAAATTAATAGTGCCACAGAAGGTGACAATTTTCCATAATATATTTTTGTGAATTTTGCAATTCGAAATCTTTTCTGTACAATAAATAGAGTTGAATAATTTAATTTACCGCGCCTCGACATCAGCGCTAGCGGCCGCATTAAACAAGGATGGAAAAGACAGTCGAAACTAAATACTTTTATACTACTAGCGGTGACGCAGCGCTGGTGTCAGAAACGCTGGCAATCACATTCTGTAGATTCAATTAACATCAGGTCAAAATTTCTATATCAGATTCCAAAAACAATGAAGCTACTATAGGCTGTGCGAATACATTCGCTTGGTGACATCGATTTCAGATAACATGTCACAATTTCTGGCACAAACACCGCTTCCGCACGTAGTTAGCAATGTTCTTTTAAAAACGGTACGACCTGATGCACTTAATAATAATAATAATAATAATTGGATAATTTGTATAGCGCCGTTTTCGCGAAATACTCACCTCAAGGGCGCTTTACACAGAGAAATTATTATCTTACAAGACAACTTACTGCTAGAAAAGAAAAAACTTATTTACTATTACTTATTCACTAGGTGGCATACAAGAAGTGGAATTAAAATTGAGTACTATAATAGTTTGTGAGTCCCTGAAAGAATTATGTGTTTTCGCGGAGTGCACAATATGAGTGGAAAACATTAGCTAGCGTTGTTGTGGTTAGATTTTATAGGTTTTTATAGGATTGTCTAAATAAATGCGTCTTAAGTTTTTTTTTGAACAGTGGTAAGCTGTCAGTTTGTCTCAGTTTGTTAGGTAGTTTGTTCCATAACTTTGGTCCAGCCACCGCGAAAGCACGATCACCGAAATTAGTTTTGTGGACGCGATTTACTTCAGCTAACCTATTTGTATTAGATGTTGATGCTGAGCGAAGTGTTAGTTGTCTATTATTTGCGGAGAATGGAATGCAGAAGTCGGTTATGTATTGAGGGGCCATGTTGTGAATAGCCTTAAATATTGTAAGGCAAAGCTTATATTCAATCCTCTCTGGACATCTAAGCCAGTGAAGGTTTTGAAGATGGGTTGAGATGTGCGCAAACTTTGAAACGCCGGTAATGAGTCTTGCGGCGGCATTAAATACAGATTGTAATTTGTTTATTTCCTGTTTCGGGAGATGAGCGTAGATACCATTACAGTAGTCTAAGCGAGAGATAACGTATGCATTTATTAGTGATTTTGTTGCTTCTGTTGGGATGCTTTTGCGAATAGATTTAATGCGACGTAAATGATAGAATGCAGAGCTGGTTGTGCTATTAATTTGTTTACTAAGAGACATGCTTGAATCCAAGTAGACTCCAAGTAGTTTGACATTAGTTTTAGGAATTATGTCAATATTTGAAATAGAGAGTGGGAGTTTTTCCAACAGGTGTTGGCGTCTTCGGGTAGCTGTCCAAAGGAACTCAGTTTTGGTCGGGTTAAGTTTCAATTTATTCGAGGACATCCAAAGGTTTACGTCATTTATGCACTGAATGATAGATTGTTTTAGTATGTTTGTATCGTTTGGAGAACAATGGAAGTATAGTTGCCAGTCATCAGCATAACAGTGAGCTAGAAGTCCGTGTGTGGTAATGATATCAAATAAATCTTTTGTGTACATGATGAAAAGTAAAGGACCTAATACCGATCCTTGTGGAACACCTGACTTCATACAAACCGGTGCTGATTCAATGTTATCAATAACTACCGTTTGGAAACGGTTCGAGAGATAGGATTGGAACCATTTAAGCGCTGTACCGCGTAGACCGTAAGATACTTCCATTCTTCTCAGCAAGAAGTCATGGTCAATTGTGTCAAAAGCGGCACTCATGTCAAGAAGAGAGACGAGTACTAATTTGCCCGTATCTATTGCGAGTATTGTTCTATTATTTACGGAACCAGATAACACCCAGCTCGCTCCAGGCGTGACGTGAAGTTGTGATTAAAAAGAATTGGAATACCAGGCATGTCGTGGTCTTCATTTTACTGGCCTTGCATCTGAAGCAGGATTGCTCCCTTATGGGTCCAGAGAACAACCCCGCCCCGAGGCTTTGGGCTGCCGATGCAGATGACTTCCGGAACATCATCTCTGCAGCTGCCCCCCAGGCGTTGCAAGGGATGCACCTTTCACTCCACGCTGCGTCACCTGGCCAAGGCGCGAAACGCTGGCGTGGAAGGACCCTCTCTTAACACGAGGGTTCACAGAAAGGCTCACATCTTGCGTGCCGAAGTGTCAGATTTCGAATGCGCCATTTTGTAATCCCCGACGTTCGCGACCGCCGTGAAACTATCTGCAGTAGACCAAAGACATTTATTTTTTCCCATAGAGTATTCGCGGTACCTACGCGGATTGAAATCAATTTTGGTGCAGATATTTGGTGCGGGGATCGATAAATTCATTACTTTTAGATGTTTCGCGAAGAGGTGTGACGAACAATCCGCCGCCAAGTTTTCTACACAACCAGCCACAACCACCCACCGGTGGTTATACGGTAGTGAATAGCCCTTGGTGTCACATCGAAAATATGCGAGTTTGGTGGGGGTGGCTGTGCGTGGGTGGGAGTGGGTGGACGAAAATGTGCTTTATAGCACATTGTTTTGTTATGGGAAGGCCGCAAATGCTTCAGATCGTTTCAAAATAGGCGCGCCGACTGTGTCGGTGAGTCTAGAAGGTTCCGGAAAAACCTGCTCTAGAAAGTTCTGGAAGGAGAAGGTTCTAGAAAATTCCCGAAAGTTCTATAATGTTCTAAGCTTAGTGGCGGAATGTGTCGGTGTGTCTAGAAGGTACATTCGATAAATTTCTTGAAAGTTCTGGAAGGGGAATGTTCTAGAAGGTTCGCGAAAGTTCTATGACGATCCAAACAGTGTACTAAAAATGTACCCCGCGCGGGCACAGCTAGTAAAGGTATAAAGCTATCAAAGGTGTGTTGGACTCGCTCGATCACGAATGATTGCATACGGAGCACCCGGGCGGTCTGCTTCGCGACAGGGTACGTACCCATATAGAAACCCAGCGCAACGACTCTCGTTGTATTTATTCTTATTGTAACTCGATGTATTTATTCTTATTGTAACTCGATGTATTTATTCTTCATTGCACGATTCAGAAGCGAAATATTCATATACCTACTTGGTTGATGGTTCGGGTGATGGCGAATTCGTTAATTTCAAACCTGTCAAACTTAAAACGTCAAAATTTGCGGCATCACAATGTTATTAAATAACTGTCAAGATGCAGAAATAGCAATGTTGTTATTTTTATGATACGGCTGTTAGACTATGACGAGTCAAAAAATATCACAACTCTACATTAACTGTTTTTGTCTCATGGTGTGAAAAATTCGTTGCCACCATGTGCGCGCATTTCGTTACACAGCTGTAAGTTCACTTCCAACGCGCCTAAAGAAGATCTGTACTAATATATAAAGAGGTAATCTCCGAAACTAATGATCCGCTTTCAAAAATTCTTTCACGAATATTTAGAATGGTCTTTAAGGGTGGACATATGCTATATATTAACCTGTAAAAAAAAGTAACCCATAAAAAACAAGTTTTTATTATACTCCCTTTCTTTGTAAAATATAACAACAATTAAAGACGAACTAAAACATAAACATAACACTAAACTTACAGTAATTTAATATATTTCTAAAATGTCAGATGTTTTGAGCTTTGATAAGACACTTCATGCTTTGAAGATTAAATTCTAAAAACATTTGTCAGTCAATTTAGATTTTCGACATTCGTAGTGAAGTAAGTACCTATTATGCATACCGACGGAGTAATTCAAATTTAGAAAATATTCCGCGACGTTATCGGGCCGCCGTTGCTGATCAACCTTTTCTAATGATTCCAATTTGAAAAAACCAATAAAATTTCTAAAAATCCTAAATTATACTATAATTATTAATTTTTTTTAACGAAAAATTGATAGATCTTCTTGATCGTCGCCACGAGTCTACTTGCCAAGTTTCAGCTCGATTGGATCACGGGAAAAGGGTCAAAAATCGATCCAAAGTTTTTTTTGACGGCAAACCGCCAAGCAAGCAAGCAGACGCCACGAGTTAATATAAAGGGAGTAATAAGAAGGCTTTTCGTGGTGTCCTATTTTACAACTAAAGTCGTCGAAAAAATGGCCGAGCTATGCGTTTTTACGAACGGTATTTAAGAGGAATTTAGGGTGATGGTGCTAGTAGTCGACCATTTTACAAAAAAGTCATCTTTGTAAATTCATTGTAAGTTCATTTTGGAAGTGGTTTGGAGTGGTTGTAGGTGGTTTAGAAGAACACGTATGTATTAAAGAACAGTGGGTTTATTTTTATTATATTTATTGCTTTTTAAAATTAGCTTAACCATAATAATTAAAATAATATTTTAATGAAAAATTGCTGTTTTGCCAGTAGTCGGCCAT
Organism: Agrypnia vestita; assembly: GCA_016648135.1. NCBI lineage: Eukaryota > Metazoa > Arthropoda > Insecta > Trichoptera > Phryganeidae > Agrypnia > Agrypnia vestita. The sequence continues at coordinate 44,772 of JADDOH010001852.1, forward strand.
CAGATTTTAGCACAGGGCCGCCAGACGTCCTTTTGAATTAGCGTTATACGGGCATTTTTTTTCAATTTATACTTAAATCCTTTTAAGCTTTTCGACAAATCGTCTCAATTTGTTCATAGGTTCGTTTAAAATACACTAATAATCACATACTAGAAACTATTTTACGTTAAAGCCGCTTTCAACTCCATTAATAATCCGATTAAGGTCTTCTAATAGGTACATCTTTATCATTGTTATCTATTAGACGGGTTTTCAGGTCCTTAAACCAACTTCTTATATATTTTCCGTATTCTTTGTACACGCTACTAATGCTGTCCGCAATTCTGGCCGGCGTAAGAATAATAAATACCATCTTTCTCCCGGCTTTTCATCTTAGAAACGTGGTTTTATTTTTTCTGCCTTCGCAATTTGCTGCGCAGTAGTCGGAAGTTCTTGTTTTTTTTAGAGGGAAACGACATTTTGCTAATGCTATTAACTATTCAACAATTTTGTTTTCGTCGGATAACGATATAAAGGGTTCCATTTGGTGTGGTTTTTTAGGAATATCAATTTCTGACAAGTTGCGCGTATTTTTTCCCTTCTTTTACTGCTTAAAGGACTTTTTGAAGGCTATCTTCAGTATACTGACGAAAAACGTATTTTAGTTTTAGTCGCCATTGATACAAAATTAATAATTTATATATTTAGTTAACATTAGGATGATCAAAGATAAAATTCGTAAATTAAAACTGTCCTAAGATACCAATGGTACCTACATCAATTTTAACACGTCAACCAGTTGTCGGCCCCGCACTTCTAAGTTTAAAAAAACATATTATTAGTGTGGTAATTAGCGGCCGACCACTGGCTATATTAAATAGTAGCGCTATTTTCACTAACATAACACGTAAAATCTTAGTCAACTTTGTATCATTAACAGCGTGAAAAACAAAAATAAAAGCGATATACGCCGCCAGTAGTCGGCCGACCGCTGGACTTTTTATAAAAAATTGTCCCAGTAACTGGCCACACGAGTTCCAACATAAAAATATTGAAAATGTCTGTTTTATCATTTTAACTCGCGATTCGTTTGTTCATTTTTTTGCCGATAAATGCTACTTATACAGTCCAAACAAATTATTCAACTTACTTAAAGATTGAAAATTTTCTTAACGATGTTTGCGAAAAACCAGAATCAAAATTGATATCTCATAACCACCGGCATTTTTTTTGTGTTTACTTAAATGATACCTCAAATAAACGCAAGATGGTACAGTTTCGCGGAATGGTGCCGACTTTTTAGCATTATAAATATTATTGAATTATAAATATTATTAATTATAAATATTATATATAGCATTATATATAGCATTATAAATATTATTAATTATATCGCGAGAATCGAGTTTATTCAAGTTGCAGTAATTGGTGGCCGACTACGTACGGAGCACTGGCGAAAGCACCCTAAATACTTTCTATAGAGCGGTTGTAGAGAACTCAAAAAGTTCTATAAAAAGTAGGTACGCGGCGACATATGTCTATATGCTAAAATATGACTAAAAGTTGTTGTGAAAGCGTGTATTTATTCTTCGGCGCATTGTAAATTCGTTATTGTAGACGGCCGGAAAGTTTGAGAACCGCCGCGGTCGATTCGTGGCCGCGATTGGCCGCCGGCCCGTCCAATGGGACGGCCGGACAGGGAACATAATGCGATTTGAATTATTTTATTTCGGAAAAAAAGGCTGAAAGGTTCGTTAATGAGGCGACGCGGGGTCGGGCCTCGCCCGCCATCGGGGAGTGGCGCCCCGCCGGGGTGGGCAGAGAGGCTGCTGCAGTGCACCCGCACCGAGTGCGAGATCACCTTTCGAAGAGATCGATCGCCTTCGTCTGAAAATGGGAGCGAAATTCACCACCTTTTCTCAAAGCTTCAATTTGCCAGAGGTCGATGTACTTGCCATCGAGAAAAATAAAATTGATTAAAGAAAATACGATTTTCTTTAAAAAACATTCCTTGAGCGTATTAAATACAAATTTATTTTGAATTTTAACTATTTTGGACTCAATAAAATTTCATAAATTGGAAACTCTAGAAAACAGGCGAATATTGTCAGATCAATCCTTTCTTTTCCAAATAATTCATGACCTTATTGATTCTCCTGAAATCACCAGCTTGCTAGCTTTCCACGTCCCATTCCGACCTACCAGACAGAAGTATCTCTTTTCCCTTCCAATTTATCAAACCAACACTAGGAAATCCTCTCCCATCCCATGCATATGCTCAGATTATAATTACCTCTTGAATTCGATAGATATTTATAATACTATCTAAATATGAAGAGTATCGTCATATGGTGAGGCAGATACTAGAAACTCGTCCCCCTCCCTGATCTTGTATATTATATACACCACGAACTCCTTTATGTCTATGTTAAAGCTAAATTTGGAACAATCGGTTAAATGATGTTTTATCTGTCATTGTCAAATTGACTTATCTATGATTATGTCCTATTTGTGTTATCCTTTAATTGTGGGAGACATTTAAGGCGATCGTCTAGCAGAGTGAGCAAATTTCACCATTTTTTCTCATATCTTCTCTTGCGTTTTTTATCACATTTTTGTAAGGAAATATCTCATTATAAAATTTATTATTCAGGTTACGTATATTTTAAATACGAATATCTTATTAAAATGTCACAAACTAAATTATATAATTGATTAATAAATTATCAAACCTTCGATGTTTTAAAAATGAAGAAAATTGCTCCACTTTGTGGGCTTTTTATGAGTAAATGGCCCGTTGATATGTCTTTTTTATTCAATAATATTACAAAGTAAACGATTATCCATTATGTACCGAGGCGAGACTAGCGGTACATAATGGAATTCTGGTACCAACACTGATGCATGGAAGCGTGAAGTTGGCAGAATAGGAAGAAAGTAGATTGAATGCAGTGGAGATGAGATCCCTTAGACGTGTGTGTGACAAATCCATTTATGATAGAGTAAAGAATGAAAGATATTAGGAATTAATGTAAAGCTGGTCTTAGCATAATTAATAGAATTAAAAAAGGGTCGCTCAGGTGGTTTGGACATTTTGAGCGAATGAATGAGGAAAAAATGGTAAGAAAGATAGGGCGATTGAAAGAGAGGGCGACCGCGGAAGGCGTGGTACGACTAGATTAACGAGATGCTGGAAGATGGTCCCGTTAGAAGCCTCAACAACCGCCGGGCTCGCATGCGAAGATGTGTGCGGATGAGGCGAGAGCTGTATGTCAGGACAGAAGAGTGTGGCGCTCCTTCGTCTTCGCTTACCCCCGCGGGGAAACGGCGTGATGGTAAATAAGTATTACGCTGTCGCTGTGATGTGCTTTTATTTTATTCATATATTTATCACGAACTTAACTTTTATAGCGTTAACTTTGTAAATTATTTATTTTAATCAATTAAGAACTTTGCATAAACCACTCGGAGTAACTCTACGCCTACCGACATCTTCGTCAGGACCGACGCATACCTCGCAATATTCAAGGTTATTCACAACATGGCCCCTCAATACTTACCGACTTCTGCGTTCCATTTTCCGCAAACAACAGACTTCGCTCAGCATCGACACCCGACGCAAGTAGGTCAGTTGAAGTAAATCGCGTCCGCGAAAAAAAACTTCGTTGACCGCGGTGGCTAGACCAAAGTTATGCAATAAACTGCCAAACAAACGGAGACAAGCAGACAGCTTACCACAGTTGCAAAACAACTAAAGACGCACTTGTTTATCATACAGACACCTATAGAATCAGGCAGTTACCTACAAGACTACCTAATTTAATTAAATTAATTTGTTTGGAAATATTACTTAGAGATATATCTATACCTATTAAACGCAATGTCTGTCTGTTCTCTATACAAATCTACACCGTTTGTCCGATTCGACTCAAATTTTGTATACTTATGCTTAAGGACCCGGGGGGTAACGCAGGCACATTTCCCATCTCCCTTTTACCGCTCCCCCTTCCCTGATATATTTTCGATGAATCTGTACCGTTTGAAGGATCGGACTCAAAATTTGTCGGTTAATAAAGGTAACATTTCCCCTTCCCTCGATAATCCATCCCCTCCCCCAGATATATTTTCTGTACAAATCTACACCGCTTCACCGATTAGACCTAAATTTATGACTAAAAGTGTTTGTAATGCTGGCTGTAGTGCGGTAGATAGAATAAAGAAAGGAATGCCGAGACAGTTTGGTCGTGTAGAACGTGTGAGCGAGGAAAGGATGGTTAAGAAAATGTACGAGGCGAGTGATGAAGGCAACAGGAATAGAGGGCGTCCGCGAAAGACCTGTCATGATCAGATACTACAAATATTGGAGGATGGTCCTGTTAAAAGCTTTAACAACCATAGAGCTTGCATGAAAGATGTATGAATGTAGCCGAAGCAAAAGTGGTGTGCCAAGATAGAAACATATAGCGTTCTATCATCTCTGCCTACCCTTGCGGAGAAACGGCGTGATGGTTAGTTAGTTAGTTAAATAATGAAGTACCTAGTAACATTAAAGCAAATTTAAAATATAACTATTTGTAAAAAGGACCTATTGAATACCTATTATAAATAACCGGGTCTTTCTCTGTCAGTTCAGGGTACATCCGTTCTTATATATGCGCTCCCGCTCTTATGTATGTCCCTATTCGGGTGATTTTGGTTTTTAATAATTTTTTATTTATTTTGTAAAGCAACCACAGCTCAAATTATCCCAAAAAAATACAAACTTTGATAATTCGTATCTCCGTAACTGTTGATAACTGCGTCGCGGTTGCTCGCGACATTTTCGACTCACTATCGACGCAGGAATCCACCTGTAAAGTTTCTGCTACTAGCTTGGGACACCCGTATATACCCAATTTTTTTTTGTTGCGCCACTAAACAACCCATTTTAGGTTATCCTGTTGAAACATCTTTTCCGTCCTGATTGCATTAAGTACTTAACGTTATCTGCGGTCACCTCGCTGTTAAACGCGTCAAGTCTCGAGTGAAGAGTGAAGAGCTCCCCCGTAAAGGGATTGTTCCTCCGAGCTCCGACGCCCGCGCAACCCTTCCCGCCGCCTTTATCCCCGTCGGCCCGTCCGCCGCGCGGTTTTTTGCTCACCTGCGGCTACCTGGCCGAGTCATTAGTGGCGTCGTTACCCGCTGAAAGGATTGAGAAAGGGACGCGTGTTTTTTGCGAGCGCTCCTTTTGTCTCGTCTCCCGCGCGTGAGAGTTTCGCCGCGCACGTGGAAATGTCGCGTGTTTAAAATATTAATTGTTTGACGAGATCAGGTAGGCCGTTATTTGACAAGTCTCGTTGTGTGTGAAGACAATAGAGGGTGGCGCTCGATCCTCCCTGCCCCCGTTTGATTACGGAGGCCGTACTATAAGTGCCCGTGCTAGGGAAGGAAATGCATTTTAATTCTTTATTTTCCAACTTAGTCTCTTTTCATTTTATCGCGTTATCTTCGTGTGGTTAGACATGATTATTTATTAATTAACATATTGTAATTAACATACGGAAAGTGGTATCGAAATTCGACATGTAAGTCTGTGGGCGATTGAGTTTAAAAAAAATTCGGGTTTTCAGGAGAGCCTAAATAAAATTTGGGAATTTCGTTTGTTTACGAATCATCTCTTGAAGCCTTTGTTATTTCTATCCAATTTTTGCACCAATAGTTTTGTTTTTTGCACCAATAGTTTTGTTTTTGTTGTAAAGATCAACCCTGCATACTTAATTCAAAACTCGATTTTATTGACTCATTCGGTTGTTCTTTTCGTCCACAGAATTAGGTCTTAGGTTATCACAATTCATAAATGCCAGAAATCAAATACACCCAACAAATTCCTAACAAAATCAATTAAATCGCGTCCACAAAACTAATTTCGGTAATCGCGCTTTCGCGGTGGCTGGGCCAAAGTTATGGAACAAACTACCCAATAAACTGAGACAAACAGACAGCTTACCACAGTTCAAAAATAACTAGAGACGCATTTGCTAGACAATCATACAAAAATGTATAGAATCAGAACGTTACATCACCTCGTAATGTTTCCCACTCCTGGTATGCACTCCGCGAAAATACCTGATTCTTTCTATTTCCCAACTATTATAGTTTTAAATATTAACTCCATTTTTCGCGTGCCATCTAGTAAATAAGTAAGTAATAGTAAATAAGTGTTTTCAGTCAGTAAGTTGTTTTGTGTGAAGCGCCCTTGGGGTGAGTACAAATGATTCAAATATTATTATTATGCTTTTATTTAACTCATTTTGTTTGTTTGTTGTGGTGGAATCTTGTAACTGATTTTTCACCAACTCCCCGACTAGCTAGTAGAGCTCTGAAACTCTCAAGTGAATGACTATTCATTATCAAATGATTTTCGACATGATTTGGTTATTATTTCGATAGCTTCTTTTTCTTCTTCTTCTTCAGCCTTCGTCTCACCACCGCTGGATATAGGCCTCTTCCATACCCATCCATCCTTCCTTGTTGTTTGTTAGTTGTAGCCATTTCTTTCCCTCCACGGCCCTGTATCGTCGGCCCATCTCTTTTGAGGTCTTCCGACGCCCCTTTGGTTCTTCCAAGGTCTCCGTTTCAGAACTCTGGGAGGCCATCTTGTAGCGTGCTGCCTCGCAACATACCCTGCCCGTTGCCATTTTAGCCTCGCTATACTATCCGTGATATCCGCTAAGTTCGAGCGGTTTGGCCCCGTAATAATACGTACTTATTTTGGGATCAATTATTAAATTAGAAATTAGACTTATTATTTTATTACGTTGGTTATTTTTCATACATACAATATACCTAGGTATATTGTGCTGACCTTAACGGTGATATGCTGATGTTCTTGCAGATATACAGATGTCACTCCTACACAATATCCATTGTCTTGACAATAATTCAAACCCGTAGAAAACATCTAATCAATTATTTATTTATTTATTCGATGCTTTACTTTATATACATTCGTAGGGCTTAATTTTATCATGCCTGTCTCACTAGAAAGCTCTGTGTTGAGAGAGGCAAACTTTACAATTTTATCTTACTTGGATGCAAGGACATTTTGTACAAATGGGTTAAAAAAGATTTTATTTTTTATTCTTAAAATAGGTAATATAATAAATAACCTTTATATTTCCTAATATATACATTGTAAAATATCAGTGTATCAAATTTCTAATCGAAAGCACGTATCACAAACTTTCTTAGTTTTTTATTAAAATTTTCATATTTTTTTCGTCTCTAATATCTTCTGGCAGACTCGCATACAACTTCATCCCACTGTACACCACAGAAGTTTGAGATCTTTTTTCTTTCTGAATGGCAATCTTATTTCATCTTTTTTTTCTTGCACAATGATCACGTTCATGTTGGTTTGTGTCCATTAACAATTTTGTATATAAATAGAAGTACATTTGTTTGAATTATTTGTCTAAATGTCATTGTTTGTAGGCTTTCTAACATCACTTTGATTCTTGTGTATCGATTTCTTACTTACTTACTTACTTACTTACCATCACGCCGTTTCCCCGAGGGGGTAGGCAGAGAGGATAGAGCGCCATACTCTTCTGTCCTGACATACAACTTTCGCTTCGTCTACATTCATACATCTTCGCATGCAAGCTCGACGGTTGTTCAGACTTCTAACAGGACCATCTTCCAGTATCTGGTTAATCTGGTCATGCCACGTCTTCCGTGGTCGCCCTCTTTTTCTGGCGCCGTCAACACTTGCATCATATATCTTTCTTACCATTCTTTCCTCATTCATTCGCTCAACATGCCCAAACCACCTGAGCGACCCTATTTTTATTCTCTGTATTATGCTACGATCAGCTTTACATTCATTCCTAATATCTTCATTCTTTACTCTATCGTACATGGATTTACCACACATACGTCTAAGGGACCTCATCTCCACTGCATTCAATCTACTTTCGTTCCTCTTCTGCCAGCTCCAGGCTTCACTTCCATACATTAGTGTCGGTACCAGAACTCCATTATGTACCGCCAGTTTTGCCTCGGTAGACATATTTCTATTAGAAATTATTGCATTCAAAGCACCGTTCACCCTATTCCCGGCAGTCACTCTCCTCTCTATATCTTTCTCAACATTCCCTCTTCTATCGAACATACTTCCCAACTATCGATTTCGAACTATCGATTTCTTTTTAGTATAATTCTTAATGCTTTGTTTTGGAGTGTTGTTAATTTGTTCAATTCTTCTTCATTAGCCAGATATAGTATACCGCTGACTATTATTGCGATAAATATATTTTTGCACGAATCTGTTGCTATTTTTTTTGTTACATAATTAGTGTTCAATGAAAAGTGTAATTTCAACAAAAAGTGTAATTATTCCCGAGTGTTTAATATCAGTTGTTTCTTTGATTGATTAATCTCGGTCTATACTCTGCTACAAGTGCCTACCACCCACGTCCCTGCCCGCCGCGAGGATAGAACGTCGCAATGTTCAATTCGCGTCGCCTACGTTTGTCCACCTCCGGCTGCATTGTCTCGTCCGCCGTGTCCCCCGGGAGCCGGGCTACCTGTTGCGGTGACCGCGGTTTGTAGTAGGTAATTGTATTTACCTGCGCCGCTGCTACCAACTCGGCCTCCGGGGACTTAACCCATTTTTGAAAAAAAAAATGACACTATTTTCGAGTCTTTGGCGGCCGCCGTAATTAATAGATATTTTGACAAATGGTCACGTATTGACTTTGACAGGGAAATAATAAAATTAAAAAAAAATCAACCCCGTGTTATTATTCCACAGGCTATTATGAAATTTAATACATTGACAAGATGCGGTACAATGGTTTCAGAACAGAAATATGCGATGTAGGGTTTCTTCAAGAAATGTGTTCTTATGATGTTAACAGCGTTATCTTCGTATGGTTAGACATGATTATTTATTAATTAACATTAGTAATTATAATGTTTTAGAGACTGGCCACAAATTTAAAGAAGAAAGTGGCATCGAAATTCGAAATTTCAATCTGAGTTTAAAAAAAATTCGGGTTTTCAGGAGAGCCAAAATAAAATTTGGGAATTTCGTTTGATTGCGAATCATCTCTTGAAGTCTTTGCTATTTTTACTCCCTTTATATTAACTCGTCGCGTCTGCTTGCTTGCCGTCAACAAAAAAATTCGGGTTTTCAGGAGAGCCAAAATAAAATTTGGGAATTTCGTTCGATTGCGAAACATCTCTTGAAGCCTTTGCTATTTTTACTCCCTTTATATTAACTCGTCGCGTCTGCTTGCTTGCCGTCAACAAAAAAATTTGGATCGATATTTGACCCTTTTCCCGTGATCCAATCGAGCTGAAACTCGGCATGCAGACTCGCGGCGACAATCAAGAAGATCTATCAAATTTTCATTAAAAAAATTAATAATTATAGTATAATTTCGGGTTTTTAGAAATTTTATTGGTTTTTTCAAATTAGAATCATTAGAAAAGTTTGATTAGCAACGGCGCGGCGGCCCGATAACGTCGCGAAATATTTTCTAAATTTGAATTACTCCGTCGGTATAATAGGTACATCACTACGAATTTCGAAAATTTACAAAACAATTGGTTCACAGATGACATCACAATTGGGTTTTTTGGGAAAAAATCAAATAATAATTTATTTCTTTTAGATTTCTGTTTAGTTTTGAAGAATTCTACATTACTCAAATCTGATTCTGACTAAATCATTTGACGCTGCAAATTCGTAAGGTACGATATTGATGATAATTGAATCTATTAAAATCTTGACATCTCAAAACATCTGACATTTTAGAAATATATTAAATTTCTGTAAGTTTAGTGTTATGTTATATGTTTTAATTCGTCTTTAATTATTGTTATATTTTACAAAGAAAGGGAGTAGGTATAGTAAAACCTTGGTTTTTATGGGTTACTTTTTTTATCCAATTTTTGCACCAATAGCTTTTTTTGCACCAAGTTGATTAATGTCTTTGTTTCTTGCCAAATTTTTCAAATAATGAATCATGTCATTTGTCCTTTTCCTCGCTAGATATGTATGTAAAGATAAACTCTGCATACTTAACTCAAAACTCGATTTTATTGACGTATTGTGCACTCCGCGAAAACACCTAATTCTTTCAGGCACTCCCAACTATTATAGTATTAAACTTTAATTCCATTTCTTCCATGCCATCTAGTGAATATGTAATAGTAAATAAGTTTTTTTTAGCATTAAGTTGTTTTGTAAGATAATTTTTCTGAGTAAAAACGCCCTTGAGGTGAGTATTCGCGAAAAAGGCGGTATATAAATTATCCAAATATTATTACTTTATTAAAAGCGTGTAAAAGCTATGTAAATATACTTATATTAAAAGCAATCAATGCGGATTAAACAAAGCTTGTTTAACAGAGTGTTAGTTAAATTAGTATAAACCACTACCAGATTTGAAACAATGTCTCTCTGTCTGATCTGTATACAAATCTACACCGTTTGTCCGATCTGACCCAAATTTTGTGTACTTATTCTTTAGGACCAGGCGGGTAACAAATGTTCCTCCCTCCCCCTTTACCCTCCCTCCTCTCCGTTGATGCAATTTCCATAAAAATCTGTACCGTGCGACCGATTGGACCTATTTTGCATACATATTTCCTCCAGAGGACCTTGAAGAAAAAATGGGCTACATTTCTTCCCTGGACATCCTGTACATCCAAACCTTGATTAAATGGAGAGATTGTTTTGATTAGAGGCTTTGCAAAAGAATGGAACCCCCCACAAATTTATTTTCAACTTAATCCTTAAACCGTACAACGCCCGGTATGAATAGCTAGTAATTAAATATAAATTTAAATTATAAATGATTTCGCAGAGTACAAAGCGTGGCGTTGGACCCTAAAACTGCATAAATATTTATTTGTTTATTTATTATTTGACTATTATTATAATAAAGCTATCAATAATAATAGTCAAATAATAAATAAACAAATAAATTTATCTAATAGTCCGATTTTAAAGTTGTTCCCTCTATCTTCAGTTAACTCCTCCCATTCCCTCCCCCCCACCTAGTTGACACTCTGTCCCTCTCTCTTTTTCTTTTCTCCTCTATAAATTTCTGTACCTAGATTAGTCTATATTGTAATTGTCCTGAAGAAGGTTGAGTCCAACCGAAACTAGTTGACAAATATATAGCAATTAAGTGGTTTAAAACATAGTATTTAATTTTTTCTTAAATTTCTTAATATTTATTTGTTTATTTATTTACGCCCAAGGGGCTTTTACAAGTAATAAGATGAATATACAATTGATGCAACAAAAGTGTGGTTGAAAATTGTAACTTAAATTTGTTAAAATAAGATACAATAAGACATAATACAGTTTAAAAAAGGATTAATTAATTAATTGCAGGTTTTTACATGAAAAATATTAATATACAATAAATATAGTACAGTAGTGCAATATATTTTATTTTATTTTATAACATATTAATAAATACAAAATAATGGATTTTAAAATTATGCCAATTACACATTTTCCACTGAATATAGTAATTTTTTAGAACATAGTTTTATTCATTAGAATCGTAATTTCAATATGTTAAAATAAAAATCCATTTAAAATATTTAGAAATAATTCATTCAATACAAAAGAGAAGACACTTAAGATTAACGATACAAAACACGAGTAAATATTTAAAAATAAAATAAAAACGGACAAAATGTAATTTAAAATTTTTATAAATAATTAACTTAATGCAGGTATGAAAACATACACGGTTACATATACAAAATACAATACATATACTTGAGTACATACATACAAAAACTATTGATGTAAAATTAGAAAATTAGATACCAGCCTATCTCCGTTTCCACCTTTCCATCTAAAAAGTGATAGAACGCTGTACAAATTAAATATGTTTTAGTGTCGCGTCACGCGCTCGCGAGATCTTAAAATGTTGTGATGTCTGGGGTCTTGACAAATGGTCCATCGACAGCTCGCCTTGTTCCGCAGAGGTCCGAGCCGCGGGGGGTCCGACCATCATCAGTCAGACACTGCTACAGTGGAATTCAATGGAACCACAAGTGTTAATTGTTAATTCTTACTAACTAACTAACCATCACGCCGTTTCCCCGCAGGGGTAGGCAGAGAGGATCGAACGCCACACTCCTGGCACACCACTTTTGCTTCGGCCGCATTCGTACATCTTCTCATACAAGTTCTACGGTTGTTGCGGCTTTTAACGGGGCCATCCCTAAACACTTGTAGTATCTGATTCGTGCCAGGTCTTTCGCGGACGCCCTCTATTCCCGTTGCCTTCAACACTCGCCTCGTATATTTTCCGAACGATACTTTCCTCGTTCGTACGTTCCACATGACCGAACCACCTCGGCACTCCGTTCTTTTGTTAAATTCTATAAATAATCTAGACATTTTTATTGACAATTAGCTTTTATTTAAAATGAAACTCCGTAATCTCATTTACGATTATTGAAATAAATTTAATATTTGTTTATTTGAATCCCATTGCCTTCCCCTTTTACGCTTTATCATAATTAAACTTTCATCACATATTCTTTATCAATTTTTTTCGTGTTTTTTTTTTTTTACCAGCTTCGAGTAAACTTCACTGGTCATGCTAAATGAATATTTTTTCGATATTATATAAAAATTTTATTACGTTGTACTGTATGTTTCCCAAAATAAAATGAAATAAACTTTATATTTCACACGTATTGCGCGTACGCAGGCGCACTTGTGGGACTAAAGGTACAGATACACATGCTTCTTTACTGGCATGCTAATGAGCATGCCATTAATAAGCATGCCCTAACAACTGTACACACTTGCTCATTACTGGCATGCTTATTAGTGGCATGCTCATAAATAAGCATGTCCAAAGCTAACAATCAAACACACATGCTTATTAGTGGCATGCTCTTGTCATAGAATAGAGACGCTCTTGTTCAAAATGGAAACTTTGCAAACTGAAATAGAAAATTCAAGTGAACCAATAAATCAAAAAAGTTCCCGAGTTTCCAACCGCACATTTTTGATTTTAGTTTATATAATTTTTATTGTAAGATTTGAATCATTCATGCCTATTAATAAAGTTTCGTAAACATTATTTCTCACTATATTATTTTTACACAACGGTGACCGAGTATTCCACAGACATTCGTGATTCTTATAATAAGTCACGAAAAGTAATGTTTTATCATCTCCCCAACGCGCCATATTTGTTTCATCTGTCGCGGACTGAGATGATCGCATTGATAATAAATACTAGCCGCGAAGCCCGCGAATGACATAAGCATGCTCATAAATAAGCAAGTCTGTTCACACATGCTCCAAAGATACCCCTTCTCTATGGTGAATGACAGTGGCATGCTTATAAATCAACCGGCGGTTGATTTTTAGTGCTTTTAGTGGCATGCTCATTTCTAGCAATGTGCGTACACACATGCCACTAATAAGCATGCCACTGTCAAAGTCGATACTGCGCATGCTCACGTGCCACTAAAGAAGCATGTGTATCAGACGCTATACGCCTGACGGCCTACTGCCCGGCCTTGCTGCAGCGCACCTCCCTGAGATCTTCCTCCCGGAGGATCCGCTAGATTGGTCGAGACCTTGAGCCTTTCACTCTGTAATACCAACTCCCAACTCGTCTAACTTGTTCAACGCTATATTCAGCGACTTGGATCTTTCCAATTCATCAACATTTAATTTAAAACTCTCGGATATTCACCTCAGTCATAAACCTTTTTTTTTTACCTTTTTTTTAAATTCATCTTCTTTCTTTTGTCCAGACCTTGTATATGTATATGCAGGTGTGTTGATCAGATATCTTTATGCTATATTTCTTTCCTCTTCTTTTACTTATTATCTCTTCCCGTTTTTAGTATATAGATTTGTCCTTTCTTCCCCATTCGTGGTTTGTTCTTAACTTAAACCATTCACTTTTTTATTTTTTTGTTTAACTTAAGTTATTGTTAATAGGTATATGTTAATTCTGTGGAAACTCGTAAGATGGTCTCTGTACTATTTAATATTCATGTGTAATCTGATTTTTATTTGTAGGTAGGTACTGTATATTCTCATAAATAAATAAATAAATTTTATTATTTGTTTAAATCTACTTTTATTCGTCAGGGTGTTTTATAAATGTTAAAATATCAAAGTGAATGATGTCTTTTGTTTTTTGGTTTTCTAAATTATTTAATAAATTATTTTTAAACACGAAGTATTGCCGAACTTCTTGATTACTAATTTTTTTAGAATTGGACTAGTAGCTAAATTCAATTGATTAATAATAATATTTTGTTTACTTTTACACGCTTTACTAATCTCTAATGATTCTAAATTATTCAATTTCAGACCAAAATTATTTACGTGCAAAATAGAAAGTCCTAAATTTTTATCAAAACCTTAATCATTTTCTAATAAATGATTTGAAAATTTAGAAAAAAACCATTATTTAGACATCTCAAATTGTTACCCTTACATTAAAAATTACGAGAGCAAAATTTTTAATAGGCATTTTCTCAGAATTAAAATGCATACCTATTGCATATTTTGGAAAAGTGCGATATGTTTTGTTTCCCAATTGAAATATGATAATTTGTTGTTGCTGTTTATTTTTTATTTAATATTATATATCCGTCGGCCATTTGCATTCCGCTCCACAAGATGGCGGCCGCCCGCCCAGTAATTAATAACACCGGCCGCACACGCCGCAGGTCCGCACTGGTGCTGTGGCGTCCGAACTCGGTTATCCTTTTTAACATTACACGTTTTACTCGCTTAGGCGCGAATTATTCGTTAATACGGTAAAACCACGTTAACCACACGCGAGAGACATTTCCAATTGTGCGGGACATTAATAATAATATAATATATAATAGAACATAATAATATAAGAATATATAAAATATAAGAGAACCAAACTTGTGAAATTAACTGTTAAGTCTCTTTATCCAACGTCACTCTATACACATCAATTTTTTCTGTTCTTTCTTGTATATGTTTTAGCCTTTATTACTTCCTTTCTTTCAACTCGTGGCGTCTGCTCGCTTGATGAATAAACTTTGGATCGATTTTTAACCCTTTTCCCGTGATCCAATCGAACTGAAACTTTGCAAATAGTAGCGACGATCAAGAAGATCTGTCAAATTTTCGTTAAAAAAAATTAATTATTATAGTATAATTTTGGATTTTTAGAAATTTTAACGGTTTTTTCAAATTGGAATCATTACAAAAGTTTGATTACTACCAACGGCGGCCTGTCACGGAATATTTAAAATTTGAATTACTCCGTCAGTAGGTATAATAGGTACCTCACTATGAATTTCGAAAATTTATGACAATTGGTTCACAGATGACAGCACACTTCGGTTTTTTTGGGAAGAAATCAAATAATAAAGAGACAGTTTTAGAGATTTTTGACATAGATATTTGTCTAGACATGTTTCATATTCAGTCAATCAATTATTTAATTACACGATGGTAAACTTAATTTACAAAGAAAGGGAGTAAAATAAAAACTTGGTTTTTGTGGGTTAGTTTTTTTTACCTCTATGTAAGGCGTGTTCACATTTAAGCGATGAAAAGCATTTAAACTAATTGAATTATAATTGTATTATCTATATCTATATGATGTTGTGTGTTTTTCATTGTTTGTGTACCATTAAAATAAATAAATAAATTAACACATTTGTTGTTCACACTCGCGAAAAAAATCGAAATATATTTTTCAATTTCGTAAAAATTCAAAAAAAAAAATTCGCGTGCGCACTAAAATGTATTAATTTTGTAGCGCTTGTGGTTAAAAATTATTTCTAAATAAGAATTACCGGGATTTTCGAATTATCGCAGTTAATCTACTATGAAATTGACATTTTGAGTTTTAAAAATTTCGAACTTGGAATTATCGGGTTTCCAAAACGTGGTTTTACTTTTTTAAATTGTTGCGCGGTATGATCGATAGTACCGAAATTACGCGAAGCGTCGGTTTATATGTTCCTGATAATTACCTTAGACATCGTCAGCATAGATTGTTTCACGTTCCAATATACAGGACCAACCTGCCGATGGTTATGCCGGTTGGAAGAGCCACAGCTATGCTGAACAAAATCGCTTTGGGTATTGATATATTCCATGTGTCTGAGGGGGTTTTCCGAAGCGGGATTCTCCTACAGCTTTGACCAGATTTTATGTTATTTTTAATTTATTAAATATTTTTATTTTGATATGTACTTCCTAATAATTTATTTATTTATTTTATTTATTTCAGTATATATACGCCCATCAGAGCATTTACATAAACATTGGGTAATACATGTCGGTAATGAGAAATATAAAAAGAAAATAAAAAAAGTCATATAAAGAAATATAAAATGACATAATAACAGAAATATAAAAAGAGCTCTACAACTAAACTTAAACACAGAATCCATAATTTCATAAATCTATAAATACATCATATTTTTTATAGGATTAGCGATAATTACAGAAATATAAATTAAGAATTTTTTTTTTATAGGATAAGAATACAAGAAAAGAGTGATAATTACATATATTTGAGGATTATTTTTAGACATAGAGGAAAGTTCATTGTTGATTAAGAATATTGCGAATTGTATGTTTGAATTTATTAATGATGATATGTATGCCTTAAACATTTTGTTTGTCATGTACATAGATGTGTTCCATATCTCTAAAAGATTTGATATAAATATGTATATTAATTAAAACATTTTATAAACTCTTGATTGTACTTTTGTTACGTAAATGTTATATACAAAATATAAAATTGAATTGAATTTTAATTGAATACAAAGCGACGAGATTGAATAACCGTCGTCTGAGGTTTGCATCTGATTGTGTCGATGGTCGTGATTCGACTGCCGACCATCGGCACTAGACAACAGTTGGGTACAGTAGCCGGCAAACATCTTGAAATTTTTCGGCGTAGTGGGGGGAAGTTTGCGCATCTACCTTTCCACCAAAGAGACCCAAATTTCGTCTTCTGCGCATTCCCCCACTACGTCAAAGAATTTCAAGAAGTTTGCCGGCAACTGTATCTAGCGGCAGAAACTCGGCAGGTAGATTCCTGACCATGACCGAGTCTAAAATATTCGAGCAACCGTGGCCTAATATCAATAGTTACGGAGATATGCAATATCAACGTTTGCATTTAAAAAAAAAATATTTCAGAATTATTTTTTGCAAAAAGTTGAACTATCATTACAGTAACTTATGTCGATTTTAAAAAAATCATTCGCTGTAATACAAGTCAAATAAAATGATAAAAACCTTGCAAAAATTAAAAAAAAAAATTTTTTTTACAAGGATTTTATCATTTCATTTAAGTTGTATCGAAGCAAATGACTTTATCGTAATCGATGTAAGTTACTGTAATGATAGCTCAACTTTTTGCGAAAAAAAGTCAGAAATATCGAGAAAAAAAATGCAAACTTTGATATTGCACATCTCCGTAACTATTGACATTAGGCCATGGTTGCTCGAACATTTTAGACTCGTAGCATAGTCAGGATGTACCGGCCCTGCGTAGCGCCGCGTCGCGGACCTGCCGATTTCCCACTAACCTCGGGTGCGCTGTCCTTGCAGGAGAGTATGTGCTGGCGGCGGGCCTGCCCGGAGCTGAGCGGCTGAACACCCTCCTCGAAGAGGCCCTGCAGCTGGTGGGCATCGAGGACGGCGGCGAGCTTGAGGTAAGAGAGCCGAAGCTACTCATTCATTATCAGATCTTATCTTCATCAGCCTTCGTCTTTCCACTGCTGGATATAGGCCTCTTCCTTATTTTTCCATTCTTCCCTGTTGTTGGCCAATTGTAGCCATTTCTTTCCCATTTAATTCGGATATGCAGGGTTATTTCGAAAACATTAATTACCTCGCAGGGCTATATTCCTGCCTTGATTACGAGTCCAACATGTTCGAGCTATCGTGACCTGATATCGATAGTTGTGGAGATATGCAACATCAAAGTTTGCATTTTTTAAAAATATTTCTGATATGACATATTTTTTGTAAAACGTTGGACTATCATTGCGGTAACTTATATATCGAATATTAAAAATTCATTCCCTTTAATGCGAGTCAAATAAAAAAATAAAAACCTTCAAATTCCAATTGTAATTATTTCAGGGTTATTATCATTTTATTTGATTTGTATTGAAACGAATGAATTTTTCGTAATTGACATAAGTTACTGTAATGACAGTCCAACGTTTTACAAAGTAAGTCATAAATATTGACAAAAAAATGCAAATTTTGATGTCGCACATCTCCTTAACTATTGATATTAAGTCATGATAGCTTGAACATTTTCGACTCATAATCATGACAGGAATATAATCCTGCGAGGTTATTAATGTTTTCCAAATAACCCTGTATATCTGACATAAATTTGCGTGTTAAACCCCGTACAAGAAATCCGGAGTTCTTTAGAATAAGCCAGCACACTAATAATGTTAGTTACTTTTCTCCCATCACAAGGTTGTGTCGCGCATGTAATATGTATTGTGCTGACCCTAAGATTGATGCTGATATTCTTGTAGATAGATACCTTATCATTGTTCAAAAACTCACTCATACATAACATCCATTTTCTAAACGATGACCTGAACCTATAGATCCATTATTTATTAAATACTAATCGAACACTAAATATACAACACACATAAATGTTCATGTAAAATATACTTAAATGTAACTACACGTTACTAGAGCGTGCCGAAGACACTTGTAATTGGGATAATGGGCATAGTCTTCATTTATAATGTTTTATTTTTAGAGTATCATGTACCTATTATCCTGTTAGTGTCTCTAATAACTATAAAAAAAATATTTTATTTTATTTGCCCCCGTTTTGATTTTTTTCATAATTATTATTTTTATTTCTTAATGTTGTTTGTATATTTTTTTTAAGATTTGTGATTTTTAAGATTTTTTGATTTTTGTCGTAATTATTATTTTAATTTCTCAGTGTTGGTAGTGTGTTTAGTTTTCTTTTTCCAAACATTTTTTCCATTTTTACTAATTACGAGTACCTACACGAAAATGTATCTTGTATATACTCTCACAGTAATTTGAAACTGAATACGCTGGAGGTAAAGGCCAGGAGGTAAGTCATAAATATTAACAAAAAAATGCAAATTTTGATGTCGCATATCTCCTTAACTATTGATATTAAGTCATAATAGCTTGAACATTAAGTTGTAATAGCAACAAATGAACGCTGGAATTCAATACCAAATTAGAAATGAATGTTACGCTGGCTGCAGTGTGGTAGACAGAATATAGAAAGGAGTGCTCGGATGGTTTGGTCATGCGGAACGTACGGGCGATGAAAGGATGAGGCGAGTGTTGAAGGCAACAGGAATAGAGGGCGTCCGCGAAAGACCTGGCACGATCAGATACCCACTTCAAGTACTTGAAGATGGCCCTGTTAAAAGCCGCAACAACCATAGAACTTGTGTGAGAAGATGTACGAATGTGGCCGAAGCAAAAGTGGTGTGCCAGGATAGAC
This sequence comes from Agrypnia vestita, assembly GCA_016648135.1. Taxonomy (NCBI): domain Eukaryota; kingdom Metazoa; phylum Arthropoda; class Insecta; order Trichoptera; family Phryganeidae; genus Agrypnia; species Agrypnia vestita. The sequence continues at coordinate 64,289 of JADDOH010001852.1, forward strand.
GAGTGTGGCGTTCAATCCTCTCTGCCTACCCCTGCGGAGAAACGGCGTGATGGTTAGTTATTTGGAAATTAATAAAGCGCCAAGAGCCAAAAATATATTTTTAATAAGATATATGTATATCACCGCTAACTCCAAATCAAATAAATTTATAGCGGGTCAAGTAATTTATACCTTATTGTGTGAGATGTTATTACCTACATTGTTAGTTTTTCTAGAAATTTTGTTTACGTTTATAACAAACTTTCTAGAAAACAGAACTAATGAGGCTGGTGTGAGACTGGGTCTTAACATGAACGTGAGCAAAACAAAGTTCATGGTGTTTAGTAGGCAAGATCACACGGGAGCACGCCTCACATTGAATGGGGCTGGTATAGAGAGAGTGACAAAGTTTAAATACCTTGGAAGTATCCTAGCGGAAGACCTCGACCCAGAAACCGAAGTCAAATGCAGAATTGAAGCATCGCGAGCTGCTTTTAACAAAATGAGACAGATATTCTGCGATGACAATCTTAACCTGAAACTTCGACAGCGACTGGTCAAATGTTATATATGGTCAGTCCTGCTGTACGGAGTGGAATCGTGGACCCTCAAAGTGAGTAGCATGAACCGGCTGGAGGCGTTCGAAATGTGGATACATCGGAGAATGCTCCGGATACCCTGGACGGATATGGTCAGCAACACAAGAGTTCTTCAAAGAGCTAGAGTGAATAGAGAGTTGCTGACAAATATCAAAATCCGAAAGGTATCGTATTTGGGTCATGTGCTCAGAGGAGAAAAATATGAATTGCTCCACCTGATTCTTATGGGCAAGATAGAGGGTCGTAGAGGTGTTGGAAGGAGACAAATTTCCTGGCTCCGCAATATACGCGACTGGACGGGCATAAGAAGTGTTGGAGAGCTGTTTCGTGCTGCCCAGGACAGGGATGCTTTCTCTCGGGTGATAGTCAACGTTGGGGGGACCTGACAAAGAAGAAAGAAGAAGATAACAACATCTCACACAATAAGGTATAAATTACTTGACCTGCTGTAAATTATTTTGGTATGGAGTTAGCGGTGTCTGGAAATACACAACTCATTAGCAGGCGTGACTTTTGTTTAAACAGATACAGGGTGGAAAAAATCAATGGGTCCTGAAGGGAAACCACTTTAAATCCTTTATACAGATTATTTTACACGAAGGAAACATTCCTTTATTTTTAAAAAGAAACAAAACTGCGTTCACAGATGTTTCGAAAAATATACCCGAACAGGGAATCGAACCAGCTAAAAACAAACCAGATAAAAAATAAACACTCGAAAAAATTAAAATTTTAGATATTTTACATAATGAATTAAACCTACAGGAAGAGGAACGAAATAATATGCTCACAATAAAAGAATTTTCAAGGCTCATCTTAAAGAAAATTTCAATATCTGGACAGGTACAAACGGGTTGATTAGATGTCCTGCAAGAAGTCCAGGTCTGAAGCCTCTGGACTATTTTTACGGGGCCATGTAAAAATATGTTATTTACAAAAATTCTTTTGAGGCTGTGGAACAGCTAAGGGTTGAGGTAGAAAATGTTATTAGGAGCATTCGCCACAACACTTTGAATGTCAAAAAAGTAACCCATAAAAACCAAGTTTTTACTATACTCCCTTTCTTTGTAAAACACAACAACAATTAAAGACGAATTAAAACATGTAACACAACACTAAACTTGCGGTAATTTAATATATTTCTAAAATGTCACATGTTTTGAGCTTTCATAAGACACTTCATGCTTTGAAGATTACATTCTAAATACATTTGTCAGTCAATTTAGATTTTCGACATTCGTAGTGAAGTAAGTACCTATTATGTATACCGACGGAGTAATTCAAATTTAGAAAATATTCCGCGACGTTATCGGGCCGCCGTTGCTAGTAATCAAACTTTTGTAATGATTCCAATTTGAAAAAAAACAATAAAATCCGAAATAATACTATAATTATTATTATTTTTTAACGAAAATTTGATAGATCTTCTTGATCGTCGCCACGAGTCTGCTTGCAAAGTTTCAGCTCGACTGGATCACGGGAAAAGGGTCAAAAATCGATCCAAAGTCTTTTTGACGGCAAGCCGGCAGACAAGCAAGCAGACGCCACGTCTTAATATAAAGGGATTAAAAAGACTAAATTTGTGTCCGGAACGAGAGATCTCATTTCGAACAATGTATCAGTTAAATGATTATAAAGTGTAACAAAATTGTAATTTTAAATAATTCAATTCAATTACGTAATACTTGTCCTTGGTATTAAAATTGACGATAAAATAAAAAAAATATTAGAGAGATTTTGTCCTGAACATTGATCATATCGATTAGTAAAATAAAGTAGCGACTGTTTATTTTTTTAATTTTTAGCTAGTTCGATTCCCGGGTGAGGCAAGCGAATTTAAAAAAAAACCTTGAATGTAGTTTTGTTTCTTTTTAAAAATAAAGGAATGCTTCCTTTAAGTAATATCTTAAGGATTTAATCAAAGCGGTTTCCCTTCAGGGTCAACTGACTTTTCCCACCCTGCACATATAAAAAAATCGAAATACAATATTTATCTGGCAGAATATCAGGAAATATTAACATCTGAAAAAATATGCTAACTATTGTGATAGGAATATTACTTATTTATGTATTTATTTCAATATGCGGCACAGAAATACCTTTTACATAATAATATATACAAGAAATCCAAAGAGTAGAACAGCAAAAAATTATAGAATTCATATAGTTTAGATAGATGTTTAAAGTTTAACAGTAATTTAGAAGAAGGCGGTATAGCATTTAAGATAAAACATAATTTAGAAAAAGGAGATGTGAAATATATATTCTTATTTTACTTTTCTATGTTTTTTAATTACAAACGTTGGCGCGCAGTTGTGTAGATAATATGTGTAAAATAGGACATAAAGAGGGAAGCAGACTACATGTTGGGACAACCGTCTCGCGTAACTAGAAGTCACGCAGGTTTTGCCGTGGAAACTGCAGCTACTAACTATTTCTTTAATTCCCCACTGCAGAGGCTTCCTAGACTAGCAAACAGATACGGGCAACTGGACGTCTTTGCCAATAATTGTACAATATTCAAACATATATTAAAAGGAATACCGAAAGATTACTAGTATTTGTCGAATTGGACTTAAATAATTGATTTGTATGTATGTATGTATATTTTATTATTACATTATGACTTTCAAAGCTTGTGCTATATCTTCTCTCTCTACATTATTAATTTTTTTTTGTTTTTAAATTTCTATATTATTATGGTTTTTTTTATGCTTCTTGCTTTTTACTATATATTATATTTATCATTATTTGTTTGTATCTGTTGGAACAATTTTCTGATTATCTTTAGCTCTGGTTCGGTTTTCCTACAGGGAAAATTTGAACTTGAAATTCTCTAGATATGAAGATGCCACTTACCAGTTTGCAGGCGACTTTGGCGTTGTTTGGCCCGTCCGATCTCCGCTCTCTCCGCTTAAAGCACCACTTTAACACACCAAATGTTTGATTATATTTCATAGTTTTTATCTGCCGCGACCAAATTCAACCGCTCGGTTCGAGATGTCTCCGAACAATCCGTCTCGTAGCAACAGTCACACACAGAAAACTCCGCGCCCGAATGTATTTCCTTTTATAAAATTCCCGACCAGAGACTAACAGATTTTTGCCCGAACAGTATCTGTATTCTAAGTATTTTCTTCTCATTTTGTCATTACTATGTTTACATGTATTATGTTTTTTTTTCTCTTCTGTAAACTATATACCTATTATGTTAATGTACACTATACCTATATATTGTAAAAGCCCTATAGGGGGTTAATTAATAGTAAATAAATAAATAACATGTTAAGATCCCAATATTGGGTATACGGTTAGTACAGTTAACATTGTGGTGGTAACATTGCAGGAGCTGAAAGCGGGCTCGGAGTCGCCCTCCTCGGCCATGCTGGCCGGGCGGTACGGGGGCGCGGGGGGGCCGGCGCACCCGCACCACCCGCACCACCCGCACCACCTGGCGCACGGGCCCCACCACCAGCACCACCACCAGCAGCTGGCGGCCGCCTATCACCACCAGGTAGGCCTCTTTACTTGTCATCCTCATCCTCTCGGATCCCCGACGCGCGTGCGCTCATTCAAATCATACAACAATCGAAAGAACATCACCCAAGAAGTATCCAAATATTAAACACGTTGTTTTAAAGGTTAACACATTTTTTTTATCTTTATTTACTTACCGTAAAAAATATAATTCGTTAAATCTGAATTTAAACGTGTAGTCTATTTACAAAAGATGATTCGCGAATTCTTTTATTATTGAGACATCTTAAATCTGCGGATGTCTCTTTAGTTGTCAGTTCGTGTTGCTGGTTCGTTTATATGTGTGCTAAAGAAATATAACTTTGAACGCGAATATGAATATATTCCAAAGATGAATATATTACTTTTAAGCGCGAATATGAATACGCCCATCCATTATGTTTAACCCCTAACACATTGTTGTTGGTCTCGCGGTTAGGACTCTCGCCCCGTGATCTAAAGGTCGCCGGTTCGAACCTCACTCCAGACGCGGCAAGTTTTCACAGCACAAGCGTTTGCTTTCGTTTGAAAATAGTAAGAATATTAATGTGACGCGAATATTGACGTGACACCTAAAAAAATCGTCCTCCTTAGTTGCCTTCGTTAAATAATAATACGACAATTTGCTCCGACGCCCAGTGTCAAAGTCGAATCTGCCGATTAAAATTAATTACAGTACAGCCTCGATAATCCGTACTTGGGCTAATCCGCAGGTCTCTATAATCCGGACTACCTCATGGTCCTCCCTTCGCCACCGTATTTTTCTGTAGTTGCGCAAGAGCTGTCGTTAAAAGAACCACGGAAGCCTTTTTGGCCAGAACAATTCAACGCGACAGAAGAGGTTCAGAACAAAGTGACGACGGCTCTGACGCTGAAGGCGATCTCCCAATCAGCGTTTTTGGAAACCGCCGGTACACACAAATAAAAAAGTAACCCATAAAAACCAAGTTTTTATCATACTCCCTTTCTTTGTAAAATATAACAACAGTTAAGCACGAATTAAAACATATAACATAACACCAAACTTAAAGGAATTCAATATATTTCTAAAATGTCAGATGTTTTGAGCTTTGATAAGACACTTCACGCTTTGAAGATTAAATTCTAAAAACATTTGTCAGTCAATTTAGATTTTCGACATTCGTAGTGAAGTAAGTACCTATTATGTATACCGACGGAGTAATTCAAATTTAGAAAATATTCCGCGAAGTTATCGGACCGCCGTTGCTAGTAATCAAACTTTTGTAATGATTCCAATTTGAAAAAAACAATAAAATCCGAAATTATACTATAATTATTATTATTTTTTAACGAAAATTTTATAGATCTTCTTGATCGTCGCCACGAGTCTGCTTGCAAAGTTTCAGCTCGACTGGATCACGGGAAAAGGGTCAAAAATCGATCCAAAGTTTTTTTGACGGCAAGCCGGCAGACAAGCAAGCAGACGCCACGTCTTAATATAAAGGGATTAAAAAGACTAAATTTGTGTCCGGAACGAGAGATCTCATTTCGAACAATGTATCAGTTAAATGATTAAAGTGTAACAAAATTGTAATTTTAAATAATTCAATTCAATCAATGTCTTGCTAGGTAATAATGTTACGTAATACTTGTCCTTGGTATTAAAATTGATGATAAAATAAAAAAAAATTGATAGATCTTCTTGATCGTCGCCACGAGTCTACTTGCCAAGATTCAGCTCGATTGGATCTCGGGAAAAGGGTCAGAAATCGATCCAAAGTTTTTTTTGACGGCAAGCCGGCAAGCCGGCAAGCAAGCAAGCAGACGCCACGAGTTAATATAAAGGGAGTAAAAAAAACGAGCGAGCCTTGCAGTAGTCGCGTATGATATGTACTATTTGACATCTCACAATGAAACATATCAATTGAGCAGCGACAGAAATTAACATCAAAATTAACATCAAAATAATACCTATATATTTATTAATTAGTAAATACAAGTAAAGAAAATGTATGTGCATTCATTTATTTTATTTATCTTAATTATTTAGTTCCACACATAATGTTGTGTGGGCTAATATATTATTTCACTTAGACATATTGCATTCCATCTAATCATTTAAAAGTTTTTACAATAAAATTTTTGCTCTCCAGTTTAAACCTCCTTATATTCTCTGTGTTTTGAATTTCCTTTGGCAGGCTATCGAAGATTTTTATACCTTTATACATCATACAATTTTGTGAGGTGCTTTTCTTTTTCTTTGTTGTCGCTTCTTCTTGTATTGTAGCAATGAAAATTCTTATTATATATAAAATGCTTCATCAAAGTATTTGGGTACTAATCCGTGTTTAATTTGAAATATTTGCACCATTACATTATACTTCTTTGATTTACGGTTTCCAGTCCTAGGGAATTTTATAATTTTTGTTATTGTAGTTCTCCTATTGCACTTCAGTATTATGCGCATCGCTCTGTTTTGTACTATTTGTAGTTTCTTTAGCATTCCTTTGTTGCTTATAAATAATATACTGGAACAATAATCTATGTGAGGGAGAGTCATAGTTTTGCAACTATGGTTGCTTTAACATTTTAGATTCATAACTAGTCAGGAATCTGCCGGCCAAGTTTCTGCTGCTAGCTCTGATACAACCTGTATAACATATAGTTGGTTCAAATGTTTCCTTCAATGCAAGTTTTTACTGTGTCGTTGGACTTTGTACTAATTTACATTTTTTATAATTCACATTATTAAATCTCTCCGTAAAAAAAGAACAGCGGTCTATTATTTATTACCTCGTTGAATTATTCGTATTCGCCGAATAGTAGTAGGCTTGATATTCGTATTCGTATTCGTGAAATTAGTATTCGTTGCGTCACCACTAAAAAGTTATCGTTTTTTTCTGTCACCTGTCGCGCATTTTTAAATTGTCGAATATATATTTGTTGATAATTCGAGTCAGGAGCGATCGTTCTCTGTTGGTTTAGGCGCTCCTCAAAGGACTCGTCACGCGGATTGACACGCGGAATGTTATCTCAACCAACACCGGTCGCCCTGGCTACCTGGCTGCCCTCCCGTCCGAGCTGGCTCTCTTGTCCTCGGCGGAGCGGCCGCGGTGGCTGTACCATGGCCAAGAAGGTCTCTCGGAGCAACGCCGTGTGACGACTAGGGAATGCAATCCCGAGACGGGATTGTCCTTTCGGGATTCCTCGAGATTGGAATTTTGATTGGAATGGATTAGCAATTAACGACAACGCCTTGCATTTTTACATCAGCAATTTTAATAAAATGTTCATTATTAATCATTGCATTAAAATATTTGTAGGCGTTTTTACAAGCATCAATCAGTCAATGTAGTAGAGTAAAAACTACTAACTAGTAGTAGTTTTTGTTACTATATTAGGTTGATAAAATGCGGCAAATATTATTCAGCTATTTTAATTATTTGAATGTGACATGAACATAAGTTTTAAGTACTTACTAAAAGCTCTATAGACATATACAATTAAACATACAAAACGTAATAAATGCTGATCAATCCCGATAATCTCCTCCGATTTTTCGGTTCGGGATTGATCTCGTAAAATGCCTCGAGATCTCGCGGGATCCCGATCTCGCGGGATCGGGATTGCATTCCCTAGTGACGACATAGCGGCGCACGCGAAGCTCCCTAGACACACATGCGAATTCGGCCTATTTTACCTGCGTTTACGAGTTTTTAAAGCTTATTATTTGTTGTATCTCAAGTTTTTGAATGAATGAACGAGTTCTGTCTGTCAAGTGACCTCATTTGCCGCGCAAACCGGGCAAAAAATCATTCCAAATGTCGTCTTCGAACCGCGCATTAAAATTGTTGGGTTTGTGTGATAAAAAAAATGTTTTTTTTTTTTCAATAAAAAAGTGTCAAAATTAAGTATTTTTATTTTCTTTTATATATTTAGAACGGAAATATTGAAATACAATATCTTTAGTGTTATCGCTTCCATGGTTTTATTTGATCAACATGTGCGTACATTTCTGACAGTAAATTTCGTTACTTTTATTTTCATTATTAATGAATAAGTAATATTTATTGAAATGCAAGTAATTATTGAAATCTGTATATTGAGAAACCGGAAACTGCAACTTCGTAGCGATTATTGTTGATTTTTACATGAATATAGCCATCACAAAAAAGTGTCTAAAAACAGAAATCGCGCGCGGCATACGACCGGTTAGAGAATAAATGATTTTGAAGAAGAAAATATTTTGAAAGGATTCTAAAAAGGATGTACACATTGAGATTAATAAGATTTTCAATAAAATATAAGTATACAATTCTGCATGCGGCCATTTTAACTGAAACGCCGATCAGAGCGAATGACGTCACGCTCAAGTACTGTCACCGTGTCTCTTGAACTGTTGTCATAGACACAATGCAATGTTTACTTAGGCTTGACGTCACGTAGACGCCATTACACGTGTGGGCGTTTTCGCGCGAAATTAGGTAAAAATCTATTTTATTATTTGTATGTATCTACTTATATTTTATCAATTAATTACACCTACATGTTTCGGAAAAACCTTTACATCGTCAGGGTGTTTTATAGTTGTCAAAATATCAAAATGATTAATGTTATTCAATATGTAATAATGAAATTTTTTCCTAAGCATATATTTTGAAATTTTTAAAAGAAACTCAAACAAAAGATATATCTCGCGATATTCCTATATCCATAATTAATAATATATTCAGATTTTAATATTTCATAATATTCTGCCAGATAAATATTTAATTTCGATTTTTTTTTAAATACCTTTATCCCAAATATAATAATTTCGTTGTCTGTCTGTCCGTTCATCCGCCCGTTTGACTGTCTGTCTATCTATCCCCGTAACTTCTTTATAGAATGCGACCACTATAAATTGGCGTGCGATGGAGGGCGTCCCTGTCGCGTAACAGAAGTTGCCAGGGTGTAAATTTATTACACAATACATAATGTACAGAATGTCCGGTGACCGGTGTCGTATTAAATACAGAAATTAGGTCGGGCAGCACTAAAGAAACCGAGCCGTAAAAGCGGCCGTTCTATCTGTCAAACTGTCGGACGGTAATATCGGTCCATTATTCGCTTTTTCAGCTTCGCAAAACTTTAATACTTCATTGGCAATTGTTCTTGTGCCATCCCGGACTGTTTAGCATGTTTTGGACATAATAATTCAGTGTATATTGGTAATCAAGATGTCACAGTTCCCGAGCAAATACGAGATTGAACTGAATGATAAGGCGTGGGGTTACCGCCGGGTGCGGGCGGGGCGGGTTGTAATTCCAGAGTCGCCGCACGCCAATTAATTATTTTTTTCTTTTTTCCATGAATAAATAAATAATTATTTCATTTAAAGTAATTTTTGACGGGTTACAGCTAGTGTTTAAATAAGAGTCGCGCTTCCTGTTCTCACTGCACGCCCCTGTTACGGGACACTGTACAGATTTTTATTGAAATCTTTAAATTCCGATAGCCAGACCTGCGCGGGATTATTAAAATAAATATTAGCGCAGCCAACAGAGCAGTCGATTTACAGGAGGACCACGCAAAAAATAAATATTTACTTAGGGGTCGCTGCTACCGATTTTCAACAAAAAAATACAGTGTTTCGAATTGAAGAGGGTTCCCAGGAGACGGACAAGTGGATCAGCATTCTTGTGAAGAGAAGATAATGACTATCCGTACTAATCTTCTTCTTCTTCATCATATTTTTTCTCGCTCTGTTTTGCGCCGCGTCGGTCACTCTGGACCATTTTTAGTTTCATATTTTCTCTCTCTGTTTTCTTGCTTAAAAATTAAAATTATATTATTGACGGACTGGCTGTAACCCGTCAAAAAGTCCTTAAATTGGTTTGCGTTGTACTAGTGATTGTGTTTTGACCGGTGACACACTAACCGTTTTTTTGAGATTTGTATCTGATTGCATCGACGAGTGGCAGCTAATTTTTCGCAATTCGACGGGCAACCATCAGAACTAGATCATGGATACAATCAGAACGAAAATAACCGGTTAAAATAACGGTCTGCGTTGCACTGCTAGCCAATTTGACAAATGCCGTTTCGAGAAAAACGCGTTTAAGGATTTGAATTTTGATATTTTAACATGGATTTTGTTTACTTTTAGTTGATCCACCTTTAGTCTGCGATCCCAGAACCATAAAGTTGCCTTTCAACAGCAAAATTTTCGTCCTCTTCGTCTTTTCTCGCAGATTTTAAGCTCGACCGAGTTAATATAAATATAATAAAGCGTTTGAACCAATGGGAAAGTGCGCTTCCGAGCTTATCGTTTTAAGCGACATTACTTCTAGATTCATAAAAACATTTAATATCGCATTCTTATCGTTATTTCTTATCATATCTTTTATTAACTTATTATCGTTTATCCTTTTAGACCCGTCGGGTAGCACAGGCGACATTTTCACCCTCCGCCGTTACCCCTTCCTCTCCCCTTCAATGCAAATCTGTAATGTTCTACCGGATTATACCTAAATACTCTTAAGGACCTGGAGGTAAACATAGGCCATGTTTCTCCGCCTGAACATCCCATCCATCCCCGCCTAGATTACATGGAAACATGGTTTTGCAAAACAATGGAAGCTTTGTTTCCCCTCACAATCTTTTTTTTTTCATTTATTGAAATTAACGGACATAGTCCAATAAAATATAATACATAACATGGACAATATATGATACATAATATAAGAATAAAAATTATAGCAATTTAAATACAAAAGCAAGGACAAATGAAAATTACTAACAAGGTGGAGACAAGGTCTGGACTATCTGATCAGAGATTGTTTAATTCTGGACAGACTTACACCAAAGAAGTCCAGATCCTGTCTTGAATTTATAAGACGACATAACCCTGACATGGGAGCGTGGAATCCATAATTGGTTCTATGATGGCTAAGGAACAACACTTCATTATTTCTGAGTCTACGGGAAGGGATTTTGAATTTTATTTGTCCCAGTAACGAAGGCACATCAGTGTGGCCGTTTAATATTTTGATATGGTGATTAAGTCTTATTTTTATCTTAATCCTCAACTCGTGCAACGCCGGGTAAGGACAGCTAGTGATAAACATAACTCGACATGTGTGCATCACAAAATGTAATTTAGAGTAAATTAAAATAATCTCATTGCAACTAACAAGGTGACTGCCACATCAAAAATGTATATTGAATGGGGATCAATGAACGTAGTTATGCAGAGGAGCACCAGGCCACAATTTCGGTAAAAATGAGTAAGGTCAATTCTACGTTCTGCTAAAACCAGCCAAGCCTTTCATACAAAAAATCACAGTAATCGCCTTCCAAAATATTTATTGATCGCGGAAGACAACATTTTGAGATCTGCAGAAAGCGCCCACCCCATTTAAAACACTTTTAATATGACTATTTCTCAAAACATAGGTATTCAGCAGAAAACTGTTATTTATAGTTAAAAAAAATTAATTAATTATTATATAGTTAAAAAAATTACACGGTGATATAAATTAAATTACAAGATATTCATAATAGATAAGTAACTCTTCTAAAAATCTACACTTAAGTCCACTTTACAGTTATTAGAAATTGGCATTTATATATTATTTAAACAAAATGATTATAAACGACACTGTTTTATTCCACTTTATATTTATATTCGACTGTTAGATTGTTTTCGAGATATCTCTCATTGTCAATAACACGTTTATAACTAAATTAAAAATAATTCGAGAATAATCTCTCGAATTATTTTTAATTTAGTTATAAACGTGTTATTGACAATGAGAGATATCTCAAAAACGTTCTAACAGTTGAATAAAAATACATAGTGGAATAAAACAGTGTTGTTTATAATCGTTTTGTTTAAATATTAAAAATGTATTTACACAACGTTACAAACAAAAAACTCGAACATTTATTATTTATAATTTTTTGAAGTAAAGAACATTGTAGGTTTTGTGTGTATTTGATTATTCCATTTTTAGACAAAAGTGCTTTTATCTCAGACAGAGTTTTTTGTGGGTGGCTGCTCTCTGCATAACTGCATTCGAATGATACGAGTAGAATTATTACAAATTGTAATGTGTCGGAGTGTTCCAGTGTCATGGTTCACCATCGATCATGGCGAGGCTGGATCGTGTCAGGTAACGTAAACACCGTCGTCCGTTCGTCAAACGCCGCGGGCGACCGTAACATGCCCGTCTTTTTATGTCGTTAATATCGCCGCTTCCAAAACGGCTCGGGCGCCGATTCTAGTTCGGGTTCGTTATCGCGGGGAAGTTAAAAGACTAGGTGACTAAAGAGGTGCGCGGACTCGGATAATTTGTGCTCCAAATGCAATTATGGCCAATGAGAATCTGTCGAAGAAAGCGAGACTAGCGGTACATAATGGCGTTCTAGTGCCAATTCTGATGAATTGGCAAAAAAGGAATGAAAGTAGACTGAATGCGGTCACTAAGACGCTTGCGTAGAAAATCGTTAGAGTGAGGAACGAACAAATTAGAATGTAAAGCTGGCTGTAGTGTGGCAGATAGAATAAATAAAGGAGTGCTTAGATGGTTTGGTCATGTGCAACGTATGGACGAGGAAAGAATGGTTATTAAAGTATATGAGGCGAGTGTTGAAGGCAACAGGAATGGAGGGCGTCCGCGAAAGACCTGGCGAAATCAAGTTAGACCTACAAGTATTTGGAGGATGGCCCTGTTAAAAGTCTCAACAACCGTAGAACTTCTTTCTCCCTCTTACAACACCACCGACGTCTCGTTTATTTTTATTTTTATTCACGTCTATTAAGTGTTGGGATACGCCGTGTGTCTATGACGAACGTTGGTACAGAATATTTTGAATTTATCCTAATTTTTCTGAACACAGTACTGGATTTTTGTCACAAGGACATCATTAATCAATCAATATATTATACATGTCTCACAGAGACGAAATTATATTTTTATGGGAAACAAGGTATGGAAGTCTTTGGATGTTCATAGGGCTTACGACCTATCGTCGGCTGGCTTAAGTGATCGCTTTACACAATGTAACGTTCAATGATTTTTCAGTCGTATTCTAATTTTATGCTAATAATTCGAATATAAATATTCTCATTACACGTATGAAGGATAATGCTAAAAAAAATCCAAAAAATCATAAATATATATCTCATTACGGTTATCATCTGCGGTTCATTGCCGGTCGCGCTAAGGATTGTTGCAACACATGTACGGAACATGTCGTATATTTTAAATATATACATCTTCCAAAAATTTAATAGACATGGTTTTCTATCATGGGTGGAAATGGTGAACGTTACACTGTGTAATCATTTAAGCCAGCCGTACGATAGGTCGTAAGCCCTATGAACACCCGAAGACTTCCATACATAGTTTTCCATACCAAATTTCGTCTCTGTGAGACATCTATAATATATTTAAGGGTATAAACACCAACACAGCGAAACATTTGCGCGTCGTACGTACGCACGGCTTACACATACTAATTCAATTGTCTTGTCAATTGTCAAGGTCCACACGATTACACTTTTTTAAAACATCACTTATATTTTTGTGTGTTGTCTCGCATTTTTAACTAAATTACGTCTAATTTGTATCAAATATATGTAATTATATTTCTGTCCGGCTGTATATGATCATCTTGAAAAAATATAAATACATACACGCCTCGCAACACGGCCTTGGCGCGTAGGTCAAACGCTCACGCCGGTTTTCGTTACCAGGCATCCGCGCGTCGGTGTCTTTTCGGTTGTATTTCCCGGCGGTCGCGGGAAATCAAACGAGATCGATCGAAATCAGTTTCGTTTAATGACGCCGCGCCTCCGCATTGTTTAAGCCGCGCATTCACTAGGGGACAAATCGCGCGACGTTCCGCGCGGCATGTCGCATCAACATCTACGCTCACGTTTCGGGGACAGTGACGCGATCATTTGACGTGTACGCACCGGGACTCGCATATCACTTGTCGCTGAAATGTCGCCCAAAAGGGTCATGATGATTATCGCTGCGTGTCTATTTATTCCAACGAGCTGTCGAAACGTAAGAGCAGAAAAAGGTGGTGGGTGCGAAAGTATTTACTGCAAAGGAAAAGAAGGATGGATATTCTATGCGACCTTCGAATGTCTGACGGATCATTTGTCAATTTCATTCGAATGACAACTGATTTTTAAAATTTATTACAAATAATCGGGCCTTCCATAGCCCAAGCAAGACACTATATTACCACAGTATACTAAGAACATTAAAACGTCTTCGTACAAACTGGCCGCTACCCATTAGAATGTGTGCGTGCGTGCTCGGCGCCGTGTACGCACGCACTGTGACGCACACATTTACATATAAAATGGGGGCACAAGGCGGCGGCAGTAAGGGCCGTGCCTTCGGTGCCATTCGCGCTCGCAGCCGCCGCTTTAGAAAAAAAAAGCCTTTTTTATGTTTGTGGTGCTTTACTAAAAAGGTGTGTTGATTATCACAAAGACTGTGAGTTTTTAAAAGTCTACGTTGACGTTAATCAGCGTTCTTGCAAGTAAGTGCAGAAACTAGGTATACTAATTACAGAAATTTTCGGGTTTCGTCTACCTTATGCGTCGGAATCTCAGACGCTACGAGTTAAAAGAAACGGAGTAAAAATAAAGTGACAACCCTAGCGTCAATGCAAGAGTAGGCTAATAACTCGCTGACAGGCCGGAGATAAACTACTGTTCTGGGTATACTGTGATATTACGGAACGCTATTTTATATCACATCATATAGCATATGTGACTGTAGAGCATGCATCTCAGCTTGTCAACATACGTGCAACAGCTTGACAACGCGGTACTGACGCGCGGTACGATGTCCGTGTTCCGTGCGCATGGCACGTAGACTCTATGCCGCGCGTGATGTTGGGGGACAATTTGTACCTTGGTGAATACGTGGCTTTAGTTATTTAGCGGACGTCATTTTTCAGCCCGCGCGTCATTTTTCGTGGGGCCCGTTTAACGATCGCCACCGGGCCGGCTTTACAGACGCCGCGGCACGGACACATCATCAATAACTGCCTGCCCCAGTCGGGAACAGAGGACGCGGCGGAGGAATGAGCGCACAAAACGACGACACTTGTCAATTTCGTGGACAATTAGCGGTCACCTTGTTTGGGAACACACCGCGCCGGGTGTTTCGGAATCTTGCGCCGTTTTTAATTCGGGTTTGCCGAGAATATTTTTTGTTAGTCCAAATTTTTCAGAAGACAGTAACTACTGGATTTTCTCCCAGGGACATTATTAATCGAGATATATTAGGTGTGTACCCACAAGTAATCAATTATTTAAATTTAATTTTTAATCGATTTAATCTCCATCGCATGTAGGATCTTGTTGGCAGACTTTTAAGAAAAATATGCTTCTAGGTGTTTTTAAGGCGTCATTGTCACTACCGGGCGCCCACTTGGATCGCTATCAGACAAGTCAAAATCACCGTCGGAAAATTTTCTAAACCAACGTTGGCACTTATTTACTTTCAATACGTCTCCATACACGTCACAAATTTTCTTTGTTGCAACCGTTGCTTTAACACCCGATAGAAAATGAAGCAGCGTGCAATGACGTAAATTTTCTAAGTTAGTTGATTGTTCGCCATTTTACAACAGAGTAAAAAAATTAATTTAATTGTCACTAGTCACAACACCACGGATTATAGTAGCGCGTATAAAACACGTCTTTACACGTTCACTTTACTGAGCTTGACTGAAGCAATCATTCCACACCAAAAATAATTTATTACTTAAGGGATACACGTATTATATTGATTATGAAAAATTCATTCATTTTAATATATATAATATATAGAAATATTGAAAAATAATCGAACCGTGATATTGCATATCCCTATAACTAATGGTCATTGTTGCTTGTACGTTTTCAACTCATCATTAAGGCAGGTATCCACTTGTAAAGTTTTTCCAACTAGCTAGATAGATTAATTTACTAACATTCGTATAACATTGTAATTCCCTCTATAAACTCGATCAGTTCTCTTATTTAAAGAGATAGCTCGAAAATCCTTAATTGTTCATAATTACTACACGTTCGTTCACCTAATTCAAATGAAAATTGATTGAATACGTCAAAAATAAAAATGTGCCTCTTAGTAGTTATTTTTAAAGGTGGAAAACCTTAACTAGAAGACGTTGCGAGCACCGTGTAGTCGCTGTACCTGCGCCAGCTGACGATGGTCATCTCTCGTGAATAGGAGTCGCCGTGTTGGCCACACGAGGGCTCGTCAACATTGCGAATAGACGGTCTATTATTTACAACTATTAAAATATCTCCAAGGAAGCAAACACTTGGCGGTGAGACATTATAATTAAGTAAATAAAACTAACTTTGTTAAACACCACTTATATTTATTTTCAAATCCAACCAGAATTTGTAAACCATTTAATTGAAAAAGACCATACGTTCAATAATAGTTCAGGAGTTAGTATTATTCATAAAAACGGAATAGGTAATAGACTAGATAATTTAGAGGCATTAGAGATAAGAAAAGCCATTAATATGGATCACAAAACCATTAATAATCAAGTAAATTTATCTTTTTGTTCACTTTTAAATATGTTTCCTCTTAATAGTAATATTCTCTGCGCACTCCCACCCCCTACCCCCACTGTTGGCACTCCGTACTTTCACACTAGTATATAAGCACATCATTTTTGAATGTTTAGGCAGTTAAAATTCTCCCTGAAGAAGCTACGGTCTTAGCGAAACCCGGTTGGATTTGAAAATAAATATAAGTGGTGTTTAACTAAGTTAGTTTTATTTATATAATTATTAAAATATCTCGAGCAAGTGTGACCCATCGATAATGGTGAAAATTGTAAATTATAAATTATAAAGGGTTTCTCAAAAAGAACGATACGTTGTAAAAATGATAACATAATACAAAATATATTATTAATATTTAAACATTTTAACAAAATGATATTTATATTAGTAGGTACATAACCACTAAAAATTACTTTTTTGTCTACCGGTTTCGAGACGTAACCCGTCTCTTCGTCAGGACAACCACTGCACTAGCATATAAATATCACTACACACCACACCATGGTATTATTTATACACCAACACCTTCACAAAATACTCTTCACATGCGTGTTATTTTAACTAAAGGCCAGTAGGCAATAAAATTTCTTATCAAAAAGGATTTAATTTGAGTAGAGGAGAGAGGGAGGCACTACACCCCGTCTCCCTCTCTCTTCTA
Source organism: Agrypnia vestita (assembly GCA_016648135.1). Taxonomy (NCBI): domain Eukaryota; kingdom Metazoa; phylum Arthropoda; class Insecta; order Trichoptera; family Phryganeidae; genus Agrypnia; species Agrypnia vestita. The sequence continues at coordinate 81,603 of JADDOH010001852.1, forward strand.
CTCAAATTCTTAATCCTTTTTGATGAGAAACTTAGTGCATGTTAAGCCTTTAGTTACAGTAACACGCATGTGAAGAATATTTTGTGAAAGCGTTGGTGTGTAAATATGGTTGTGGTGTGTAGTGTTATTTACATGCCAGTGTAGTGGTTGTCCTGGCGAAGAGACGGGTTACGTCTCGAAATCGCCAGACAAAAAGTACTTTTTAGTGGTTATATACTAACATGAATAATATTTTGTTGAAATAAAATAGCTTCGTATGTATGAGACATCTGTAACCTATCATGATTAATGATGTCCCCCGGGGATAGAATCCAATATTGTGTTCTTGAAAAATGTGACGCATACTTAAAAATAAAAATATTTTGTACGTAGGACTGGATTTTGTCTACAAAGGGATTATTAATTAAATAAGATAAATTATAGAAGTCTCACAGAGAGACTACGAGTATACTTAACGCAAATTTGTAGAACTTAATTACAGTAGGTATTTATTTATTTTAAATATTATCAAAAAGTCTTTCTGATCGAGCGCCAATGATGAATTGCAGAGGATATGTTCCCCAAAAAGCAAAAAGGTCCTCGATATGAGAGCCCCTGAATATTTTGAAAACCGAACAAAACCCTTTGGTTTTTGTCGCCTATTGGGCCACCATTAGGCCACAATGCCAGCGGGGTCTTGGGACCGACACTCGCGAGACAAGTGTCAAGTACCTACCTGCTCGGTATGAAAATAAATCCGATATCGTATTTATATTCTGCAGGGCGTTAGCAATTTGGAGACAAAGGAGACAGAGAGAATGTATTACCGATGAATATCAGAACTGAAGAACAGTATACAAAATTCAAGAAATACATTGAAGAAATAGAATAATATACAGGGTGTACCAGAGCTAGCAGCAAAAAACTGTCATGAGTCTAAAATGTTCAACCAACCATGACCTAATAGCAATAGTTGCGGAGATAACAGTATAAATGTTAGCATTTTTTTTCAGTATTTCTAACTTATTTTTTGCGAAAAGTTGAACCATCATCGATATTAACTTATGTCGATTATGAAAAGTTCGTTCCCTTTAATACAAGTCGAATAAAATGATAAAAACCTAGCAAAAATTGAAAAAAAATCTTTTTTAAAAGGTTTTCATCATTTTATTTAAATCGTATTGAAGCAATTGAATGTTTCATAATCGATATAAGTTACTGTAATGATAGTTCAACTTTTTGCAAAAAATAAGTCAGAAATATTGGAAAAAATGGAAACTTTGATACTCCATATCTCCATAACTATTGTTACGAGGTCATGGTTGCTTGAACATTTTAGATTCATAACATAGGCAGGAATCTACTGGCCAAGTTTCTGCTGCCTAGCTCTGGTACACCCTGTATAATCAAAACAAAAAATACTTAGTATTTAAAAAAATAACTGTACTCCGAAAATAATTGGATACTTGATTCACTAATATTTATTTTATGATGTTTATATTAGGTCCTTACATATGAAATTGGCGTTTTGCCGTACTGGCAAATTTGATCTCAAATATCTTCTCTTTGGTTAGGAATTCCAAATCCAAATTTATGCAGCTATTTACTCATGTATTTGTGTTTTGAAAATTATAATTCATTTGTTTTTTCCTCAATTGTTTTTTTCTTTGCGTCACTCAGTTTACAAAATGAAAAACTTGAAATATCGCGTTATTTACGAGTACGAGTTCCACCGTGGCACCAGTGCTGCAGAAACGGCTCGAAGGATTAATGATGTGTATGGCGATGGTGCCGCAAAAGAAAACACAGTGCGTTTTTGGTTCCAACGTTTTCGTTCTGGAAATTTCGACCTGCAGAACAAGCCCCGTGGACGGCCGGAGACCAAAGTTGATAATGAAGAATTGAAGGCTATTGTGGAAGCGGATCCATCGCGAACCACATCCGAGTTAGCTGCAGGCTGCGGTGTTAGTGATAAAACTGTTTTAATCCACTTGAAGCAAATTGGTAAGTGAAAAAGCTTGAAAGGTGGGTACCTCACGAATTGAGTGAAGCAAATCAACAAACGCGCGTTGACTGCTGCGTTGCATTACTCAACCGGCACAATATGAAGGGATTTTAAATCGAATCATTACCTGTGATGAAAAGTGGATCCTGTACGATAATCGGAAGCGCTCATCGCAATGGCTGAACCCTGCCGAACCAGCCAAACCATGCCCCAAGCGAAAATTGACTCCAAAAAAGTTACTTGTGAGCGTTTGGTGGACTAGTGCTGGTGTCGTTCACTACAGCTTTCTTAAATCTGGCCAGACGATTACGGCAGATGTCTATTGTCAGCAACTGCAAACCATGATGGAAAAGCTAGCTGCTAAACAACCGAGGCTGGTTAATCGCTCTAGGCCACTGCTGCTTCATGATAACGCTAGACCACACACTGCACAACAGACGGCTAACAAATTAGAGGAGCTTCAATTGGAATGTCTAAGACATCCACCGTACTCTCCGGACCTTGCCCCAACAGATTACCATTTTTTTCGAAATTTGGATAACTTCTTGCAAAGGAAAAAATTCAACTCCGATGGGGCAGTCCAAACTGCCTTCAAAGATTTTATTGATTCCCGTCCGAATGGCTTTTTAGTAAAGGGATCGATGAACTACCTATGAGATGGCAAAAGTGCATAGATAGCAATGGTACATACTTTGATTAAATAAATATATTATAATAAAAAAAAATCGGATTTATGGTCCTCCCATACTAAACGCCAATTTCATATGTAAGGACCTAATATTTCTCTACACTGTTCCATTATTGACTTATACATAGGTACTTATCATTCATGCTCTTATGCATCGTACATTCCTGTCCCCAAATACAAGTTTTAACTTTTCTGGGGACAGTTAAACAAGTATACAGAAATGTAATATTCACTGTCACTGTACTATGTACGTATTTTATTTTCAATAAAGAATTTCTATGTCTTGTAATAGGAAAGTTGTCGTCGAATTTATTGTAAATGACCACTGCGCGCGTTTAACCGGTCGTACGCCGCGCAATTTCTCGCACGATTGCTGTTTTTTGACACTTTTTTTGTGATGGTTATATTCATGTAAAAATTAATAATAATCGCTAAGGAGTTGCAGTTTCTGGTTTCTCAATATACAGATTTCAATAATTGCTTGTACAATTATTACTGATTCATTAATTACGAAAATAAGTAACGAAATTTACTGTCAGAAATGTACGCACATGTTTATGAAATAAAACCATGAAAGAAATAATACTAAAGATATTGAAATTCAATATTTTCATTCTAAATATAGAAAATAATATAAAAATACTTCATTTTTACAATTTTTTTTAGCAGATAAACAAAACAATTATTGCGCGGTTCGAAGACGATATTTGGAATGATTTTTTTGTCCGGTTTGCGCGGCAAATGAAGTTCGTTCAAACTCGTTTATTCATTAAAAAACTTGAGATATAACCAATGATAAGCTTTAAAAACCCACAAACGCAGGTAAAATAGGCCGAATTCGCGTACGTGTCTACGGAGCGCAGATCTGCGCTCCGGCACCCGACCGGTTAATATACAGGTGTGTCTAGAAGAAAAAACTTCGGGGGGTCTCCGTCATTCAATTTTAAATCGAGAATACTCTTCATACATTCGGTGAAATGTAAAGGAGTTAATGGTCAAGGAGACAAACGACATCAAAATGTGCATTTTTTATTTGAATGTTTCGTTCTCCTCCTTCTGATTTCTCCTCCATAACAATCGACCTAAGCTAACCAGCGGTAACTGTTGGTTCGCGTCTTTGCTAAGCCCTAGTATATATTTGTAGTATATTTTTGGCGGTCCACGGAGAGGTGGCCGGGGTTCAAGCCCGAACGAAATAACGGACGGGCGGACGGACGGACAATAAATGAATAATTGCCCCCGCGCTATCCCGTCTGTGATGCTGTCGGCGATGTGCGGGGTGTGGCAGAGTTATTCCGCGATGCTGTACGCTATGTAGATATAGCAATAGCTATGTAGATATATGACTTCAATTATTAAATGATTATTTCAATATTTCTGATCTACTTTCTGTTGGTAAATAATACGTAATAATAAGAAAAAAGTAAATTAAAATAAAAGACGAGTACTAACAGTGATGAATAACACATATTAAATTAAATAATATTAACAGTATTTAACACACACACACACATATATATATATATATTCTTGTATCTTGCATCGGCGCAGAATTATGTTCACTAGTGATCTTAGGTGGTATGGAGAAACATGATAGATGTCAATGTCGGTGAACAAATCGTTGTAGGCTCGGCACATTCCCACTATGGGCGAGCGTAATCGGATTTTTGCACTTAAATAGCGTATTTCTAAAAGTGGAGACCTACAATTGACCAGCTATGTTCTGATAATGTTTTTATGATGTTTTGTCGGGTGCCGGAGCGCAGATCTGAATTCGGCCTATTTTACCTGCGTTTATGGGCTTTGAAGCTTATTATTGGTTGCATCTCAAGGTTTTGATGAACGAATGGTTCTATTTGCCCAGTAGGGATGGGCGTTGAATGGACGGACTAGTTGAAATCAACCGTTAACGTTGCATCGACGCGTCGACGGTTTACGTTCATCGCATGGACTAGTTGAATTCGTAGACGGTGGATGGCGGACGCCGTGGTCGGTGGACGATTCAAGATTCAACGTAATACAAAGCAACGAGCGAGAGCAAGACAAAACGTCTCCGTTTATTTCTCTCTCATCTCTCGCTGTCGACTTGTAGATCATAGAGTGCAGATCTGTGTACATGAACTATTGAGACTTGAAATTAACTGACAGAGACTTGAAATTTGAATGCATGCGTAGGGCGAGATAGGCTTAATAAGCTATTATCTATTATTTTTTTCTTGATTTGTGCGATGTGCACGTGCGACGTTTCGGTGAATTCACAATTTTGCGCTGTATAAAATAAAACAATTCTGTTTAATTATTTTATTTTTTATTGAACTAATATTTTACTGCTTACATCTGATATTGTTGTGGATACCTACTTCTTTCTTTATTATATATAGAAAGAAGTATATAAAACAATATGTAAAAGACTATAATGTGCGTAAACAAATAAATAATAAAATATTACTTTTTACATATGAGTACAAGTAGCGGTTTTACTATCCCCGAAACTATATTCCTACGAACTTCTTTAAATTTTAAAAATTAACGTAATAAAAATAGCCAACGATTGAGCCGTCGAGCAGCGTCGCGTCGAACCGTAGACAGTTGATCATCGTCCCGATGTTTAGATAGAACGTCCGCGACGTCCCCGTAACGAAGTTGACGCGTCAACTAGTTGACGAATTCAACTAGATGATCGTCTCGTCGATGGATGGACGTGGACGGTCTCGTTTCGTCGACGGTAAATACGTCGACGACCCATCCCTATTGCCCAGTAACCTCGTTAGCCGCGCGAGCCGGACAACAAATCATTATACTCTTTGATATATTTAGAACGAATATATTGAAATACAATATCTTTACTGTTATTGCTTCATGTACGTACATTTCTGACCGTAAATTAGTTACTAATTTTTATAATTAATGAATCAGTTATTATTGTACAAGTAATTATTGAAGTATGTATACTGAGAAACCAGAAACATCATTATTTTTCTTCATTCTTTTCTTTTTCTTCATTCTTTTTGTATTATTTTTAACGTGCCTATGTTTTTCTGATAATAATTAAGTTTCTTTTTCTTTCGTGTACATTTTTTATTCTTTCTTATTATATAATTCTTAACTTGCCTATGTGTAATTCGTAACATATTTATCATTACTAACATATTTCTAAATGATGTGGAGACCTGTAATTGGCCATCTATATTATATTAATGTTTTCTACGCTTCTTTGTTGCGCTGTTGGTCTTCTATGAATAATAAATAAATAAACAAAAAACAATCTAAAAAACGGCAATCGTGCGCGAAATTGCGCGGCATCCGACCGGTTAAAAAATAAATAAATAAAAAAAGTGTTAGAATTGAGCAATATTTTGTGTATTGCCGATTGATATCGAGGGAAAAGTGCGCTTTGCTCGAGGGGGGGGGGCCTCATTGGCTAATTAGGCGCGAGTGTGGAGAATGGCGCCCGCTGGTAGCGTTTCTCCGTAACGGTGGACTTTCTATAGAGAAGATGCTCGCTGGCCAACTGCCTCCGAGGCGTGGTCGGGTTCTTTGCCCGCGGCTTGCGCTGCACTACACCTAATAGAATGACTTACTTACTTACTTACCATCACGCCGTTTCCCCGAGGGGGTAGGCAGAGAGGATAGAGCGCCATACTCTTCTGTCCTGACATACAACTTTCGCTTCGTCTACATTCATACATCTTCGCATGCAAGCTCGACGGTTGTTCAGACTTCTAACAGGACCATCTTCCAGTATCTGGTTAATCTGGTCATGCCACGTCTTCCGTGGTCGCCCTCTTTTTCTGGCGCCGTCAACACTTGCATCATGTATCTTTCTTACCATTCTTTCCTCATTCATTCGCTCAACATGCCCAAACCACCTGAGCGACCCTATTTTTATTCTCTGTATTATGCTACGATCAGCTTTACATTCATTCCTAATATCTTCGTTCTTTACTCTATCATACATGGATTTACCACACATACGTCTAAGGGACCTCATCTCCACTGCATTCAATCTACTTTCGTTCCTCTTCTGCCAGCTCCAGGCTTCACTTCCATACATTAGTGTCGAATGTATGAATATAGGAGCGAAAATGAGTGATTTGATTGTATGCTGTTTACTGTACGCGGATGATGCGGTATTAATGGCAAATAGCGAACAAGACCTACAAAGTCTAGTTAGCAGGATGTATGATGTATGCAAGGAAAGTGACCTTATTACGAATGTAAAGAAGTCAAAAGTAATGGTATTCGAGAAGGAGGAAAGTAAGACAACGTGTGAAATACTAGTAGGCAATGAATGTTTGGAACAAGTAGATGAGTTTGTGTACTTGGGAAGTATGTTCGAGAGAAGAGGGAATGTTGAGAAAGATATAGAGAGGAGAGTGACTGCCGGGAATAGGGTGAACGGTGCTTTGAATGCAATAATTTCTAATAGAAATATGTCTACCGAGGCAAAACTAGCGGTACATAATGGAGTTCTGGTACCGACACTAATGTATGGAAGCGAAGCCTGGAGCTGGCAGAAGAGGAACGAAAGTAGATTGAATGCAGTGAAGATGAGGTCCCTTAGACGTATGTGTGGTAAATCCATGTATGATAGAGTAAAGAATGAAGATATTAGGAATGAATGTAAAGCTGATCGTAGCATAATACATAGAATAAAAATAGGGTCGCTCAGGTGGTTTGGGCATGTTGAGCGAATGAATGAGGAAAGAATGGTAAGATATATGTTGCAAGTGTTGACAGCGCCAGAAAGAGAGGGCGACCACGGAAGACGTGGCATGACCAGATACTGGAAGATGGTCCTGTTAGAAGCCTGAACAACCGTCGAGCTTGCATGCGAAGATGTATGAATATAGACGAAGCGAAAGTTGTATGTCAGGACAGAAGAGTATGGCGCTCTATCCTCTCTGCCTACCCTCACGGGGAAACGGCGTGATGGTAAGTTAGTTAGTTAGTTAGTTAACTATTTGTGTATCTCGACACGATCGTACTAAACGGATCGTAGTTTAAAACCAAATTAATTAATCCGGTAGCAGCCAAATATTTTTTCGTGGATTTGATTTTTCTGTATGTCTTTCTAATTGGTTAAATGATTTGGTTTTAAATTTCACATAACTTTGTTCTGAAAAAATTACAACTTTACAACTTTGTATTAACCACCTACCTAGTAATTCTACGTCTACGGGTTTCGATATCACTGTATCTTCATCAGGACGGACGCAAACTAACTATTCATTACCATTAGAATATGTAATCTAGCAAACAAATAAATTTTTTAGCGGGTTCTTTTGAACGGAAATTTTTGAACAGAACGTTCATTGTTAGAATAAGTAATGGATAGTTAGTTTGCGTCCGTCCTGATGAAGATACAGTGGTATCGAAACCGGTAGACGTAGAGTTAGTAGTTATGTGGTTAATACAAAGTTGCTTAATTAATTAAAATTAATAATCATGTTCAATCACAAAGTTAACGCTATAAATATCAAAATAAAAATCTCATTTTATTCGTAACATATTTTTATACAACTATTTCTGAAATAAAATAATATTTTAATTGTATTAAATACAACATGCTCACAAAAATAAACACATTTATGGTGTAATCAAAATAATGTATTATAATATATATTTTTAACTTATCATAAATTTACACAACACACATTTTCTAAGCTTTATTGAAATTTTGTAATTTTTTGACCCTTTATGGCCTTTATCCATATCCTCTGCTATTTTTTGAAAAGATTTTTATTGCACTGTACGTGGTAGCTTTATGTTGATTTGGACATGTGTCTGAAATAAATCGTTATACACAAGCGATCTGATGGGCAGCCAACAACATCTACCGGACGACAGTGAAATCTCAGTTACCTATCACCCACACTGACACAAATCTCAAATAACAGCACCACGCAAAACCGGTCAAATAATCGGTTTGGCCATCATTATCGCCAACTAACGCAAAAAAAAAAATTATTTGCCAGGTACCAAGGGAAGTGACTAAGATAGCTCGCTTAGCATTACGATAAAATCTTTTTGTAATTAAAAATTTTGGCGGCGCTTGATATCTTTACCGGTACTGGTAAGGAGAAAATAAAACGCAAGGTTAAGTGCATTGAGAAAATGTGCTTCCTCATATTACGCGCGCTTGTTACGCAACGTCGCCTGATTGGCCGGTTATCAAGGGCAATGTGACCCCGGGTATGATATCCTATCAGCGCATCCTCGGGAGGAACTAAACTTTCTTGTATTCGCTTTAATTTGGGAATCGAGCACGGGCGGGAACGGGACAGCACCAGCGCCGAGCTCGACAATAGCGTATTTGCTTATCTGCCCACTTGCGAAACACGCTGCAATAATGAATTATTTTGGCGATAAACATTTTACAAATAGCCGTAATTTCTCGAAAGCAATCCAATTTAAAACATGATGAAATATGTTCAAATTCAAATAAAAAAATCAGTCTTCGACTAATTGAATACAGTGAGGCAGATTCCTCGACAGGTGAATTTTGCGAAGACTAAAGGAAAACAAATATTCAACAGACTCCCTGTCGCGTAGGTAGTCGTGTTTTTTATAATTTATTTATGGAATCTCATCTGCAATGTGATGATTATATATTACCTATCTATCTGTCTATGACACACACGGAGTATGTGTCATAGACAAATAGATGGGTAATACAATATCAGCATAAGCATCAGCATCTGCGGATTATCAGCGTTGTTTTTAATATCAGCATCAGCAACAATCGACGCCGATTTTTAATTAATTAATTTGTTTGTTTGTTTGTTTGTTTGTTTGTTTGTTTGTTTGTTTGTTTGTTTGTTTGTTTGTTTGTTTGTTTGTTACCGGATACCGTATCCGTAAACTTAACACAATGAAACAATGCGCGTATTACGCACTGTACCCACACTAACTCAATTGAAAGCTTAAATGAAATAAATGGAAAGACCTGTAATGGCATTATCATTTTAATACTATTTTCTGTAACAGATGCCAGATAAGGTATTTGTTTCATAACAAATGTATTACTCTTCTTTCCTTTCCTGAGATAACTTATTTCACAACCGTTATCATTGTCTTCCAACACAACAGGGTACAATATTTTTACTGCTTTTGAATCTACCAACGCAGAGTCTTCTTCTTCTGGACTTCTTTCTAATTCTTCAATTTCTGAAGGCCTGAATTTGATAAATCCATCAACTGTTTCTCATTTGTTGAGTTTTTTTAAAGAATGTTCTAAAGTATTCACGGCCGCTTAGAATCTTCTTATTGGTGTCTTCTGGGATATCCTAAAAGTGTTCACTAATCACTTTAAATTATTAATAATTATAATTTATATTAATATTTTGTATTATGCTTTAAACAAAAATATCATTGTTTAACGCAACAATTCTGGATTTGACTCACGTTTTCTGATAAATTTTGAAATACCGAATATAATTATATATTAATAAATAATAATATATTATAAAATTGTTACAGTTTGAATCATTATTTTTAAAAGCATTACAAAGAATTATCCTTAAATGCAATTATTGCATTAAAACATTTGCTTCATCATAGTTACTTCTCAGATTTGACAAAAAAATGAAAAAATTTTAATCGGCTCTCTTATAAAATTGCACAATATTGATTAGGTAGTCCCCCTTTTCCATATGATGATAGATGTACTCGTATCTTTATCTTCATCCCAATCGGAACTAAATAATGTACACCACACCTTTCCCTAAATACGCCCTCTACACTCTGGCACTCTCAGAGGTGATAAATCTATACCATTTGCATGGAAATAATTTAATTTGAGAGGCTATATAATATATATTTTAACAACTTAAGCGAATTAAATTTCCCGCACAGGTGTATCACAGTATTTAAGAGGGTTTTAGGTACATCAGTTAAACACATATACAGGAGAATTAATACATTTATGTGACTAGAACTTTATAGAGCAAAAATTAGAAGCACAGTGGTTGGGTTTCCGCAGGATCTTATTACCTTAAATCTTTTGTTTCTAAAATTATACAAGCATTTTTTGTTTCGAAGAGACTGTTGCCCTGAATGGATGAACATACTAAAGGGGCAAGAAGTCGTCCTCTTATCTTCATCTCAAGTGCTTCAACCTTGGAATAAAGTTACCGTACTCGCGTTCCTCTACCTGACTGGTTAGGCTGATCACGATAGATATTTTTAATCGAAATGATTTCATTTGGAATGCAAAATATTATAATGGTAACGGAGATATACAGGTCCCCTATAAGATGAAAGATTATCTGATTTTTCTACAAAATTTATCCTAGAAATACCTAGTATACTTACTCTTTCTTTAGTAATAAAATCTAAATTATCTTATTTTTCTTCTTCTTCTTCTTCTTCAGCCTTCATCTCTCCACTGTTGGATGTAGGCCTCTTCCATACCCTTCCATCCTTCCTTGTTGTTTGCTAATTGTAGCCATTTCTTTCCCCCCACAGCGGTTATGTCGTCGGCCCACCTCTTTTGAGATCTTCCGACGCCTCTTTTATTTTCCCAAGGTCTCCACATCAGAACTCTGGGAGTCCATCTCGTAGCATCCTGCCCTGCAACATGCCCTGCCCATTGGCATTTTAGTTTCGCTACACGGTCCATGATATCCACTACTCTAGTTCTGCGCCTAATTTCGTCATTTCTTATTCCATCTCTTAGGCTTATTCCAAACATGGATCTTTCCATGGACCGTTGCGTGCGTTTGAGCTTTTCTACACTTTTCTTTGTAAGGACCATAGTCTTCACTCCATACCTCATCACTGGCAGTATTCAAAGGCTTTTCTTTTTAGGCTAATTGGAATCTCTTTATTCTCGAAGATATGTTTGAAAATCTTAATTATTTAATTATACAATTCTAACGTTCATTACAATTAATACATTTCAAACTTTAAATTATAAATCATGTTCATATTCATTGTTTTCGAAATCCACTTTAATTTTTCAATTCAACGGTCAATTCAATAATCCACTTTGATTCAATGTACAACGTTCAAATTCAATAGTTCCTCATCTGTCATTGGTTGCGTTTTTTGGACTCCTTGATGAGGTGTCGTTTCTTCCTTGTCCGAATGATGTCATCTGAATCCGAAGTATTGTCTATCGTTATTATTTTTGCGCTGCACGGCTTCATGGATAATTTTCCGCATTCCGCTCTAACATACGCATCATTTCGCTCGCTGAGGGTGGAGGAATTTCAGTTGAGGAATCAAGGTTTGGAAAGATTGCTCTGCGTATTTGGATGGTACCTGTAGGAATACAGCTATTAAAATTTATATTATGAAGGATATATCTTTCGTTAATTTCTATTGAAAATATAGGTAAAACTTATACTTTATAATTAATATTACGTATTATTAAATTATTTATTTTTGAAACTTACATATGAGAGATCAATTTAATATTTTCCCCGTTAGTTACTTATTGCAAAAAATATTACTATGTTGCTAAACATTTTCACTTATTTCCTCTTTAAGTATATTTTTTAACAGTTCGTCATACTGTGAATATTTCAATTCGTTTATCTGGCGGTTTCTTCAGTCTAGGGACCTTTATTTTTTGTTTACCGCATTTTATCGAACGCGATCTCATATGCATATTATTTCGTTCGTTTGGTCATCTAAGTATTATTTATCGCAAAAACGTTAAGTAGATGTCGATTAATTATGTGTTCAAATACTCGATTTACTGGCACAAAATCTGTCGTATTAAATGTACTAGGTGGATGAACAGACTAAAGGGGCAAAAAGTCGTCCCCTTTCTTCGTCTCAAGTGCTTCAACCTTGGAACAAAGTTACCGTCTTAGAGTATATACAATCTAGTGACCGTACCTACTCACGTTTCTCTACCTGACTGGTTAAGCTGTGCACGATAGATATTTATAATCGAAATGATTTCATTTGGAATGCAATATATTTTTTTTTTTGGGTCGCAGTTTCTTTACTCCTCTCTGTCACCTGCCAGCCTCTTCATTTCTTGGTAGTTGCTACAGCGCACCTCTCCGATAGTCTAGTTTACGTAGCTTAATCTCGGGTGGCCTCTAAAAAAGCAGGCCCGGATGCCTTATATTACGGCCTATCCAAATTGCTCGTTGTTGGGCGATTCTGTTCACCCTGCTCAACACCTCGTCGTTTCGGATATGTACTGATCAATGGATCCTCGCCATGCGCCTGTAGCACCACTTCTCAAAGGCCGTAGCTTCCCGGACATGCTCTGGCCGATGGTCCATATTTCGCCGCCATAGGTAGGTACATCAGCACACTCCAGACAAGAGTTTGAATCAAGTTCTTCCTAACCTTTAAATCAATGTTGGGGGATTCGAGGATCTTGAATATTTTATTGAAGGCGAGTCTTGCTTGTTGTATTCTGCTTATGATGTCTGTCCGCGAGCGGACCATCTTGGGAAATTCTGCTACCCAAATATGTGAATCCCTTCACTTGTTTGATAGCGACGCCACTCAAAATAACATTTTCCGAGATCTCTTCTCTCTTCCAACAACCATGCACTTTGTTTTGTCTTTGTTTATTTTCATGTTGTTATTTATCTGCCAAAATATTTTCCATCTTTCTCAGAGCCTCGTTCAATTCTACTTCCGACTCCGCAAGCAGTGCAATATCGTCGGCCTATCTAATCATGTCAATTTTTTGTCCTTGGATTCTCACGCCGCGCCGGGCCAATCTCTCATTTCTTCTCTCACCTCGACGATAGCCTGTTGGATGTAGAAATTGAACAATGCTGGTGACATCGAGCAAACCTTTCTTAGGGCCTGTTGTTTGATCAGAAGTAAGAGTAATAGTTAAGAAAAAAGCATAGATTTTTGCATTCTCCACCAATCAAAACACCCGTTTTCGTAAAATTATATGCTTTTTGCTTAACTCTTACTCTAACTTCTGATCAAACAACAGGCCCTTACTTGCCAACACTTGCCTCAGCACTGCTGTTTTTATTATATATGCTATTATATTATTACAGCACTTTCATTTTTCATTTTTGTACCTACCCAATGGTAGCGGAGATAAAACACGCGAATTAAATTTCCCTCACAGGTGAATCAGTGTTTAAAAGGATTTTACATCAGTTAAACACTACAGGGGGATGAATAAATTTATTTGAGAAGAACTTTACATAACAGAAATCAGAAATACAGTGATGCACCCCTTCGTACTATTTACACTCTATTTCCTTTGTTCCCAAATTAATATAAACACTATTTGTTTCGAAGGGATTCTTATGATGTTAATATAAACAATTTAATGAGTTCATTGGCCTAAAGGGCTGGACAGGCTAAATGTTAAAGATTCATCTCTCTGTCTTCATATGAAATCCTCTAACATAGGGACTAACGTAAACAATAAGTTCATTGACCTGAATGATTTACCTAAACAAAATAAGTATTTGTATCGATATTCTAATTTAAATAAATGCCAAAATATTATAATGATAGCGGAGATATAACACGCGACCTACGCAACATTTTATAAATTTACGACAGTGACATCTACATATTATAATGTACAATTATTTTTCAACTATATAGTGCTGCCATCTCTGATGACACATCGAAAATTGTTTAAATATACGTACTTCGAATATTCCATTTTTAATACGTTTATTGTTTACGATTGTACGCAGTTCTTTTTAGGATCCAGCTGTATTCGCCTACGCGTTGTTTTCACTCTGATATACAGAATGTATTTTTTCGCCGAATATTGTCATTACGTTGTAAACAAACTTATTTACATAATCGTGACGTACCTGTCGTCTGTTGTGAAGAGGTTCGTATGAAGATATACATTTAATTTTATATATCTCTTTCAGATTTTAGCGACCTTACACAAAGGAGAAATAGAGACAAAACTTTTCATGAGCTTACGCTTTTTTTAATGGAACTCAGTTGCGTTTTACGCAGACGCAGTATTGAATTTGAACAGGGGCGTAACATGATTTACGGAGTTACAGTGAGAAACAATTTAAGTTTGGGACCGGGGTCTGTTTTAATAATAATAAAAATGGATAATTTCTACAGCGCCATTTTCGTAAAAAAAATTACCTCAGGGGTGCTTTACACTAACATTGTTTAGTCCTACACTAGTATTTAATTTAATGTTTTGTACTTTATATGCCTATCTAGTTTCCCAGGCATTTATCAAGTATGTATGGATTAAAATTTATTATTGAATATTTTTTTATTAATAATTTAGAATATAAATGAAATACCATACCAGCTTCCAAATTATAAGTCCCCGTTTCGGGAGCGTCCATAAACCACGTGGTTCCATTTTGAAGTCTTGAACCCGTCCCTCCCCCCACGTAGCCCCAACATGGCTTCTGAATTGACTCCCCTCGAATGGGACGTTATTTTTTTCCTATTAATTCCAGAATACATTTTGTGCCTTTTTATCATACTATGGAAATAAATATGCATATGCAGTCGCATGTGGATATTTATTTGAAGAAGAATTATGTAAAGAAGAGCCAACAGAAATAATATTACGTGGCGTA
This sequence comes from Agrypnia vestita, assembly GCA_016648135.1. NCBI lineage: Eukaryota > Metazoa > Arthropoda > Insecta > Trichoptera > Phryganeidae > Agrypnia > Agrypnia vestita. The sequence goes on from JADDOH010001852.1 coordinate 96,796, forward strand.
AATTGTCAGATGACTTTGCTCAAGTGGAAAATTCATTCTGAATATCATTTTTTGAAGCTGCTGAAGTAGTTATTTCATTTAAGTGCGAATGTATTTTTTTTGGAATGGGTCTTCTTGAACGGCACCTTATGCCGAACATTATTTATTGGATCCACTGTAGTAGTTGAATTTAAATCAATGGTTGATGCATCAAAGGACAAGTGAATCTCACTGAGGATACTTTTTGAGAACTTCAATTCAACTCATTCGATGACTGTACTCTTGTCAACTGTGGAACTGAATTATCATCCTAAAAAGCTATCCATACTCTGTATAGCATTGATGCTTCAGTACAACTAGTCTAATCTATAGGTACCATTTTGATAAAAATCTTAGAAATATTTTAGAAATCTGGTTGAATCTTACATTCCAGATACTTAACTTGTTGACGTTTGTTCATTACCTCCTTCTTTTTGTGGCCGTGGTTTTTATAATCCGAATGTCATATTTAATTATGTTTTTCAAAAAAGGTGGCCAGATCTATTGTACTGTATGCGTCAGTTGTAGCCATGTCCATAGCCTAAACTAGAACAAAAGTAAGATTGCTATGCCAGTTGTGGCCATGTGGCATTTTTCAAGTAATAAATAAACTAAGTTATGAAATAATCTCAAAACTAGGACTCCTTTTCCTAGGATTTTCATTCAATAGGATAAATTGATTCACGAACTCAAACATAAATGATTAAAAATTTATTTTCACATTACTTATCCACGAACTCTTATTGTTTTTATTAAGACTTTAATAATTTTTAACGAATGTCACCAAGAACTTCTACTGATGCTCAAAGAAAGGAAATGGCGGTACAGCTGTCACTTATCAAAACAAAATACAGTTGAAAGAATTGATCGGTATAAATAAAATAACAGATATATTTTCAGTGTCTTATTTATACACCTTTGAATTTTCAAGCAGCCAAAACCGGCCCATTTACCTATAATAGTAAATAATCTAGTAAGTGGTAAGATACTAAATTGCTTTTTAATAACTTAATATTTACGTCTGGTCTGTGAGATATTTTTATTTCATAATTTGAAATATGGACCTAGTAATGTTACTCCGAACATGTTGAGTAACATAAAAATCAAAAGTAAAAAAAAAAATGTGAAATGGTCAGCTTAATATTTTAATATTTGCGGACTGGAGTCCGACCTTCGCGGACATTCCGAGCGCAACACGAGCGCGCCACTGGATCACAATCAGCTGTTTAATGACAGTTCTTCTGACAAATACAAAATGGTCGAAAACTGAAGTTGCCAAACAAAGAAAGTGCTCCCATCGCAGCGGAAAATCGCAGTCAGCCGCGCCAGAGAGCGTCAGTGTCTGAGATTTAGTTGGTATTTAGAAAATTCGCGAGATGCTGGACCTCGAGGTGGTCCCGGAGCGGTCCCTGGGCTGCGACCAGTGGGAGTTCGTGCTGGGTGAGTGGCCGTCCCTGCTCTCGTCTCTGTTTACAATTATCCACGTTTTTGCGTTGTAATCACGCGAAGCGCGTCCGTCGCCGTCCATTCCATTTCCGAGAACTTCCGACTCGGACTTTCGGGGGCCGTCTGGGCTTTGTTCTCCGCGGCGAACTCCGTCTGAAGTCGCTCCGAGGGCAGACTCCTCGACGCTCGCTTTTCAAGGTCGCGCTCCCGAGAAAACGATTCTTTCAATTTCACCAGCGAACCTCGGCGCGAAAATTTTTCACTCAGTTGTCATTCTATTGGCGAGAAAATCATTAGTCATTCGCATTAGAACTCTTTATGTTATCTTTGTTATTCCTTTTTTCTCCAACATTATCTAAATAAAATATTTTATCTCCGGATTCCAGATAGTATGTTTCCAGAATTAATTAGTTTGAATTTATATTATCCGTCTGCAAATTTTATCTTATTTATTTACAAAAAATATTCTCCAATGTTGTCTGATGTCATCTGAAGGCCATTGACCTCCCGAAGGGAAGCGGGCCCGGTGATGCCTGTTTTCGCCTGTTCCTTTTTGTCTATCGAAACTGCAAAAAAAAGCCATAACACGTCAAGATCCTTATACGTGTGTTTACTGTAAAAATTATTCAATTTCAATCTGTCTCCTGTGATGCGCCGTGTTTGCCCGATGCACCGATGGTGCAGAGTTAACAAATCTCCGAGGCAAGAGAACAAAGTGTCCGCCGACGTAATGAGTGCTTTCAGGTTCGAGTCCCAATGCCAGCTCGGTTTATTTAAATAAAAATTTTCAGCATTTTTTCAATCCTTCTTAGTTTGGATTAGTCATCGAGGAAAGATATATTCTAAAATAAATATCAATATAGTGGATAAACTGAAGCGATTTTAATATCGTTATATAAATGAACGAGGGTGCCATCTATTTGTTTGGCACTGCTTCTAGTTAAACTGTCAGTGATGCTCTTTGGTTAAAAGCAAGGTGCGGTCAATAAATTAGATTCATGAAGAGCGCAACAAAATTGTGTAAAATTAATTTTACTACAATTAAATATATATTTTTGTCATAGATAAAACCACAGATGTAAGTAAAATTGAAAATAACGATAAGCGAAGTGGCGTCTCAGCAGCATCGCAGTCTGCCGTGTAATAATACTTGACATTGACCCTTGCCTGCGAGCGTGACATGACTCATATTCGTAATTACACTTTTGTATTTAAATATTCATAAATGACGTCTTGCACCACATTTGTTTGGCAAAAATAACTCAAAAGATTTATCAATGATTTTGGAATTGTGTCTTACTTTTCTCTACCGCAAAATAAATACATGGGATGCATTCTTAACCACTGAAAGCTATACGAAGGCTTCAATAGAGCTATATTACTAGTTACCTGTCAGACCCGAGAATGTATGACCTACCTTATGATATAGCAAGTCAAAATATTGCTTAGTTAATGTTACTTGTTACACTATGTCAGCTCTGCACGTATCGGTATATTTTTATTCATTCATCTGAACAATAACCTAAAATAGTTTACTTACATATTGTGTACATTAATGCTATAGCTTACAAGCTTACAATAATTGAGTACGACCTAACTTCCGTTTTGAGTCGGCATTTCTCTCTTTCTTCAATGGAATTATAATTCTATCATAGATAGATTTGTTTGTCATTTCTTTCATTGTTCTTTTGCCAGTTGTTTGATAGTATGTAATAGTTAAAAAAAAGCATAGATTTTTGCGCAAACGTGTTGTTTGGTTGGTGTGAAATGCTTTTTTATATATGCTTTGCTTAACTATTACCGTTACCACTGGTCAAACAACCGGCCCCAACACCATCGTCCAGTTGTTAAAATGGTGCTGTATAAACTGCGCAATTTTTAAATTGTTTTTTATACAGCAGCATTTAAATTTTCTTTTTAATTTCTTTATATTTTCATAGTTGTCGAATGATGATGTTAATTGTTTATTTTATTTATGTTCCTGTTTCCACAAAAATGCGCGAATGTGGTGGGACTTGACCACAGGATAACCTGGTGATAAAATTAACGTACTTCAATGTATACATATGTATATACATTATGTTTTAAAGGTCAAATAAAATAATAAACATCAATACTAGGATTATTTTCTTTTCAACAATGATTCGCCAGTGGAGCTGAACAAGTGCACACCATTTTTTACTTCCTTTATCAGTAGTATTGACTCAGATCTAACTACCTCCTAACATGTCTGTTATTAGCCACTCAATATAGAATTTAATAATCTAAATACTTGGATGTCAATTATGATCTTTGCAGGGCCATCTTCTATCCTCCGTAGCTTATTTAATTACAGGCTCTTATATTTTAAGCTGTGATGAACAGGAATGTATTTAGAGTAGTTGTAATATCAAAACAACAGAGATCGCTGGTACCCAGAAAATTCTAGCTGCTTTATTAATAATGCCATCGTGACCTTAAGATTCAAACTTGGAAATTACGTTATTTTTGCTATATCACGAGACATCAGATCCCGGAATCCTCAGAGGTAGAGAACTTAGGAGTCAATTCTAGACGACAGCAGTCCAACGAGCACATGGCACCTGATAGCTTTGGCTGTGGTTTCATCATTATCATACAAACCGAGACATCTATTTTTTCCTATTGGAAGTGACCATCTTTTTATACAATGTTTTTAAATACCATTTGCAATCGTAGAAGTAATATAATTTATTACTGAAGAGTTTTATATGTTACTTCAAATTTTAAATATTTTTTAATGAAAAAGTAGAAACTCATGGGCAATTTCACAGTTCAATAAATGATGTATTATTATAACGATATAATATCATAGGTATATCATAGGTACGAACCTATGATAAGCTTTAAAAATATACATTTGAAATAATCCATCTGATGGAAGAGCGTTTGTCCAGCTTCCTTTGTATATATTTGTCCCCGGTAACCCGCAGCCTTGTCATTCCAGGAATGCACTTCTCCCAGTCCGTGGCCATCATCCAGTCGCAGGTGGGGGTCATCCGAGGTGTACAAGTTCTCTACAGCGATGTGGTCAGTACTAACAGTTTCTGTAACAAATGTTAATCTTGTAAGAGATTTTATTAAATTTGCAATATGTACCTATATTTTTTACTTGCGTCTGAACTATTAAGTTAAGACAGCCGTATTTAATATTGTCTCTGAAGACTCAGGGAACACAGAGGCGTACCAATTGTTCCGAATTCTAAAAATGAACTGTGTGTAAAACTACTTACACACAGTTCAAATCTTTATTTTGAAATTTCCTACGTAAACTATCCTATCCTACATTAGGGGGTTATAGGTATTTTTATATAAGCTTGCAATTGAGTTAGTGTGGGTGCAGTGCGTAATACGCGCATTGTTTCGTTGTATTAAGTTTACGGATACGAGAAGGGCGCATTTGTACCCACACTACCTCAATTAAAATACCTATACACCACTTTGACATTTTCAAAAAATTGCCTTTTTTTTTGCTTTATCTTATAGCTTCAAATTCTAAGAATAATTTAAGTCATCACAAGAGAGATGACTTCAATTATTTGAAAGATCAAAAATTCCAAAATTTGGCCGAGTTATAGCAATTTGAAGCTAGCGTGGTAGATGAACTTTCAAATGATTTACGTTATTATTCTTTTGCATTTTTCTCCCTTTTTCACTGTTGGAAATAATATCTCAAAAACTATTAACTTATTTTGTTAAAATTTAGCACACATCTTACTAATAACATTATCTACAATGTAGCATACGATTTTTTATCATAAAGTGATCTGTTTGCTTATGATTAATTTTTTAGAAAAAAAATATAAATTATTTGCACAAAAAAATCTTTTGTTTTTCGACATGCTAAATCATCAAACAACAGGAAAAAAATTAGCTTATTGCGGTCAAACCTAGCGACATGAGAATCTCCAAGAACCATACGTTTCATGGAGAAGGACCTTTTCGTTATAGCATATATGCCGTAATTTTATATAACTGTAATTTTTTTAAATGATTTGTTAATGAAAAATATTAACCAATGTATGGCATAAACAATGATGGTAAAAAGAATTTCATACGTGTAATATTTGCCTCAAAAAAATTTGTTGAACTTGAATGTATTTTTTGATGCGCCGAGGTGGTGTGGGTCCTTGTATGTATAAGTTAGGTTATTTTAGTTTTCCCCTACCTTCTATGTCTAGGCGTAACCTGGTGACACTATTAAATCGTAATATTTACTCTTAATAATTTATTCCATTGGCTGTATGATAGTAAGCAAAGTATATGGGTAAACATAATGTGTATCTTCAGCTTAATGCCTGAGGTTATTTTGAGGTTGCAGCTCACTTGAAAGTCAACAGAGAATTCTAATTATTAAAAAGACCCGAATGTAATGATGTACACCTGTCCCTTGTGTATTAAATATATTTATTTATTTCAATATATGTATATATGAAATCCAAAGAGTAAAATAGCAAAAAATTACAGAATTGACATAAGATAGATTAAAGTTATAACAGTAATTAATAATAAGAAAAATGAGGTGTGAAGTATATAAGATAAAATATAATTTAGAAAAAAGGGGTGTGAAGTACGAGGTTAAACAAATAGATATAATAATTTATTTATGATTGCATTATGAATTCAGGACGGCAGGGTGTAGAGCTAAAATGGTGAATTGTGAATATTGTGCTAAACTGGAATTAAAAATATCAGATATATGAGCATAGGCGTTACCTAGCCAATGCAGTCTGGGTATTTTATACATTTATCAAATGAATCATAACAAATATTGACCTCACACGCTTGATCATACTGCGCATCTACATCATAATACATCTCTCTACTCTCAATCCATCGGACATGACTGTATTCCTGAACATTGTCGTTAAATCAGTTGAATGAACTTCTTCTTACAACCCAAATGGTTTTAATCTTCTTCCGACTTCACCAGTAATTTTGTAATTCACAAACTGAATTTAGAAACTGAATTTTTTTGAAGTATTTAGGGGGAGATTGAAAGGCACCAGTGAGCTGCAATAGAATCAGTCACGCAAGTTCTTTAATGTTTCTCTTTCCCCAATCTCCCCAGTTGAACCGCAGCCAGTATGACTCTGTATTCATTGTCTCTAACAAAGCCCGATGTATGATTTTTCTGGTTAACAGAGATCAATACTTCTTTATCGATGTTTAAAGATGTCTTTATTTGGCAGTTTGCAATTACTCTGGTAATATCACGTTACTTTTACTATAAAATAGCGGTGGAAATTATTGAACTACAGTCATCACTGTAACGAAACTCCCTATAGCGAAAAATTCTCTAAAACGTAAAAATCAACCTGACTTATTTGGTTTTGGATGACAGCTGAGATGACTGATGAGGAAATTTTGAAACTGTTAAGGGAAAATGAGATCAAGAAGACGAGAAGAAAAAACAGAGTAGCCCGATCCACCCAGGATCAATCAAGCTTTGAATACGGCCAAATTGATAGAATTTTTTTTATTCATTCATTAATTTTATTTTCTATTCATTAAATTCGCAAGGATGACCCTAGGTTAACCTAACTTCAATTGTGAAGAGTTTTCCAGATTTAAAGATTAGATACAGAGCATTTTGGAATAACAGAAGAGTGTAAATGGAGTTCACTGACTTGTTATAGTTTTAATTCGTATAAGTTTAATTATACAAATTAATAAATAGATATAGTAGGATTAGCTATATACATAACTAGTCACATGGCATAAATAGATACATTAGACCTCCAATTATCCAAATCAATTAGGACCAGACCCTATATGAATAATCCAAAATTCGCATCATTGGATTTTTTCCAAAAAAGGGTCTATATTTTAATTTATTACTTTTGTATGTTGAAAATGGGAGAAACAACTATTTTTAAAGAAAAAGAGCCTTTAATTAATTAAATGAAAAGGCAACACTTTTACATTTTAAGCATACTTAAAAGTGCAGTGCATTAGTACAGTGTGTACGTGCTGTAAATGAAAGTTATTACTTAAATAATGTTCGCTTTGCGTCTACACTAGCTTTGCATAGGGAATGACAATAGCGTGCGTAGACAGAACATATTATTTTGCGAATCGCAGCACGTTTCCAACTTAAGTTTCATTCTGAAATTCTGAAAGCGATTCGGATAATCGGAGTTCGGATAATTGGAGTTCTAGTGTACATATATTTTTTATGCTTTAGTTACATGGATAAAAGTTAATTTTGTTCTTCACTCTTTATAACGAAAACTCTCTATAACTTAATAAATTGCTCGACCCCTGGATTTTGTTAAAGAGATTGACAACTGTATGTGTTATATTTATATGACATTATCATGACAGAAGTACCTCTTTTCCCTTCCAATTTATCAAACCAACAATAGGAAATCCTCTCTCATTCCACGCATATGCTCAGATTATAATTACCTCTTAAATTCAACAGATATTTTTAACACTAAATATGAAGAGTATCGTCATATGGTGAGGCAGATACTAGAAATTCGTCGCCCTCCCTGCTCATGTATATTATATACATCACAAGCCCTTTTGTGTCTATGTTAAAGCTAAACTTGGAACAATCGGTTAAATGATGTTTTATCTGTCATTGTCAAATTGACTTATCTATGATTATCTCCTATTTGTGTTATTCTATAATTGTGGGAGATACTTAACTATTTTTTTTTTGTATTTCATCTTATCAATGCAATTGTGCCTCCGTTGGATGACCGAATTAAATTAAATAAAATATGATAAGCGGGATCTGGATGCATTCATCTCTCAACTAACAAGTGTTTTTATGTGTTCCAGAACCCACTGGCTGTGGACCTGGTCATCAACATGCCTCTGGATGGGATCCGTCTTATCTTTGATCCTGTGGCTCAGCGTCTCAAAGTCATAGAAATATACAATATGAAACTTGTTAAACTCAAGTATTGGTAAGTATTTGCACGCCATGTGTAGCCCTATAGCTAGAATATACTGAACCACATGGTCCAACATGGTGACGTACTGGCATCGCTGACATTCACAGACCTAAATGTACCTTTTCAGCGGCGCGTGGTTCAACTCCCCCGAGGTGCCTCCCTCCATCGAGCAGGTGGAGCACTCCTTCGGAGCCACCCACCCCGGCCTGTACGACTCCCAGAGACAACTGTTCGCCCTCAACTTCCGAGGGCTCTCCTTCTACTTCCCCATAGATAGCAAATTTGAGGTCAGTAAAGAACTGGTACCAACATCGATGGATTGTGAAGCCTAGAGCTGGCAGAAGAGGAATGAAAGGAAACTGAATGCAGTGGAAATGTTCGATGTATGTGTGGAAATCCATTCAAGATGGAATAAAGAATGAACAAATTAGGAAAGTTTAAAAGTTAATCTTAGTATAGTGAATGGAATTAAAAAAGGGTCCCTTGGTTGTATTAAAGAGTGAATGAGGAAAGAATGTAAGAAAGATACAAATATTATATTATATTTTTGATACAATGTTGATGGTGACAGGAAGAAAGGGACACAACCAGGTTAACCGGCGAAGGGTCCTGCGATCCTCAACAGTCATCAGGTTTGTCTCAACTCTCGCTTCTCTGGAAAGCATCTCTTGGAACACAGCTTTATGATAGTTTGATATGATTATTTATATGTGTAGATTGAAAGATATTTTATCAAGGATCTAGGAGACCAAACTCTCCATTGCAGCCAGTGCGTGGTTGGGTCATGTCGGAATCTTGTGTCTGAATCTGGAACATTGACTTGATATTAATTAATCTAACTTAATTTTTCTGTTTTTGTGCAATCTGCCATTTTAACTGAAACACCGGTCAGAGCGAATGACGTCACGCCTCAGTACCCATCACCGTGTCTTTGAACCGTTGCCATAGACACAATGCAATGTTTACTGAGGCTTAACGTCACGTGGACGAAATGATAGCTGCGGACATTTTTGCGCAAAATTAAAAATATGTAGATGAAAATGTAATTATTTGCGTAATAACTTAGTTTATTACTGAAATAATGTTATTTCCGGTAATAATAGACGTATACCTACAATATAGAATGTTGTTTCAAAATCTGTCATCATGCATATTTAATTTAGAGATGTTTTAAACCAATCTTGCAAAACTTGTAAAAGGCAATTACGATGTTTATGAAATATACATTTCCACCCACAAATTATCCAGTTACTTGGATGCATTTTTGCAGTACTCAACGATTGAATTGTGTATTATTATGATTTGGATTAAAGTTAAATGAGTATGATTGGAAATACAGTGATTGTAATGTACATTCCTTGTCTCCAGCCCGGCTACGCCCACGGGCTGGGCTCGCTGCAGTTCCCCAATGGAGCGTCTCCCGTAGTGGCGCGCACCACCGTCTATCACGGGGCGCATCATACGCAGGTGAGTCTCTCTATACCGCATTTACTTTCTGCAGCCCTCGGGTAACCATAGCGTCGTATATTTGTCCTTTTGTATCTTCTTCACTTCACTCTCGGTGGGAGCAGTTGCGATTGTGGATCAGTCTTATGTTAAGGGACGGCGCCTACTGTAGATTCTGTTCTGCAGACAATGTACCTTAAGGAAATGTTAAAAGATATCGATGAAGAAAAGGATCAGGATGGTTGCTTACTGCAAAGTTTTTCCATTGCAGACCAACAGCAGCGGGGGCACCCTGGTGGGTCCCAGCACCCCCGAGCTTCCCCTCAGCTGCTACCAGAGCCATCTGTACCTATCCCGCTGCGACGTGCTCCGGGAGAGGCAGCGAACTCAAGGCCTGCGTCTCCATCTTTACACAGAGGGTGAGTGTCCTCGCTAGACCCTATTCTTATAAATATACGCATACTCCTAAAGCGACTTAATAAACAAATAAAATGATGCTTCAGGAGCGGGCCGTAGCCTGGAGCCAGCCCGCCGTCAGCTTTGCCGCAGCGTACAGTTTGGGCAGCGGCCGCAGGAGGTGGCGCGGGCCCTAGGGGCGCCGGCGCGTGTGTTCTACAAGGCGGAGGACAAGATGCGTATTCACAGCCCGCACGCTCACCGCCCGCGACATTCCAACCACTCGGACTACTTCTTCAACTACTTTACACTGGGCCTGGTACACTTTAATTTTTTTTATTATTCAGAAGGAAGGATATCAGGATATATTATCAGGGGGTCGAGTGACCTATCTAATTTGTTTTAATTATATTAATCCAAATTTCCATTTTATTACAGGACGTCCTATTTGATGCCCGCACCCAGAGAGTAAAGAAACTCATCCTGCACACCAACTATCCCGGCCACTACAACTTCAACATGTACCACCGCTGCGAGTTTAACCTCGCCATTCCAATAGAAAGGTAATGACCTATCACTCATTTTGTGTACAGCGTGGCATATTGGTGTATATAACACACGTTGTTTGTTTATTTCTTAGGAGCCAGCAACCCGGGGACAAGCTGGTGGACGTGAGCCCCCTGCCCGTGGTGGTGTCCGCTTACAGCCGCTGGGAGCAGGTGTCCTCGGCCCTGCGACCCTCGCAGCGCCCCGTGGTCCTCAACCGGGCCTCTTCCACCAACACCACCAACCCCTTTGGCTCCACCTTCTGCTACGGATACCAGGACATTATTTTTGAGGTAATTCCTAATTCTGTTAGCTGAATCCTAGCGAATAAAAATATTAACAGCCAAATCCTCCAAAAAAAGAAATAATTTTATTTTTCAGTCTGTTCTGGCGTCTTTATATAATATATGTAAATAGGTATAAAGTTTCCAAGCGCGTGCGGTTAGTACGTGAGTTGTAAGTAAACATGTACATATTTTGGAAAAAAATTCAATTTAAGATTTGTGTTTTTTGAGATATATGTTTATTTTGGAGAATTAATTCCAATTAAGTACAGCTTACTATACCGCAGTACTGACTGCTCATAATCATTTTCATTTCCATTGTTTATTATTATTTATCTATATCGTCGCTGTATATATAATTAAGCCCGTGTGCCGTTTTAGTACATTCTGAGATAAACAAATGAAACTGTTTTAAAATATAATTGCACAGACTACATTTATAAAAAATATTTTAAATAATTACTAGGCAGACTTGCCAGATGAACGGCAATGTTTTTTTTAGTGTATCTCTATTATTTATACTAAAAATTGACAAATTTATTCATTCATCTGAGAATCTATTAAACGCCACATTGGCTTAATTATATATACAGCGACGATATGTTATTTGTTTTCTTCGGTAGTTTACTTCTGAATCTATAGTTTTGTAGTCGGTTAAGTTTCTGTTATTCCATGACAGGCTGATCTGTACTATAATGTTCAGTTTTTTCTTTAAATTGCGCTATTTTGCTAATTGTTGCGCAAATATCAGTATTTTGTATTATTTAAAGTTTTTTGCAAAACGACATAAGCTGCTACTAGCTATAACTAGTATTCTATCGCTTTTTTAGGCTGGTAGTAATGTTTAATTTATGATCAAGGAGTCCTGTCGTTCATGTATGGACTGTTCCAGGTGATGCCCAACAACTACATCGCCTCGGTGACGCTGTACCACGCAGCGGAAGGAGCGGCGCCCGCGTGACCCACCGCCCCCCGCCCCGCGCACCCGCTCCGCCGACACGCCAACAAATGACACCCACCCATAGACAGACTGCTGTTCTGAACACTCGGAGGAGCGCTTGCGCAGCAATAATATTTGAAACAAGGACCGCTATTATAACACATTTTTATAATTACTTCCCCTCGCCTCTGACAACGAGTGGTCATCGCCAGAGTGTTAAAAAAACTTATTTGATTTAATTTTCAAGATGTAACATAAAAATATTGCACCATTGTAGACAGCCGGCTCTGTTGGTGATGTGAGATGTGACGAATAACACGTGTAGCGAGTGAATCTATTCCGCTATTGCTCCGAGGTTTGCCAAGATTATCTAAATGTACTGTGTAGAGTTTTCTGAGCTGCCAACCTCTCCGGCTGACCCTCGCAAGGTCCGGGGTCGTCGGAGACCCCAGAAAACTCTGCGCAGAAGATTTTGGATTGGCCACAAAAACCTGACAATATTTTGTCTAGATATATTCAGCCGCTTTGAAAAGATATTATGAAAAAAATATAAAAATAAAATTGTGTGCGTGTGTGAAACGTGATGATGTCAGGTGGGCTGCCGTGTGCATTGCTAAAAACATTGAAATATTACGTTGTGGTGTGAATAAACTACAAGGGGACGGAGGTCCTGGCCGCATTCGTAATCAATTTTGGACGAAGGCAATCTTCGTATCATTGTAATTTTAACTTTATTTAAATTTATTTTAGCGACTTACTAAAAGGCAGTGGTGGTAGGGCCGTGGTTTTCTGCGCTGGTTTTGGTCCCAGCGGCTCCTGCCTTTAGATCTAATGTTGCCATTTTATAGCGTAGTTGAGAGATGTGCTGCAGCAACATTGATGTTAAAAATAAATACTTACTAATCACAATTTGATGTTCAATCGGTTCGATGTATCTTGAATCTGAAGTGAAACTTGTAATCATTGTATAGTCATTTATTAACCTTTTATTATTACAGCGACTCGTCTTGTGGCACGAACTTTATTATTCTTCTTGTATCCAACTGTCATACTGACGCCCCGTTGTATGTGAGAGCTTTGTATACTACTTTTCACATAAGATCATCTTATCGTAATGTAGTTATTGTGTATAAGTTTTACTAATTATTGTGTAGGTTTTAAAATGAATGGGAAGACGATTTATATAAATGAATCAAAGAATGGTAGAGATGCGCTCACAAAGATTGTCATGTTAATGGTTTGACGTTAGTGCATTTCATTTGTTGTAAATGAAAACAAATTGTTACATGACTAGACGTGTGCATCGCACCGCTCACCACACACATTGTTGTTTTAGTCTCTTCAAACATTGTCTGAATTTTATGTGAACTTCAGATAATATTATTTTTGTTTTGTGTAAACATCTCTTCCTCGTCTGCTCCTACAAAGATATTAAACACCCCCAGCAACATTCTCCCCTAAACGCAGTAGTATACAAGACAGTACTTTTTTAAAATTATTTTCTTTTCTTTCTTCTCAATTCTTTTCTATCCTATGTTCTTAGATTTCTTCTGCCGCGTGTATAAGAATATGCCATAAACAAAGTAATTAACGTCTAGAATATTCTAGCAGATGTTCTAAATTGTGTATCTCAATCTTGCATTTACTTACCAAGAGCAGAAAGGACTTGCAAAAGAATTACAGCAGCCATATTATTTAAAATAAAATTTATACTCTGATCGATGGATCAATCAATCAATCAATAGTTATGAGGTTTTTGTAAATACATATACATGTTTCGTTACTCTGATACACAAAATGTTTAAATTACATACGAAAGAATTAGATTAATGCTTTACTGTCATTGTATTTGATGATTGATGAGCAGCAATACCATTTGCAGATCTTAAGTGCGATGTATCTCAGTGTCAACTTGTTATGTAACGTTTCATCACCGAGGATTCTGTTTAAAATTGGGCTTGAGGCTTGGAGCCTCATCCGACAAGACCGAGTCAAGTCTCAGGAGATTCAAATTTTGCAATCGCGGGTGATATGGTTAGAGACGTGACACCATTACACCACGTGTGTATTTTAAAAAAAAAATTGTCATGTCATGTACTGAAAATTATATTCCCCTTGTTCAAAAATGCTTTTTATAAAATTGCAAAACTATCTAGTTATCGTGCATCCATCGACATTACATTTATTAAACAAGGACGCTTGCGGTGCTCAATTGATATTTTGATCTTAATTCAGTAAATGCTGTGGGGACCCTGGATGCGATTGGAGTAACTGGCAGATGTGTCATCGTTATTTTATTTTCTTGTCATCATCGGTGAAAAGTACTTCGAAAGAATATTTATATAGATTTTTATAAAAACGATATTGTAAGTTTCATACCTAGTTGGGTTTTATAGGACGCTTGCAAATATACTAATTAAGACTATCCTGTATGTATCTCAAGACGAGAAGTAGGGAACACGGAGGAAGTGATGTCGGTGTTGATTATCCCGGGGCATAATTACATATTGCTAGTTTATCCACTTCATCGCGGACATCGCGACTGAGGGACGAGGTATGGAATTTTCACCTCAAATAGCTCTGAATTGTAATTTTTAAAGGTTTATTTATTTTTAGAATGCTCTCAAAACTACTTGATGGTTATTGGGTAAATTTGCTTTTTTCACTTTTCCGCTAGGCTTAAAATAACTTTGAGCGGGCCGGGCTTAAGAATAAAATCCCAGTCACCGAGACGCAACGTCGATATGTTAATTGTTTTGTTATTAAATGTTACCACTAGCGCTGTAAATAAATGGAATATTTGACTGTTGTCAGCGGAATCGAGGCGAGAATACTCTTAAGAAATAAAAAAAGTACATAATTTATTAAATGAAATAAAAAAATTGTGATAATTTAAGATTAATTACTAATTATTTTAGTTTTAACAACATTTGCAGTCAACTGATCTCATTCACCATTAAATTGTTGGAAATCTAATTTTCACTCGGTCGAGACTGCCGGACACAGCAGGGGCCCAACAATTTTCCCTTCAATATACATTTTTCGGAGACACTGCACCAGAATGTAATGGGAATATATTAAATCCTCGAAATAAAATTATTTTCAGAGAAATATAAAAATAATATTTTCTTCAAGAGTGTCATCAAATGTCAGTATTCTACTATTCTAGTACTCAAGATTATTTTTTCCTTACGCCATTCCAATTTTTAAGAACGTTTTGATATAGTAAATAAAATAAACATCAAATTAACGCTAAAGTATATAACGCTATAAGTAGAGAATTTTCTTAGTCAGGAATGAACTATAATAATGTTTTGTTTCCCCTCCAGCTGACGTGTGCATGTAACATATTTTATTCTTACAGACATTTTATTTCATGTTAAAATAGCTGCGGCATAATCATAATCATGTATTTCTTAATTTAAATGTATGCAATATTAGTTTGTGAAATACATATCTATAATGAATCATAAAGGTTTTTATCAACATTTGAAAGGTAGCTCATTTTGTTTCTATTCCCGTTACGTTCTGGCTTTCCTCGCTCCAAATTAGATTTTATACGTTCTGATTTTTTGGAATTCAAAAATGAGGCCAAAAAGTAAACCTTCGTACCATTTATTTTTATAAAATAATCATATTATTGTGTATTCAATAACACCTAGTATTACGTATACTGTTACGGTTTATTTAAGTATATTTTAGTCAATGCTTTTTAAAAATTTCAAAACTGTGTTGTTGATAAGTGAAAATCTTAAGAGTAGCACATTTCTGTGTGCACATAAAAAAAGTTTTTTTATTTTAGAATTAATTTTTAATATTTCCAGCAATAACTTTGTGGTTAGATGTTAATTAATATAAAGTAGTTTTGTGGACACCTACTCGAGTGTAATTATCTGTTCCTCGGTCTGACAATATCCATCCTTCCAGACGAGGGAACAGACGCAAAGTTATTTCATATTAATTATAAAAAAGTATTTGAAAGAAATTTTAAATTTTCACATTACCACTCTTATCAATGTATCATTACGTTTGTCTGCTTGAATTAATGAGATTGTTTTTCAAATTAGCAAATTTGTACGTATATATTGTTTTATTTTAAACTTAAATAGCGAATTGTGATACATATTTATTTTTTTTATCTTAAATTCCCAACCTGTGTATGTATTATTTAAACTTTACCCGATTGTCCACACTGTATACTCATCTCAGCTCGATTACTTCCTAGGGTAAGTTTTGGAATAGAACTTTTTCTTGTTCATAGCCTTTTTCTTATCTTTTGACCTTGACCATGGTAAATTTGCAGTACAATCCATATTCATACTTTGGGAGTTTACGTAATCCTCGTTGAATTGTTTGTAATACTACATTTTCTACTGATATTGTATTGTAACGTGTAGTGACATGTTGCCACAATGAGGACAGGATCTAGATTCAGCATTTGCGGGAAAAATCTTACAAAAAATAAAACAAGTTCCCTCCCTTCAAATGTGTTGTTCAAATAAAGTGTTCAAAAAATTAGTTTTTTAAAATTCCTTAGCTTACCCCATCTATGTCCAACGATAAAATTACAATTACTGTAACAACATATTTCTGTAAATGATTCAATAAAATACAGCGTGAAAGCATCGCAATGGCTTTTTATTTCCAAAATACATTCAGTTGCACACTCGTAGAAACTTTTTAATTTAAGAAATACAATTAAATTAGCAAGCTTAAGGCACGCATACTTGTGCCTTGGCACGTTGTTTCGTTTTGTTGGTGTTTATACCAGTAAACAGAACAATGTGCGTCGTACATAGGGCATAAATATATTAAAAGGAAAGACGGGCTCCAGGTTTCTTCCAACTGCCCGTTATCACAGCTATGACCAACTAACTACCATTTGAAGATGTACGGTTATAGGGTAATTAACTCGGTTCTCTGATGAATATATACATTACCTACTTAAAGGACACCAGGCGAAATTAAAAGAATTACCATTTTCATAACCCAGTCAGCGGTCCACAAATAAAATATTAAATATATTCAGCTTTATTTAGCAACAAGTAATTGCAATTAGTTAATACAGTGAAATCTCGTTAATTTGAAATTCAAAGGACCCAAAAAAATATTCTAGATTAAGCGGAGCGATATTAATTCAAAATTCAAGGTACAAAAGAAATCGCCATGGAATTGCGAAATTTGCCAAAAATTTTAATATTCATGAAGAAAGTAATCAATTTTGTGAAAAAGTCTGTATTTTTGCAAGTTTCGAGAAATCATTTCAAAAACGCTATTTTTTTTTAAATAGAGATGCGAACACGGAATACGTGTCGCATCAATATTCTTACTATTCTCAAAATAAGCTAATCGTTTGTGCTATGAGAATAGGACTAACTTGATGATGTCCTGGAATGGGGCTCGAACCACCGAACATCAGATCACTAGGCGAGCGACATGACCATTACACCAACAAGCTACTAATTTTTATTTATTATGTTAATTCATAGATCGAGACATTTCAATAGAAATTAATATTCAATACAAAATAGTTAAAGTTAATATCGCTAACTTCAGTAATAACTGAAGTTGGCGATACTAACATATTTGCTATTCTCACTTGCGAAATAATCTAAATATTTTTTCATTTTTGAAAATTTCAAATGATGTGACCGGTGACACATTAACTGTTATGTACATCCATGTCGGGGGCTGCATTTGGTGACGTACCAGGTATCTACTTTGTTTTGTCCATCCTCCTGTTCATCTAGTGGCCATTAACTTCTCCTTTCTGTAACTTACTGTCTCTATGGAAAATGTGTCCGAAACATGTCTATGATAATATTTCGATGATTATATATTTTCTCAGAAGTTAAAGACATTTGTGCATCTTGTGCTCTTTGTCTGTCTTCTTCTTGTACTGCCATCTCTTATCCACCGATTGGCGATCATAGCTCTATTCATCGCCGCCATGAGATGCTGCGCCTCCCTCGCTTCCTTTACTTATTTTTTCATGGATGATGAGTTGGTTAAGGCTATACCTACTTTGGTAATCTCATAATATGTCTGAAAGACCCTAGCTCTTGGATATTGAAAGTACCGATACTGTGTCTTGGTACATTTGAGAATCTTGTGTAATTTGGATTGTGTAATTTAATCGCAATAATTTTGTATTCAAAAATGGACTATGTGACAAAACAATCAAAAAATATTCTAAAGGTCAAATTATTTTAAGATCTGCGACGCATTTACATTTCAAAAATTGCGATTTTTACTGGAAAAAAACCAGATAAAACCGGTTTATACTAGCCGACATATCGAGGTCAAACGACACTTGATCCTAAGTGACGTCGATTCAGTACGCTGACGAACTAGATAAATGGCCCTTTTTTATAAGATGGACTACAAGGACTGGCTTTTTGGCATACAAGTAGGTTTAATGTCTCTGACGCCCTCATACATATGACGCTGTTTTACATATTTTAACTGTGCAGTAAGACCCCGAAAATTGTCTTCAAGCGTGTTATTTTTCTAACGTCGCCCCCTTCGTCTTTCTTCGGTAGTAGAATGAACATGTGTTTCTTCGACGACCAAGTTTAGCTCCTTCGAAACCTTTTCTTTGTATTGAATCTATTAAATTCCATAGAGAAAGAATTAGATATTAACTAGTAATAGAAGTATAGCATATTCAAACATAGAGTTGTTGTAAAAAATAACTTTTTTGTTCTGATAACACTACACCAGAGTTATTTAAACATTATGTTGGAACTACAAAAATAATCTTTTTGTATAAAGTGTATTGATAACAATATACCAGTGTTATTTAAACTTCACGTTAGAACTATAAAAATAACCATTTGTATAAAGTGAAGTATCTATTAAATAAAATAAAAATATTAATTAAAGAACCGTGAAAATTGTATATAAACGTATATAAATTGTATACATATATAAACGTTGCATCAATTTTATATTATTATTAATTTTATATGTTTTACCCTTTAAGAGATATCAACTATATTTAAATGTTAATCGCCCTTTTTATTACTCTTAAATTCTAAAATAAACAGTCAATTGTTTTAACTATTTCCGTGTTTCATTACTGGCCACTCCGATTGATTTTTTTAAAATTAAAAGAACCTATATAATAAACCCTGAGACTAAAGTGTACTTATTCTTTGCTGAGTCTTCCCAAAGGTAAGTTACGAGAACCTTAGAAGGTCTGTTCGCTGTATTATATAAAATGTACAAAATATCGTTACAACATATATAAACGTTGCATCTTAAGGGGGAACATTTATATGTGTAAATACTTCCCTAGGGAACTAAGTACGATAACAATGAATGAATAACCACCCTTAAAACCAAAATTGAACCGCCTAAATATGAAAAAAGCCAAAGTATTGATACCAACATAAAGAGCCCTGTACACATTGGTTCAATGTGTACAGGGAATTTTGGCGCAGGTTGGTGGAGGTTGGCCGAGCTTGGCTTAGTTGTCAGTTTTTCTAGCACACATCAAAAGACAATGGCGTCGCTCGGCCGGCATCGGTTATTGATTATGAGTCAGTTATGTTCAAGCAACCAAGACCTAATATCAACAGGAATGGAGATATGCGACATCAAAGTGGGAATAATTTACATAACATCGACAGTGAAACATGACGCGAATCCTTATTTCTTTTGAATTTGTCATTTCAGAGTCTTCATTCGTGTGTAGGTCTCGCGATGGGAGATTCTCAGGGGACCTCCCATTAGGGCGTGACTAACTAAATACTTTTATTGTTTCTGATTTTTTTCTATTCTTTGATTTTCAGTAGTTTCGATTAAAATTTAATTGTTTTAAATTTTTTTGTTTCTGCCGGCAGTGGATTTCTCGACTGTGAGTCGGTTGTTCGTTGAGGTGGGTCCCACTTCACAGCTCTTACTGATTTGCGAAACGTAAGCCAATGAACCTAATCTATATTATGATTGCGCTAGATCTGCCGTCCAGTATTGGGTTTCCTTCCATTATCAGCTTAGTTATATTATAATTTAAGTAACATAACCTTAGATATGAATTGCTCGCATGTAAATGAGCATAGAAATAATGTTTTTTTATGTAAAAAAAATAAAAGTTCCATTGTAATTATCTTTTTAATTAATTCTACCCTAAACTTATAGCATATCACTTTTTTGTTAGCCTGTTAGTTGGACTAGTTGGATTTGAGACCCAGATTATCGGTTAGTAAGAAAAAGAATCCACGATGTAAATAGTTTGATTTTCCTTGAGATAACTTATTTCTCCAACTGTGTATAGCTGGTGCATTGATAGTTTCGCTACGGAATAAGCACCAGATGAAAGACAACGTCGTAATATTTTATTTATTTATAAACTCACTGTATTTTTACTTCCTTTCTTTTAACTCGTGGCCTTGCTTGCTTGCTTGACGAAAAAACTTTGGATCGATTTTTAAACCTTTAACCATCATCCAATCGAGCTGAAACTTTGCAAGTAGACTCGAGGCGACGATCAAGAAGATCAATCAAATTTTCGTTAAAAAAAAATAATTATAGTAAAAATTTGGATTTTTCAAATTTTTAATCGTTTTTTCATATTTTTCATTTTTATTGCACTTTAGTTTTTCCCCAGTGTGTGAATATATATATATATATACATATATATATATATATATCTATATATATATTTTACATGAATAAATTCACTGTGAACATCAAAAACTTTTTCTTCAGTGTGCTTACGCAAACGTACTTTTAGGCCGGCGCCACACTGCGCGGATCTTCCACCGCGTCTCCTCCACCGTGGATCCCCGCAAAATTTCTTTCCATTTAATATGCGCTTATCCAGCAAACTGCGCGGATCGGAACGGTCTTTCCATTTGCTTTGCCGATGTAACGCGATGGAATTCTCATTGCTAGAATATTTGCACGCCGTATATAAAAATAGTTTCTATGTATTACGGGTTAGTACATGTCATTAAAAAGTAGCTTTTTTTCGCTTGCGTAATTGCACTGCGAACATAAAAACAGGTTTTTTTTCGGTGTGCGAAAGAGCGTGTATTTTTAAGTTTGACTTCTGATTGCAGGAATAATTGCACTGCGAACACGAAAATAGTTTTTCTCCAGAGTGCGTAATAGCATGTCTTTTTACTCCCTTTATATTAACTCGTCGCGTCCGCTTGCTTGCCTGCTTGCCGTCAAAAATAATTTGGATCGATATTTGACCCTTTTCCCATGTTCCAATCGAGCTGAAACTTTGCAAGCAGACTCGTGGCGACGATCAAGAAGATCTATCAAATTTTCATTAAAAAATAATAATAATTATAATATAATTGTGGATATTTCAAATTATTAATGTTTTTTTCATACAAGTTGTATGGACATTCCGACGCATATGGTAAACACGAAAGCCGAAAATGAGAAAGGGAGTATTGTAATAAAAAATAATAATAATTATTGTATAATTTTGGATATTTCAAATTTTTTACGTTTTTTTATACAAGTTATATGAAGATTCCGACGCATATGGTAGACACAAAACCCGAAACTGAAAAACGGAGTATTGTAAAAACTTGGTTTTTATGGGTTACATTTTTTAAACTTGACTTATGAATGCACGAATAATTTCATTGCGAACATGAAAATAATTTTTCTCTAGAGTGCGTAAGGGCATGTGTTTTTAAGTAAGACTTGTCTTTGCACAAATAATCACACTGTGAACATGGAAACAGTTTTTCTCCAGAGTGCGTGAGAGCGTGTGTTTTTAAACTTCCCTTCTGATTGCACGAATAACTGCACTGTGAACATGAAAACAGTTTTTCTCCCGAGTGCGTAAGAACATGTGTTTTTAAACTTCTCTTCTGATTGCACGAATAACTGCACTGTGAACATGAAAACAGTTTTTCACCCGAGTGGGAAAGCGCATGAAGTTTTAAGTATGACTTCCGGTTACAAGAATAATTGCACTGCGAACATGAAAACAGTTTTTCTCCAGAGTGCATAAGAACATGTCTTTTTAATTGTTGCTTTCGATTGCACGAATAAGTACACTGTGAACATGAAAACAGTTTGTCTCCAGAGTGCGTGAGAGCGTGTGTTTTTAAACTTCCCTTCTGATTGCACGAATAACTGCACTGTGAACATGAAAACAGTTTTTCTCCCGAGTGGGAAAGCGCATGAAGTTTTAAGTAAGACTTCCCATTACAAGATTAATTGCACTGCGAACACGAAAAAAGTTTTTCTCCAGAGTGCGTAAGAGCATGTATTTTTAAACTTGTCTTGTGATTGCACGAATAATCGCATAAAGAACATGAAAAAAGTTTTTCTACAGAGTGCGTAAGAGCATTTTTTTTAATGTAATACTTCCGCTTGCACGAATAATTGCATTGCGAACATGAAAATAGTTTTTCTCTAGAGTGCGTTAAAGCATGTCTTTTTAAACTTGCCTTATGATTGCACGAATAACTGCACTGCGAACATGCAAACAGTTTTACTTTAGAGTGCGTGAGAGCGTGTTTTTAAACTTGCCTTCTGATTGCACGAATAACTGCACTGTGAACATGAAAATAGTTTTTCTCCAGAGTGCGTAAGAGCATGTCTTTTTAATTGTTGCTTTCGCTTGCACGAATAATTGCACTGCGAACATGACAACATTTTTTCTCCAGAATGCGTAATAACATGTGTTTTTAAATTTCCCTTCTGATTGCACGAATAACTGCACTGTGAACATGAAAACAGTTTTTCTCCCGAGTGGGAAAGCGCATGAAGTTTTAAGTGAGACTTCAGATTACAAGAATAATTGCACTGCGAACATGAAAACAGTTTTTCTCCAGAGTGCGTAAGAGCATGTATTTTTAAATTTGTCTTGTGATTGCACGAATAATCGCATAGCGAACATGCAAACAGTTTTACTTTAGAGTGCGTGAGAGCGTGTGTTTTTAAACTTGCCTTATGTTGCACGAATAACTGCACTGCGAACATGCAAACAGTTTTACTTTAGAGTGCGTGAGAGCGTGTGTTTTTAAACTTGCCTTCTGATTGCACGAATAACTGCACTGTGAACATGAAAACAGTTTTTCTCCCGAGTGGGAAAGCGCATGAAGTTTTAAGTGAGACTTCAGATTACAAGAATAATTGCACTGCGAACATGAAAACAGTTTTTCTCCAGAGTGCGTAATAACATGTGTTTTTAAAATTCCCTTCTGATTGCACGAATAACTGCACTGTGAACATGAAAACAGTTTTTCTACCGAGTGCGTAAGAACATGTGTTTTTAAAATTCCCTTCTGATTGCACGAATAACTGCACTGTGAACATGAAAACAGTTTTTCTACCGAGTGCGTAAGAACATGTGTTTTTAAACTTCTCTTATGATTGCACGAATAATGGCAATGGAAACATGAAAACATCTTATCAGCGGTAGTGAGCTTGCTTGAGGATTTGTCAACGTTGGAAGCTGTCTCCGATTCCAGCGGCTTTCCAGAGGCAGACGAAGAGGCAGTTGAATTTTCCATAAAAGAATCTTGTACTCTCAAGATACCTGCAAAGTAAATATTTAACATTTAACGCCAACTTATATACGACTCGTGTCTAACCTTCATTGTTGAAAGGGTTAAGTTTATGTTTATGCAAGCATGGAAAAATTCAGTTCGGATATATGATTATTTTTTCTTAACGACCTCTTGAATTGTGAATGGAAACTGGTGAATGCTTATTGATCATAGTGAACCGAACAGTTGAATTATTATTAACAAAAAACTTAAGAACATAAAAGGGGGATGGTGAAAATGGGCGTAAATTCAACATAATTAAAATGTATGCTAAATGAAAGTTTATTACTAGTACTTCATTTCACACTATGACAAAAATCATGAAATACACCGGAATACGGAGGTGGAGGTCATTGAATATTAAAAGTTTCTATAGTGTTGAACAACACTTTAAGGTAATAAAAATAGTATAAGTGCATGAAGTAATTACCCATTAGTTTACTCCTGTACCACTATCATTATGCCAGGTAGAAAAGTAACAAATGGAGACACGAGGGAGGGGGGTGGTGAGGCACGGCACGAATTCGACGCGGGCGCACGATAACGCGTGAGAGCCAATTCATTCGTCGTTTACTTGTTACCTGCGTTGTGTTTTTCGGTTCACCAGTATATATATCGACTTTTTGACTTGGTTATCGTTTATGGACTACTATTATTGCCCTTTGATTGGATTGTTTTTCGAACCATGGAACTTTTAGTGTTGAATGTGTTATTGTTCAACGTAACCATATAATGGCATCTTGCTTTTGATCATTTAACAAGAAAATACGTCCTTAGAAGGAATTTTTTGATACCAAAAGGTTTATTTAAAGACGAAAATAACACCAAAGCAATCATTATCTGCGATGGTACATATATTTATATAGAAAAAAGCAGTAATTTCCTCTTTCAGAGAAAGTCTTACAGCTCGCACAATTTCGAGAACCTACTTAAATCTCTTATGGTTGTCTGTAGTGACGGCTATATAATAGATGTCCTGGGTCCAAACCCAGCTACTGTGTCTGACGCAACAATAATGCAAGGAATCGTCAATAATGAGGACAGAGCCTGGCTTTGGTTCTTTTACCAAAATGATGTGATGATACTGGATAGAGGATTCAGAGACAGCATTTTAAGTGTACAAGAATGTGAATATGAAGTGCATATTCCTCCAAATAAAGATAGGAATGAACGGAACTACTACGCCAGACATACGTTAATCACGCCCTGACACATACGTTCGACGATTATAAAATCGCTGCGAGTCTTTTAAATACCTTCAATCCTGTTTTTGAAAATAACAGATATGCTCTCGATATTTTGAATCGAATCAACACTAATTTTCACTCCACAAATCGCCTGTATAAATATGTTGAGATGAAAAATCTTAATCAACAACGAAGAATATTCACTCGAATTGATGCTAATCCTCTGTTCCTGGAAGAATTTCCTAGACTGACCGAGGATGATATAGTGTTACTGGCCCTGGGTACTTACCAGCTAAAACTAGCAAAATCATATGTCTCTGAATACATACGAGTATATAATGGAGTATATGATATAGAAATCTGCAGAGACGACGCACTGAGTAATCTTTCCGACTGCAATATATTAGAAAGAATCGTGTGGTTACTGCGAGCACGAATACAATCAAGGCACGTCGGAGCTCGGACATATTATACATATACATCTACTAATAAATAGAGACCAGGAGGGCAGAAATGCAATTGCAGTTTATTATTGTACTCGTAATGTCCCCATAGCTGTTCAACTTGTATATGGATAATTGTGTGAAAGAACTGGAATGTATGAATGTAGGAGCGAAAATGAGTGATTTGATTGTATGCTATTTAGGCCCGGTTGTTTCAAATTCGATCAAAGTAAGCGTAGAGTTTAAACTGAAATTTTACGTTCTCCACCAATCAGACGATCCGTTTTCGTAAAAATCTATGCTTTTATCGACCGCTTATAGTCCGTCTAACTTATCTGAAGAATGGCCAAATTTGGAACTAACGACGCCATATTGGATTATCTACAGCTGACAGACCTTTGACAGACTTTGTTTACAGAGGGGTTCACGACTGTTTCGATAGTTTTTTAAGAAAATTTTAGATTGTCACCATGCCAAAAACCATTAAAAGCGGTGTTCGGGAAATAATCTTGAAAATGCACACGTTTTTTGAAGAGGAACAACGTCTAAAAGCCCCAATTATACCGTTTGATTTTGTTCATAGACTTATTGCCGCTACTTCAGGTTAGTGCTGCCATGCAGTTATAATGATTTTCCCATACTTAGTTTTTTATTTTACTATTATACAATTTCTTCAGGTATTTCTGAATCGGCAATTTACAAAATAGTTAAAGAAGGTAAAGCGGCCGTGGAAATGGGCGTTAAAATATCTACACCCGGAAAAAAAAGAACAAGGATAAGTGGAAAAATTGATTTAGAAGCCGTAAGATGAGAAAAGTTTTAGAACATTATTTTATTCGATAATTTTTTACATAGAATTTTTATTATTTATACTTTTTATTAGATGATTCATTAACGAATTAATTTGTATAAACATCTTTTTTCAAAAATAAACTTTTTTATTTATGCACATTAAAGACTGGTTGCATCAACTATTCATTTAAAGCATAGATTTTTACGAGAGCGAGTTGTTTGATCGGTGGAAAATGCAAAATATCTATGCTTTGAACGAAAGATTACTATAAACCAAGTTGATACAACGGCCCTAAACCGATTGATATCCTTAGGTGTTACTGAGTTAAACATGGTGGTCATGATCATTAGGTATGAGACACTGAATAAAACCGGCGCCACACTGCGTGGATCTCCCGCCGCGTCTCTTCTGTCGTGGAACATCGCTACATTTCTTTCCATACAATATGCGCTTATTAAACACATTATGCGGATGATCGGTCGATCTATTTGCTTTGCCGATTTGGCGCAACGGAAAAGACGCGGCGGAAGATCTGCGTAATGTGGCGCCAGCCTAAAAGAATTATTATTGATTGTTTTTTTTCCTGAAAATTGTATTTTTCTTTGATTTTGAAAAAACGCCATTTTGTGACGTTGTGTATTTTACGAATGTATATTTTGATAAATTTATTTGTACGTTAGTTTACATTTTTTGTTTTTTTATCGTGTCGTATACTGCTTAATAACTTGTTTAAGAAAAAACGAATTTGCAAAAAATTCCCTACAAATGAGATAATTTTTAGACTATGGGCAGTACCACAACGATTGGGACGCCCTCCTTTATTCTCCAGATAAGTTGGACGGACTATACTTTGATCGAACTTGAAACAACCGGGCCTTACTGTACGCGGATGATGCAGTGTTTCGCACACGATCAATCCAGCGGCATAAAACTGGACACTTTAAATTTAATAAAAATAACAATAAATGGCCGTGTGTGTGTGTGTGTTGGTGAACTCATGTGTAAATAAACATCGCCCGCGAAAAGCAATTAGGCCCGGTTGTTTCAAATTCGATCAAAGTAAGCGTAGAGTTTAAACTGAAATTTCTAGTACTTTTTTCAAAAACGGATTGTTTCAAATCGGATTAAGAAAAACTGTCAGAGAATTCTGAGCGGAAATTTTAGATTAAACTCTCGGTCAGAGTCGCACATGCGCACTGCGCAATGTAATTGACATCTGTCAATAAAATATTTTTTTATTAATTTTTCGACATTTTACATACAAAGTGTCGAAATGTACAATATTATGTAGGGTGACACAGGCTTTTATGACGATCGACTGATCCTACAGTATATCCTTAACAGGAGAAGTAATTTACTTAGATCTCGAACAATACTTTTTTGTCAGAAGAAATTGATTTTTCCGCAACTCTAAATGAATTTTACCGCAGGGCATTGTCGACAATATTTTTTTTCAAGGTTTCTATTTCACTCGGGTTTTGATAATTTTACATTTATATCCATGAAAGGTGCATAGGTGATTTATCTGGAACACTGCTTCTTGGACTGCGGATAGTGTCAGCCATTACCAGAGCAATGGCTGACCACAGACCACATTTTAGTCAGCCGAAGAGCACTATAAAAATCAGAAATATATTTGTCATTATGTCCAAACAAAATATCAAGTTACGACAAACGGTACTAGGTACCAGATTTGGTAATTGCTATATTGTAGGAGAGCGGGACTATGCCCTCAAACCAAATGTACAGCAATTTTAATGCTACAATGGGCCTGAAGGCCCAATTTTAATTGCGGTCCGACAAGAACACCTAGATTTTAAAGAAATCAGAAAGATGTATTGCGACCTCACCGGGAATCGAACTCGGAATTCTCAGTATGCAGAGCCAGTGACATGGCCACTGGTTTGGTCATGTGGAACAGAAGAGCAAAGAAAGGATGGCAAGGAAAATTGTTTGTGGAAAGCAGCAGAAGCAGAGGACGTCCGCGGAATAATAGTAATAAAACAATATATTCGGTGTATGAAATTCTTTTATTTTATTGTATTTTATATACCTACCTATTAACGGGAAAATGAATATTTTAATAAAAAATACAACTTGTAATAAAATTAAGCCAGATCTCTTTTGGCATTATGCCTTTCCAAAACAACTTCGTGAATTTCCTGTCGATTCTTTAGATTAGATAGTTGAGTTTTGAAAATATCTAACTGAACCACATAATTTATTCTGCATATCAGTCGTAGGCTTTGGATTCACTTTTCTTATTACCTGCAAACAAAGAAAAGGTTATAAACAGAAAAACTAAAGAAATACATTACAGATCAAATAAAAACATATTGTTCTTGCAAACACTAAATAGGTAAGATAACATTTAATTTCGTCAATAACTAACCTTCCTGGCGCTTTTCATCTCTATTCTCGAATCTACTTCGAAAATCTGATGGACAGTACGCATTTAGGCGGGAACAAAGCAATAAAACATTAAATTAGTTGCGTATGCGGCCCACTAGTCTCCTTTCATCTTCTTGTGGAAATCTTCAGTAAAACAGCACCGTTGATGACATGTTTCGAAACATCTGCTTTGATCTGCTTGCTGTCTGTTGCTGTCAAATGAAATTTAAATTATGTGCTGCCATATGCAAAATTATTTTGGCGTGCATTTGTCTATGATTTTTATTTTACACAATTGCAACACCCCTAATCCGATTTTAAAAGATTTTTAATTTGAAACAACTCAATTCTTCGAGATTTCGCGTGACCTTGAGGTTAAGCTCAGTTTAAGCCAGTATTTCCGCTTACTTTGATCGAACTTGAAACAACCGGGCCTTAGTGAATCATTGTTGACCGCACATGAATGAAAAGGGGTCATTAAGACGAAAAACAAAATTCTGGGACGAGGGGGCGGAGCTGGACAGCTCATTAGCCGCCCGCCATTTTGTCTTTCATTCACTAATGAGCTAATGACATCATTTCTAGGAATTATAATGTGTTTGTTTGTATTTTATGTTCATTGTGTATATAATTGTTACTATAAGGTTTATGTTTTGATTTAGTTGTAAGATTTTCTTTCCGCGTCGAGGCCTCGACCAACTTGCATAACTTTAAGAATTTTTGATTTTATATGTATGTTTATATGTAAATTGTATTCTTTGTTTAAAATAAAATGAGTGGAATTAGCGGTCTTATTACTGACGAATCCTGACGGGAGATAAAAGGTTTTGTGCATTATTAGGACATCCGCGAGATTCGGAAACAAATGTATTTCACTATGGAGGATGACGGCCGATCTCGCGGATTAAATTAAATAGTAAAAAAGATGTTTTTTGCCAGTTTTCAGAGAACTGTGCAGTAGATTTGAAAGGCCGTTCAAATGGTCGCGCAGGTCCACGTTTGAACGCGACAAGTCGGCGCCAGCCGGGTGCCGCTGGTTTATGGACCAGACGTACACGGCGCGTGGAGAGCTTTCCACGCCGTAAAACAAGAAAGTTCACGAGATGAACTAAGAAAAAGTGCACAAAACCTGGCATGTTGTATATCGTTGGATTCGGCATGTCATTTCCTGTCAGAATTCGTTATAAAATAAAGAATCGTATTAGTTTGGAAGGAGATACATCGAGAGATAGGAATCGGCCTTTTATAGGCGATTTATGAGCGCCGACACATCCGGACACATTGGTCGTAATTAAATTCACATGCGGATGTGCCAGGCGTTCAATTTGATGTAACATTTAAATAAATGGACCATCTAGAGGATGCGCCGGCACGGTATCGCCCGAGCGGGCGACTTTGGTCCGCTCGGGACGCCCATCATACGCCCATCACCATCCACCACTGGGTATTCTCGAGATGTTTCTCCCCTCCATCACTAATCCCATTTTGACCGTTAATTTCCCGTTATGTCTAGATTTTAAGTATAAATAAAGGAAGTTTCCGTAGACCCAGCATCCTCAGTTCGCCGAGATTACTTTTACCTCGTTACGCTGCCGGTCCGCGTAATCGTTTTTTGCTAAAAAGTGCCTTTTATTTTTTATTTTAATTTCCTGAAAAAGTGTTTATGAAATTACTAATCTACCTTTTTGTTAAAAATAATAACTTGTAACTTCATACTGAATTTCTCCCACCGTAACGCGGAGACCCACCCTACATTCAACTATTTTAAATTCAATTTTTTAGCCAACTGGGTTTTAAAATATTTTGGGGATTTTTAATAGTTTTTTCGAACTTGGTATGGCCCTGTGCGTACCATGCAGTATTAATGGAAAATAGCGAACTGGACTTGCAGAGTCTAGTAAGCAGGATGTATGATGTATGGAAGAAAAGTGACCTTATCATGAACGTAAACAAGTCAGAAGTGATGGTATTTGAGAAAGGTGAAAGTAAGACAACGTGTGAAATTCTAGTAGGTAATGAATGTTTGGAACAGGTAGATGAGTTTGTGTACTTGGGAAGTACGTTCGATAGAAGAGGGAATGTTGAGAAATATATCGAGAGGAGAGTGACTGCGGAGAATAGGGTGAACGGTGCTTTGAACGCAATAGTTTCTAATATAAGTATGTCTACCGAGTTAAAACTAGCGGTACATAATGGAATTCTGGAACCAACACTGATGTATGGAAGCGAAGCCTGGAGCTGGCAGAAGAGAAAGTAGATTGATTGCAGTGGAGATGAGATCCCTCGGACGTATGTGTGGAAAATCAATTTATGATAGAGAAAAGAATGCAGATATTAGGAATGATTGTAAAGCTGATCTTTGCATAATTAAAAGAATTAAAAAGGGATCGCTCAGATGGTTTAGGCGTGTTAAGAATGAGGGAAAAATGGGATAAACACTTACAATTATATATATTATATAATTGTAAGTGGTTATCCCTCACCACACACAAGAATCATAATTCTTTTTGGTGAGGTATATACATACCAAATAAAATATTGACTTGTAAACATTGCCTATGTATGATTGTAAAAAAAATATTATTTATAGGTATATTATAATATCAATATATTATAATATCAATAACAGTAGTCCATAAACGATAACCAAGTCAAAAAGTCGAAATATATACTGGTGAACCGAAAAACACAACGCAGATAACAACAAGTAAACAACGAATGAATTGGCGCTCACGCGTTATTGTGCGCCCGCGTCGAATCCGTGCCGTGCCTCACCACCCCCCTCTCTCGTGTCTCCATTTGTTATTTTTCTACCTGGCATAATGATAGTGGTACAGGAGTAAACTAATGGGTAATTACTTCATGCACTTATACTATTTTTATTACCCTAAAGTGTTGTTGAATACTATAGAAACTTTTGATATTCACCTCTGTATGATTGTTGTCATAGTATGAAATGAAATACTAGTATTAACCTTTCATTTGGCATACATTTTATTCTGTTGAATTAACGCCCAGATTCCTTAGAAATTTTCCGATCATCCTTTCTTGGTTGCTGCAATCCTGTTCAAAATATATTGTCACAAAAAATATCTTTCTAAGCAACGATGTGTTTATAATTTCGAGGTCACTTCTATGCAAGGCAAGACTAGTCCCCCAGAGAAATAAACGTTAGTCAGAGACAGATGAACGGCAATGTTATTTTAGTATATCTCTATTATTTATATGAAAAATTGACAAATTGATTCATTCATCTGAGAATGTATTAAACGGCACAAAGGCTTAATTATATATAAAGCGACGACTTATTGTAAAGTCAAGGGAATATCATTGTATTTATTTGTACATAAATAGGTATAACAAAAGGCCTTCTCTGTCAAACGCGGTTTTAGCCGAATTTATATCGAAAAGAGATTTGGTACCACAAAACAATCAGCATCTCCACCATTGACAAAAGTTTTATCCCTAAAAGTCAAGCTATCTTGTGATATATCTGCTAATTCACTGTATTCAATGTCTTATTTATGTAGACAGGGCAATAATGAGTAAACGTGAATGTTTACTTTGACATTTTTTGATAATCCAGGGGAATGAACTGCTCACCAGTGCACTGGTCGGCCCTCCTGGAGTACTCCATCATCACTGATCACATCACTGGAGGATATGTCCACATCAGTGTAGAGCTCTTCATCGCCGCTCCCGACTGGAGACTCCTCTCCTGTCTGCACATCATCTCCCTGCGCACTTCCCCAGCCCGCCTTGCTGGATCCTACTTCTGGAACCAGAAACAATAATGCTGTACAACAGTGCAGGAGACAGTCCCCTGAACTCGGCTAATCTGAAACTGGTAAAATATTTGTTTGATCTCTGATAAAATCTGAGTCGCAATTGATCTAAGAGATTTATCAAAAATGATTTGAAGGGAGGTGTTCTGCCCTGATGGTACTTAAACACACAAAACTGTATGATTCTTCAAGGATCTGAAAGAGAAATTTCCTTTGACGCAGATGTCACCAACAAGGAAATGATTAAATAATAAAAGAAATGGTCACACTATATTGTATTCTAAAACGCACACAAAAAGATATATATTGTAGTGAAAATATGTAGCTACTTAGTGGTGAAACTAAACGGTGTCACGCGATGGCGGTCGTCCAACCGTGACCGCAGACTGTTACGTACGCAATCCGGTATTACTCATCCGTGACCGAGCTCTCTCTCCAGAGAATTCTAAAACATTTCAATCCATGTAAAATACATGTTAGAAGAATCTAGAATTTACTACGGGCTTCTCGTTACCTCTAGAATAAACCTTTCTAAGACAATTTCGGTATATAAGGAGTCACGCGACGCGGGCACAGACAATTCAGTTTGTGACGTTAACAAGGCGACATCTCCGTGATATAGTCCGTCCAACTTATCTGGAGAATAAAGGAGGGCGTCCCAATCGTTGTGGTACTGCCCATAGTCTAAAAATTATCTCATTTGTAGGGAATTTTATGCAAATTCGTTTTTTCTTAAACAAGTTATTAAGCAGTATACGACTCGATAAAAAACAAAAAATGTAAACTAACGTACAAATAAATTTATCAAAATATACATCCGTAAAATACACAACATCACAAAATGGCGTTTTTTCAAAATCAAAGAAAAATACAATTTTCAGGAAAAAAACAAACAATAATAATTCTTTTAGGCCGGCGCCACATTACGCAGATCTTCTGCCGCGTTTTTTTCCGTTGCGCCAAATCGGCAAAGCAAATAGATCGACCGATCATCCGCGTAGTGTGTTTAATAAGCGCATATTGTATGGAAAGAAATGTAGCGATGTTCCACGACAGAAAAGACGCGGCGGAAGATCCGCGCAGTGTGGCGCTGGTTTTATTCGGTGTCTCATACCTAATGATCATGACCACCATGCTTAACTCAGTAACACCTAAGGATATCAATCGGTTTAGGGCCGTTGTATCAACTTGGTTTATAATCTTTCGTTCAAAGTATAGATATTTTGCATTTTCTACCGATCAAACAACTCGCTCTCGTAAGAATCTATGAACTATTGCTATAAAGGAAGTTGATACAACCAGTCTTTAATGTGCATAAATAAAAAAGTTTATTTTTGAAAAAAGATGTTTATACAAATGAACTTGATATACCAGAGTAGGGGAGGGTGGGGTCAGAGGTGATAATAAATCACGGTGTGGTAAACCGGCCGGGAGATCTCAGATCTACGTATACCGGCGGTTACGCCCTCCCCTAGGTACAATCAAAACGTCAGGTGACTGACTAGGACACTGATATCTCGAGGCGGGTGAAGGGATATAAAAATAATAAAATCGAAACAATTTTACAAGTTTCTATATTGGGCAATGTAGCAAATTAATTTACATGAAACATTAATCTTAACCTACATACGACGCAGCAAAGTGGTTACTAATTTAAAAATTACATGAACCCTAATTTAGAGGGAGAGGACAAGATTATAAACAAACAAAAAAAAAACAAAACACATAAAAAATCTGATCTTACTGCTAAAATGGATGGTGACGAGATTAAATTAACACTTCGGTAGAACCAGGTGGGCGGAGAAAAAGTCTTTAGATCGGGGTAACCTGTTTCGGAGAGTTCGGCAGGTGTCTTCTTCGTGCTGCTTCGTGGTGGGCGGCGGCTTCTGGCGTCGGCGTCGTCCTCTGACTGTGCAGGCTACGTCGGCGGCTTCTGACGTCGGCGTCGTGGCGGTCGTCGGCAGAGCGTCGCTTCTTTTGTCACTGGGCGTCGCGGCGGTACACTGTGCGTCGCGGTTTCTGATACGTCGTTTCTGGCGTCGCGATGCCGATTCGGTGGTCGCTACCGTTCGGACTTACTGTCTTCGAGAGTTACCAGGGTATTCGGCCGGACCGATTTTACGGGTCAGGCTAGAGTTCCTGGTTTCTCCACCTTCAGCTTCTAACTTCAACTCACAACTACTCAACTCAACTGCCTTCTTGGCGGCTGGCTTCGCCTTATATTCTTTCCCCGGCGACCCAGGGTGTGGTCGCGGGGACTCGAGGGGAAGCCTCCAGTTGGTCTTCCGCCGATTGGCTCCTTTGATGTCCGCCTCCGTCGGTCATTCGTCTCTCCCGATCCCTCCTAGGTCCCGATTGACGCTATTGGTTACTGAACCCAATGTTGCCTCCGTTCCGCCCCCTATTGTTCTCCCAGTTTGCGGCTAATCTCGATGCTTTTCTGGTATGTAGGCCTAAACACTTTGTTATTTCACGAACGCTTTGTTCACTGTTCATATCCCTATCCCGTCACCAAAAAAAACATTGCAAAATGAATTAAACTTAAGGAAAATATTACAGTACAAATTGGCAAAGGCGGAAAATTGAAAACACAAATTCGCATCAACACTTATTACCCAAAAAACAAAACTGCTTACATATACATACTTAATTAAATCGACACGCCAGATAGACATATTTTTATCGACCAGTTATTTCTACCATTATTGACTAATTACATGGGATTGAACGTAGGGTTTCATTAGATCACAGTAAAATTCCTTGAGTATGCATTACAACATTAATCTTATTATTAAGTCGTCGGTTTGATTCTTACAGTAGGCCTCTCAATATTTAACGTTATTTATACATTACATCATTACAGGTCAATCCTTATCATTAACATTGATTTAACGTTATTTATACATTACATCATTACAGGTCAATCCTTATCATTTACATTGATTATCTTCGATACCTCCACAAAATCATTATTATTTCTTTTTTTTTTTATATATGATAAGCCGGACGGTATTTAAAATTTACCACTCCGCATATTCTCTTCCTTTCTTTTTCTTTTTAATTTTTTTTCTTTAACAATGACAACATGTACTTGATACTTAGTTTTATTTTTAATTTTAGCTTAAATAAAACAAGCTATCGTACTTCTTAGTTGGACCAAACATAATTGTTAATATGTGACATAGAGATACAAAACAAAGGGCTAAAACTATACAGACATCGTGGCATTTCTTAGTGAATCAATTAACATAAAAACTTATTTACATGGGATACATGCTTCAAGCGGGTCCCCTAATGTTAATGTTCTGTATACATCTTTGTAATTTCTTTTGGGATTACAAAGTACATGAATTTGCATCAACGCCACTTTCCCGAAAGGAATGCTTACATATACTAACATAATCAAATTCGATAAAAATTTTTTTTCAAGAAATTATGTTAAACCTTATTACTAGAAGAAAAATTAAGAAAACTTGGCGTAAATTAATTAATGTAACATTATTTACACCTAAATAATGAAAATTCTTACTTCAATATGTAAGCTGGATTGAATGCAAAACATTTTTTTTTGGACTTTCATTATACTAATCATTATCTTATCAAATCAGCTTTCTTCCACCCCTGGTATAAGAATATAAGAAAAGAATAAAAATAGAGAACACTAAAAAAAATATATAAGCCACATTCCACCAGGCAGACAATTGAAAATTTTCCAAACAAGAATTATTTTGAGCTTTATTATTACTAGATTAAAACAACTATTTTAAAATAGACCGACAAATTATATTGCTTAAACGAGTAATCAAAACAATAATTGCATGTTTACAGATAGGTTATATACCTACAACATACAAATTTGTATAAAAAAAAAACACAATATTGGGAGCTTGACAAATTAACATTATCCTTAAAAATAATTAAAACTCACAAATTAACATTATTCACTTAGGTGTATGTAATATATGAAAACATAAGACATGAAAGCCTCGATCTAAAGTAATATTAATGTTTATTCCAACACGGCATTTACTTATTTGCAATTAATTAAACTATTTTGTTTCAACCCCGTGTGCTAAAATTCATTCTGCAGACAGATTTCAAAAGACTAAAAAGTCGGAATCTTATATCTCTTCAACCGTGTTACATCTTTTCACGAGATAATATTCTATTACGTTATATATTATATATTACATCAATATCAAACATCGTCGGCAATAATACAATCAAGTTTTTTTTTTTTTTTTTTTCTTTTGTTACGATCAATACATTTTTTATTATTTGCTACAAGTTAGATTAATTCGGGATGATCTCGTTATTATTTCAAATTGCAATATCCCGTTCATTTCGGTACTTAACAATAGAATACAGAATAAATGAGAAAACTACATATAAAACGAGTAACATCCACCTGCAGAGGTGGCCTGGGTTATCTAAACCTTACTTAAATTAAACATATCAGTTGCTCATTAATTAGGTACATATTACATTGATATTATGATTCACCACTTTGCCTTAATTTCTAATTCGGCCTCTACCTTCTTAATTGATTGACCCCTGTTATCTTTATTGATAATGACCGCCTGGTCGTGCGTTGCGGGATCTTCGCGCCCTTATATTAATAATATAATTTATACGATCCTACATCTCGCGGATAGTGTCGCCATGTGGTGGATCGGTATGTCAGCGCTTTCTAAAACATCTCTATTGTCTGTCGAGGACAATAGTAAGTTTACTGCGACGACTTTCGGAATTATTATCTTGTTTTTCTAAAAAAAATGTCTTTCCCAAAACAATGGCGACTTCTCTAACAAACGCAGCTTTCTAAACCGTTGTCCCATGTGTTCGCATTTGGCCAAGATGTTCTTTCTATTGTTTAATCGGGGTTAGAGATATACGTCCCGCTGCAAGAAAAGGTTTACCGTTTTTACCCTTCCAAGATGTTACTTAAGAACAAAAGGTCGCGAACGTATCGTCCATCCTAACAAAAGGCCGTGCACTTTTAATGTCTTCGGCGATGCCCAACGCCCTCGGCAACCCTAACTTTCTAATTCATTGTTTCGTATGTTTTATGGCGGGCTATCCTAAGGCGATCGTCCGTCGCAATGTTATTTCTTTGAACAATAGGTCACATATTTCGTCCTCGAACAAAAGATCGAACATGCCGGGGCTGCCCTGGCTGTGACCACATGGCGCGTGATTTTCGATATTGCCCTAGGACAAAATCAATAACCTGGTTCGCGTCATATTCCGGTACATCAACACACTCGTTAATGAATTATGTAATAAAAAGTATAAATAATAAAAATTGTATGTAAAAAATTATCGAATAAAATATGTTCTAAAACTTTTCCCATCTTACGGCATCTAATTCAATTTTTCCACTTATCCTTGTTCTTTTTTTTCCGGGTGTAGATATTTTAATACCCATTTCCACGGCCACTTTACCTTCTTTAAATATTTTGTAAATTGCCGATTCAGAAATACCTGAAGAAATTGTATAATAGTAAAATAAAAAACAAAGTATGGGAAAATCATTTTAACTGCATGGCAGCACTAACCTGAAGTGGCGGCAATAAGTCTATGAACAAAATCAAACGGTATAATTGGGGCTTTTAGACGTTGTTCCTCTTCAAAAAACGTGTGCATTTTCAAGATTATTTCCCGAACACCGCTTTTAATGGTTTTTGGCATGGTGACAATCTAAAATTTTCTTAAAAAACTATCGAAACAGTCGTGAACCCCTCTGTAAACAAAGTCTGTCAAAGGTCTGTCAGCTGTAGATAATCCAATATTTCGTCGTTAGTTCCAAATTTGGCCATTCTTCAGATAAGTTAGACAGACTATACTACGAGCGAACCAGTGTGATCAGTGAGTCGTTATAACATGGTTATAACCGAGCGAAATCTGTGACTACCAGTGATACCAGTGCAAGTGAATAAAGAAAGCAGACAATACTAATTTTTATCCGACTTACAAAACGAAAACAGCGCCGGAACGCGCGTTTCAATTTTATCACCGAATGCCAAAACATTTTAAGGCCTCAATTGTTACAATTGATTGGCAAATTTGGATAATAAACATAGCATCGATGGGAATTTTTTTGTTTTTTGTAACACGTAAAGTCGAGTGTTCTGATTTCAAAAATGATATTTATATGCGGCGCAAAAATTTATTACAAAAGTTATCACCAAACCTAACCTAAAATTAAGTTTTTAATAAAATTAAACAACAAACCCTAACCTTACCTAACCTAACCTAACCAAACATAACCTAACCTAAAATTAAGTTTTTAATAAAATTAAACAACCAAACCTAACCTAAAACTAAGTTTGTTATAAAATTAAACAACCAAACCTAACCTAGAAAAGGGGGTTATACAATTCGGCGGCTAATCGAAAGAATTCATCCGCTCTATCCACATACAACTCGTTACACCTTTTTATAAACATGTAACGAGCCGAATTCCGGGTGAGATGGTACTTATGACTTATTCTGTAGTTGACCGCAAAAGTATTTATTAAATATTCCGTGAAAAACTTGTTTAATATAACTATTTGTTCAATTAAAACCGTGTGTGCAATGCAGCATAATGTTTTCTTCCCTTGTAGTACCTACTTCACACAAGGTGAATCCGTAGATAAAGTCATCAATTCAATCAATATTTATCTGCTGTCTACGGTAAGGCGTTATTCATGTCATAGACAAAACATGCAACTGTCAGATTTGTATCGATTTGTATGAACGAAATTATGAAACTTTGAACTGTGATAACTTTTTTAATAAATTTTAGCGCCACATATAAATATCATTTTTGAAATCAGAAAACTCGACTTTACGTGTTACAAAAAACAAAAAAATTCCCATCGATGCTGTGTGTAAAATACATTTTAGCCCAATTGATTACTTTCATAGACGAAAATGAAACTTATGTTATCCACCGGGTCCTAATAAATTAGTTTGTAAAATTTGGGTTAGATCGGTCAGACAGTGTAGCTTTTTACAGAGAACAGACAGACATAATATTGATAGTACGCGGTGCACTTTAGGTTGGTCACACTATACCCTCCCTGAATATGTTTTAAATCATATTCTTAACCATAACATTTCATTTGTAATTCTATGTACATATATACATCAGCCCTGATAATGGACCCTGCAATGGGATCCGAAACGTTGGCCAGAGAGGTCACATACACACGGCAGAATATCCCAGAAAACCATACACAGAAGACTTAAAATAATACATTTTTAAAATTCAGAATGATTGTTATAATTACATGTAGGTACACAAAGGAAAAATTCAACAGATGTTTATTAAATACATTGCAATATATTCCTACCCAATTCGTAATAAAATATTTGGGAGCAATAATTCTCCATCATAATTGAACAGAAAATATGTAACAAAAAATATCAAAACGAATTTCACTCTTGGGAAGTATCAGAAGACATCAAAATAGAATCATACCAAAATATTTTACGTAAGTATATAACGCAACGATAATCCCCCACATCAACTAGTGCAGCAACATTCTATTTATGGCTAGTAAAGAAGAATTGGGAAAATTAATATACACCAAAAGAAAGCATTTTGAATTATATTAAAAAGAAATCAATACACAAGAATTAAATTGTTGCTAGAAAGTTTCCCAATAATTACTTCTAGACAATTAATTTTTAAATTTCAACTTCTGCTTGTATATAAATTTATTAATAGATACAATATCTTTGAATTGTAAAGAAAAAAAAACCTACACGAACACGACCACTGCACTAGAGAAGGTGAATAAGATTTTTTATAGATATAGATAATAGATAAGAAGACAACTTTAAAAAAAAAATGCACAGTGGAATGAAACTGTATATAAAATGACCGGGGAAACTACCTATATATATACCATATACCTATGTATATTGTGACGTGTTGTCCATTGACATTTGACTGGCAAAAACAAGCGAAAACACATGCGCGGAGAACGACTCATGCCCAGTCATGAAATAACTAATTTCAGAAAAGTTGTAACCGAAGTAGTGAACTAAAGCGAAGCGATTCTTTTGGCGTAAAAACAGTATGGAACATTCCAGTTAGTGTTAAATTTAAAGTAAGTTGATGTGATAATAAAGGTTTATTCAAGAGTGATAAATTACGAAATACGTTTTTATTAATTTCGGCCGAGCCATGACACGTAACAATATATTAGGGAATATAAAATTGTTTTATTTTCTATTTTAAGAATAATCAAAAAATGGTACCAATATCATCTAACTG
Source organism: Agrypnia vestita (assembly GCA_016648135.1). Classification (NCBI taxonomy): domain Eukaryota; kingdom Metazoa; phylum Arthropoda; class Insecta; order Trichoptera; family Phryganeidae; genus Agrypnia; species Agrypnia vestita. Next base: position 137,194 of record JADDOH010001852.1, read on the forward strand.
ATCAAAAGTTTAAAGATATAACAGCAGAACAAATAATTAAATAGCAAAATAATAATACATGAAAATTATATATACCAAAATATTTTAATCCCCGTTCCGGTACTTGACTAGTATCGGAATGATGATAAACACAATACATTCTAATGGGTTGACAGTCTTCAAAACGACTCTTACATAAATATAATAATAGTTCAAACGTGGTCAATTATTCTGGACAAACAAAAAAAGTATTTTTTTAAATTGACTACAAAACTTCTGAAAGAAGCCAGGATAACACCAATTTCAAGGAAGGGGATAGAACTGACCCGGAAAATTACAGACCTATATCTATACTAAATGTGATGAGCAAAATCTTAGAAAAAATCATAAAACAGAAACTAACAAAATACTTGATAATAAATAATATATTGTCACCAAACCAATATGGTTTCTGGTCAGGACATGGAAAGCACAGTGCATTGTTAAACATTACTCAATTTATTACAAAACATGTTTATCAAAACGACAAATACATTGCTGTGTTCCTTGACCTAGCAAAGGCTTTTGACACCGTTTAACACAAATTATTACTACGGAAATTACACTGTATTGGAGTTCAAGGAACGGCTCAAAAATTGTTTGAAAGCTACCTAACAGAAAGAACGCAGATTGTTAAAATAAATGAAAAGTATAGTACTCCGCTGACAGTAAACTGCGGCTTGCCTCAAGGAAGTGCACTTGGACCATTGCTATTCCTAATCTATATAAATGCTCTAAGTGAACTGAAAATAAATGGAAACATTGTCACCTATGCGGACGATACTGCCCTACTGGATGGAAGCTTACGAAAATGCAAGAATTAGTACATTCAATGTAAATAACTGGCTACATAAAAACTTGCTAACCTTAAACATATGAAAGACCAAATATTTGAAGTTTAGTATCGATCAAAGGCAGGAACCAGCATCCGATCAAGTATTAAAAATAAATACACAGTTGTTTAGAACCCTATAATTGTCCTACGGTAGAACACACAAAAATATAAAATACCTAGGAATAAAAATTGATTCACCTAAAGTGGAGAGCACACATTGAAAAAACGGCGGAAAAAGTTAGGAAAATAACATACCTGTTCAAGAATATGAGAAATCTTTTCAATTAAACGCTACTCCGATCCATGTACTTTGCAATTGCTCAGAGTGTCAGAAAGCATAGGGAGGAGCAACAAAAACAATTCTGGATCCATTATTTAACACGTTGACTGCCGACCTGAAAAGCTGGATTTCATGAGATGGCCAAACAATTCCACAGCTCATACAAATCTATCAGGAAGAAATACGCGTATACGCGTGATCGGCCATCAAATGAAGGGCCGGATCTCGCATACGCGCGTGATCGGCAATCAACGCGTTAAAGCTCAAAAAGCACTGATTAGAGTTATCAATAAACGGCCATACAGATATCCCGTCCAACACAGGTACTATTTGCAGATTTTGGTGTACTTGATGTACGGCAATTGCACGTGAGATCAATCACAATTCATTACCATCAAAATCAAAACACAGACATGCTGGGACAACATATATAGGAAACTAGAGCTCAAGTAAGACAGCATCTAGCACTATCTTAACTTGTCGTATTTGCAAACCTTAACAAAGGTAAAACTTCAGAAAATTGTAACATGCTGGCTAAGGTCAGAAATAGACAGGAGCAGGAAGAATTATTCCAACACTAACTCTAATTGGAGTTTGATTTTTGTCATCAACGGGTGATTATATAAACAAACAAACACACGAGTTAATATAATCACCCGTTGATAACAACAACTTTAGTTGTCGAAACTAGTCGTGTAGTCATAAACTCACAAGTGGTCTTAGACAAGTGCTATATTTATATATAATTATAATAATAAACTTTGTTTTAACCAATTTTTCAGGGCCAATGGTCCCTTCTTGAGGAAGCAACGTATACCAAACTATTCAAAATCGAAGTAAAGATATTAACAAAATAATAAAAAATTTCCAAATACATATTTGGAAAATGAATAACTAACTTAGCACTAATGTGAAGACAGGTTTAAAAGGTAACTAATTGCAGAAAGAACCTGGGTACTTATAACATTTAATTTACTATTTACACTCTTTCTTACTTCCAACTCGTTGTTATTTCAACAAATTAGTAGTTAATACAACATTTTTTCTTGTTAATTATATAAATTACTTGTTAAATTTATAATTAAAAAAAAGTTGGAAAAGAAGAAGAAGAAAGAAAAATAAATATATTTTACCACATTATTGCAAAGGTTGAGTCTCTCAAATTGGGGTACAATCTTGGTGAGGAAGCTGTGGAATTCTCTGCTATGCTGACAACGCTACAATCGTAGCGGAAAACAAAAATGACTTACAGAGAATGTTTACAAAGTTTGATGAATTCTGCTCAAAGTACATATAATATGATCATCTCGTAGCGAAAACAAAATGTATGACATTCTCCAAAGACCAATTAGAATGCAGAATCTCAGTACGTGATGCGCCCATTGAACAAGTAACCCAGTTCAGATACCTTGGCCGTGAAATTCTCAGCTCTCATGACCTCCCCAGAGAAGTTAGGCCTCAGGTGGATAAGGCCGCAGTTGCGGCAGGCTGCCTGAGTCGAGGCTGTATCGAGGAATAAAGAGATGAGAGCAGATAGCAAGGTACCCATTTATAAGACCTGTATGCGACCTATTCTCACATATGGTATTGAAGCGAGAAGCGAGGGCGGACACTGTCAAGATAAAGACAATGATAGGAACAATTGAAATGAGGACGTTGCATGATCGCGTGAGGAATGCAGCATTCCAGGAGGTCTGCGAGGTTCACGATGTGGTCAGATGGGGGCGACAGGGTCGACGAAACTGGTACAACGAGATAACCATACATAGCTTTGCACGGCGTACCAGATGGACCGCGTCCACCTGGGAGACCCCCGAAGCGATGGAGAGATAACAGGAGTTCAGCATCACAAGAGGAAACGCCTGCACAAACAGACTCTTGAGTCTAAATAAAGTTGAAGAAGAGAAGAAGCGTTATTGTATTACCTTGTCAATATCGCACGTATCTCCATAGTCCTCGCAGCTCATTTCTCACCACCTTGGCAGCAATGCTGACATTCACCATCTTGTTTTAACGTGAAAATCCGGTAATTTGGTTACATAACAATTAGAGCATCTGGTGCAGTTGCAACAGTGCCCCTTTGCAGATTTTGCAATACCTTGCTGTTCAAAATAAAATGTACATTCAGTTTACTGTTTACTATTCTTTACCCTTAACCCAGGAGCAGTGGCATCCCCAGGACCTGTACAGTTAGTGGCGCGTAGAGGGTTTCCTCATGCTTCTTTAATTGGACCAAAGCCAAGTTTTTATTATACTCCCTTTCTCATTTACTAGTTGAAACAGGTTTGGCGCTTACGCCATGCGTTGGGCTTGAGTCTGGCGATGCTACGAAAGGGAGTTATAAAAAATTTCTAAAAATCCAAAATTATACTACATATAATTATAAAAAAAATTTAAACAAAATGTTAGATCATTTTTATCATCACCACGAGTCTGCCTGCAAAGTTGCAACTCGATTGGATCACGGAAAAAGGGGTAAAAATCGATCCAAAGTTTTTTTGATAGACAAGCAAGCAGACGCTACGAGTTAAAGGGAGTAAAATTAAAAAGTAAAATTAAGTACATTATATGTACTTATTTTTGTCCTTTCCAATCAAAGAGTGTGTCCAAACCTTGATATTCTCTTCCCACCCCACGACTATCTGATTAAATTTTACTAATTTTATTTTTATCTTGATTACTATTTTTGATTTCCAGTTCTGCTACATTTTACTACTACTTTATTTTCTTTTACTAATACTGCATCTTTATTTTTATTTTATGTTCCAGCATTTTTGATATTTATTTTGCTCTCTCATTTTATTTCTCATTATATGATTCTCGTGAATATTTTCTTTTTTTGAATTATTAATAAATAAGTTCTGTAGGAGAGGTACAGTGAGTGGCCTCTCCGATCGCGTCCCTCTTTACACAGCACGACACGGAAATGGATGGCCTTTGGAGCAAAAAGTTGTCAACCTGGAGATGTATGAATAGGACCGATATGGGAGTTTTCACTCATAAAACAGTCCTGGGAATGCGGTGGGTGTCCATTCACTAATGTATCCATGATTCTTAACTGATATTTCGCAATTGGACAGGCAACCATTGGTACTAAATAACAGTTACGTCTCAGTTACCAATCATGAATACAAATGTCAAATAACAGTATTATGTGTATCGAGTTAATATAATGGTTTGACTATCCCTGGGATATTAGACTAATTAATCTAAAACGTAGATTGGTTTTAAAATAACTATCAAACTTTATATAAACCGCACTGACTGTAATTATATTATATAGGTGTATATAAACACAGGTCGCATTCTGATGGTAACAAATACTGAAATAAGGAAATTTCTGGAAATTTCATTATTTTATTACAAATTATTTTGTGATCCCAAATGAAATATGTATTGTGTTTTTATACAGTCCTGTAAATTTCGTTTTATTAGGTCCTTACCTATGCGATTGCCAGTTTCTAATACTGGTTAGTTTGAAGTTTGATATCTTGCATTTGACTTGGAATTCCAAATGCAAATGAAGGTCATATTAAAGCTACGACATTCCTTTTTCAAAATTAATTTTTTATTTGATCTTGTGCTGTTTGTTTTTTCCTTGATATTACTGTGTCAAAAATTAAAATCACATTTTTTCTATATGTTCTATCGTGGTATAAATGCTGCATAGATAGCACGCAATATCAACAATGCGTATGGACCACGTATTTTAAATGAACGCACTGTGAGTTCTTGGTTTGATCGCTACCGTTCTGGAAATATCCACCTCAACAACAAGCCCCATGGACGACCGGAGATTACAGTTGACAGATCACAGACAAATTGAAAGTTATAGTGGAAGCAAATTCATCTCAAACCATGTCAGAATTAGCTATACCTAGCCTTCAATATCAAAGACAAAACAATAAATTTTCATCAAATTTGTAAAGTAAAGAAGCTCGCAAAGTGGGTACTATATGAACTTACTGAAGGAAAACAGCAAACTTGCCGACGCGAGTCTCGCGAGCCCTGACAGACTTGCTTTAATTTGTTGAATCGGCACATAAATAAGGGAATTCTGAATCAGATGTGTGATGAAAAGTGGATCCTGTTTGATAATCGGAAATGTTTGTCACAATGGTTGGACTCGGGGGAAGTAGCCAAACAATGTCCCAAATGCAAATTGAGTCAAAAACTGTTTATGACTGTGTGATGGACCTGTGTCGGCATAATTCATTACTGCTTCGTGAGATCTAACGCATCAATTACTCCAAAGTTATACTGTCTAAAATTGAAAATGATAATGGACAAGCTCGCTATCAAATAACCAGACTTGTCAATTGCTCTGGTCTGCTACTTCTCTATGACAATGTTTGTCCACACCGTCTTAAAATCACAGGGCATGACAACATAAAATGTAAACCAATACAGGTACATATAAATTTATCAAAATTAAGAGTCGCAATGGCGTTTTTTTAAAAATGGAAGAAAAATATCATAATTTTCGGCAGATAAACATGTGATTGTGACCTCCATGTTTACTCAGTAATAAGTAAGTAGGTACCTAAAGATAGCAATCAGGTAAGGGCTGGTTGTATCAACTTGGTGTATAATAAAATCTTTCATTCAAAACAGATTTTTGGGTTCACCAATCAATCAACCTGTTTTCTTAAAAATCTATGCTTTGAACTATTACTACAAATCAAGTGTATGCAACCAGTTCTCTGTGTGCGTATGTAAAGGTGCGTTCCAAAAACGAGATATCTACATTTAAATTATATTAAATGTTATTTGTTAGTGTGGGATAGTTCGTAAAAGATAGAACATACAGCACATAAATTTTATTTTATTTTTTTATTAAGAAATCAAATTTGCATATACAGTGATAACTCGACATACGAGTGCCCTTATACATGAGTTTTATGAGATAAGAGTGCGTGGGGCGCATTCATTACAGTTCGTGGAAAAGAAACACCCCAAAAAAACTGCAACTGGTCGTGCATCGGAGCTATTTAATGGCACTTGCCTAACTCATTTCCGCAAAATTCTGAAAAGGGGGAAGAAACAAACCTCCTTGGACATGTTTTTTTTAAACGGCCTGCAGGTAAAAGTGAGGAAAGATACTTTATAAAACCAGCTTAATTATTTACATTCTCTTTTATTATGTTTTTACACAATATTTGTCATGTAATACTCAATAAATACATATTTAATAATCAATAAATACATTTTTGTTATTCAAAAACACATAACAAACATAACTGGGATGTCATTTTGGGGGCTGGAACGGATTAATGGCATTTCAATTAATTTCAAAGGGGAAAATTGTTTTGAAATACGAGTAAATTGACATACGAGTGACGTTACGGACGAATTAAACTTGGATATCGAGGTACCACTGTATATATTTTTCTTTTAACTTGATTACAATTTTTGGAATCGCCACTCAATTAGCCCTTGGGCATGTTCCTGAGTGTCGGTGTAATTTTGTAGCTGTGTAACAGTTATTTTAAATCATATGTCAAACATACAAAGCAGAATAACAGATAAAAACATGAAATATATAATAAAAATAATAATAAAAAAATAATATTTAAACATAATAGAAAGTAAGAATAAAAAAAAGTAAACACAATAAACATAATGTACATACGATATTATGTTTTAGCAGGGAATTTGAAATAATACAAGTGTATAAAGGTATAAAAGCAATTTTGTAGATGTAGAGTAGATGATCTATACATATATGTTTAGCAGATAAGAGAATAATCTACAATTGTATAAAATTAGTCTTCGAAGCTGTAATGCAGTTGTATTATAATATGTATGTATAAATGCCAATAAAATGTATCTTCTTCTTCTCGTGCCCTGTCCGTTTAACGGGCGTTGGCAATCACGTTGGCTATGCGGACTTTGTTTACTGCGGCCCGAAACAGCTCCACAGTAGACTGGCTTAAGTTTTTTTAAGGTCTTAAGTTTTTCAGCCATGAAATCCTCCTTCTTCCAGGGCCCCGACTTCCGGCAATCTTTCCCTGCATTATGAGATGCAAGATTTTGTATTTCTCTGGATGTGTCATCACATGTCCTAGATATTGAAGTTTTCGGATTTTTATTGTTTTAATAAATTATTTTTCTTTATTCATCCGAGCCATAACATCTTCATTCGTAACTCTGTCCATCCAGCTTATTTTGAGAATTCTTCTGTAGATCCACATCTCGAATGCCTCAAGTCGTCATATCAGTTCTTCGGTAAGCTTCCATGCTTCCATTCCATAGCACAATACTGAAAACACATAGCATCTGACCATTTGAATTCATAATCCTAGGTTGAGATCATGGCAGCAGAACATCTTTTTCATCTGGATAAAAGTTGCATGAGCTTGCTCTATGTGGCATTTGATTTCAACCGAAGGATCCCATCTTTCATTTAAGTTGCAGCCCAAGTAAACAATACTTTGTACCTTCTCTAGTTTTGTTCCAGCTATATAAAGACGGAAAGAAAAAGAATAAAATGTATAAGGAAGATAAATATTGTAAAAACATAGTAAAAAGCAATAATATATTTAATGAGAACAAATTAAACTACTAAAAGCTATAAATCGATAATAAGTAAAAACAATAATGAACATAAAAGAGAAAGTATCGTAAAAGTATGGTATGTATATAGCAAACTCCAATTGCGTTAGAATATTTCTTCCAGCTTCCTGTCCATATTTCTGACCTTAGCCAGTATGTTACAATTTTTTTAAATTTTACTTTGCTAAGGTTTGCAAAATCGAAAAGTTTGAGTTAAGTTTACTGTACAGTTTTGGTGCAAGATATGCATGGTGCTTCTGTCCAAAAGTAGTACTAATTTCAGGTTTTACTAGATGCTGTCTTACTTGGGCTCTAGTTTCGCATATCTGTTGTCCCAGCATGTGTTGGTTTTGATTTTGATGGTAATTAATTGTTATTAATCTTACGTACAGTTGCCTTACATCATGTACACTAAACTCCGCAAATAGTATGTTGGACGAATATCTGTAAGGCCGTTATTGATAACCCTAATCAGTGCTTTTAATAATGGATCCAGGATTGTTTTAGTTGTGGATCCAGATAGAATCCATATCATCCCTGGTATGGATTCTATCTGGCCGTAGTTAACGACACTCTGAGCAATTGCAAAGTACATGGATCAGAGTAGTGTTTTGTTGAAAATATTTCTCATATTCTTGAAAAGGTATTCTTTTTTCCTAACCTTTTCAGCCGTTTTTCAATGTGTGCCCTCCACTTTAGTTTTGAATCAATATCAAATATTACTAGGCATTTTATTTTTTTTGTATGTTCTATAGTAGGACAGAGTTACAGAGTTCTAAACAACTGTGTATTTTTAGTATTTGATCAGATGCTGGTTGCTGCCTTTGATCAACACTAAATGTCTATATTTGGTCTTCCGTATGTTTAAGGTTAGCAAGTTTTTATCTACCCAGTTATATACATTTAATGTACCCATTCTTGCATTTTCAGGTTGTACCATGTAACAGTAGGGCAGTATCGTCCGCAAAGGTGACTGTATTTCCATTTATTTTCAGTTCACTTAGATCATTTATGTAGATTAGGAATAGCAATGGTCAAAGTGCACTTCCTTGAGGCATGCTGCAGCTTAATCTCAGCGGAGCACTACTACTACTAGAGAATACTTTTAATTTATTTTAATACTCTGCATTCGTTCTGTTAGGTAACTTTCAAACAGTTTTTGAGCCGTTACTTTTACTCCAATACAGTGTAATTTTCGTAGTAATAATTTGTGTGGAACGGTGTCAAAGGCCTTTGCTTGGTCAAGAAAGATGGATTTATCGTTTTGATCTACGTGTTTTGTAATAAATTGAGTAATGTTTAACACGCTGTACGTTCCATGTCCTGACCTGAAACCATATTGGTTTGGTGACAGTAGGTATATTATTTATCAAGTACATATTTCTTTTATGATTTTTTATAATATTTTGCTGAGCAAATTTAATATAGATGTAGGTCTGTAATTGCCCATGTCAGTTCGATCCCCTTTGAAAATTCCTGGCTTCTTTCAGTAGTTTTGGATATACTCCGTCTTTAATGCTTTGGTTGTAGTTACAGTTGCATATAAGTTAGTGGTATTGCTATTAATTGGGATGTTTCTTTGAGAATCCTGTGTCTATTTGGTCTAGTACAAGCACTATCTGAAGGTAATTTTTTATAGTATCTATCACATCTGTTTTTTATAAATAGCCATATACTTATTTACCGATGGCGTATATATTTGACAGAAATATAAAAATTCATGAACTTTTCGCCCGATGGCTCACAAATTAAAGTCATCAAAAACATTACATTTTTTCCGCTAACTTGTTTTTTTTCCAGGTATAGATATTTTTGTAGGGAATTCCACAGCCGCTTTGCCGTTTTTAAAAAATTTGTAAATTGTTAATTTAGAAATACCTGAAAAATAATAGAATAGCAAATGAATAGTAAAATAAAAAAACAACATGGCAGCACTCAATGATATAATAAACTGACATCAATGGCAGCACTAACCAGAAACAACGGCAATGCATCTATAAACGTAATCAAATATGTTTGAGACGTTTGTCCCTTTTCAATAAACGTGTGCATTTTCAAAATAATTTCTCGATTATCATTTTGAATCATATTTGGCATGGTGACAAGCTAAAACTTTCTTAAAAAATGATCAAAACATTTGTGAACTCTCATATAAACAAAATCTGACAGCTGGCAAAATTCAATATGGTGTCCTTAATACCAAATTTGTCCATTCTCCAGATAAATTCAGAAATCCAGAAAAACTCAAATTTTGCAAACTTATGTTTTAGAACCTGGTGGGTAACATAGGCATATTTTCCCCTCCCCTTTTATCCCTTGTCCACCCCTTGATATATTTTCAATGCAAATCTTTACCGTTCAACCAATCGGGCTCAAAATTTGGAAACGTATTCTTTATTCTCCGGCGGGTAACATAGGCGATTTTTTTTTTTTTTGTTTTTTTTAAATAGAGATGCGAACACGGAATACGTGTCACATCAATATTCTTACTATTTTCAAACTAAGCTAAACGCTTGTACTATGAAAATAGTACTAACTTGCTAGTCTGGAGTGAGGTTCGAACCCGCGATCTTTGGATCACGAGGCGAGTGTCCTAACCAAAAGACCAACAAGCTTGACTTTCCCTTCCCTTTTATCCCTTTTTTTCCCTTTTATCCTTTGCCCACCCCGTGATATATTTTCAACGCAAATCAGTACTGTTCGACCGATCAGACTCAAAATTTGTAAACTTATTCTTTTGGACCTGGCGGGTGACGTAGGCGATATTTCCCTCCTCCCCTTTTATCTTTTCCCTTCCCCCTGATATACTTTCAATGCAAATCTGTACCGTTTGACCAATCGGACTCAATATTTGGAAACTTATTCTTTAGAACCCGGTGGGTAAAATATGTAACATTTCTCCCCCTTTATTCCTCCCCTGATATACTTTCAAAAGAAAATCTGTACCATTCGACTGATCTGACTCAAAATTTGGAAACTTATTCTAGGGATCCGGCGTGTAACATAGACGACATTTTCCTCTCCCCTTTTAACCCTTCCCCTCCCCCTGATATGTTTTCTGTACAAATCTACACCGCTTCGCCGATTGGATTCACATTTCGCATCATATTCTCGACGGAAAAAATAGACCATATTTCTTCCTATTCATCCCAGCCTTGATTAAATGGAAACATTGTTTTAATTAGACGCTTTGCAAAAAATGGAACCTTTGTTTCCCCCCCACTAATTTATTTTCAACTTAATCCTTTACCTGTGCAACGCCGGGTACGAACAGCTAGTTAATCATAAAGTTTTTTTTTTGAGACATTTGCGTGATACAATAGACAGGCCGCCTGAATTATACACACATTATACTGACCGATATATTTAATTGCTTGTGTTTGAGTTTAAACGTTTAAATGACATGTACTTTCAGTTTTCGCTCATTTTAAATATGATTTCCATTTTATTCCGTACTGGCTGTCCAAGAATAGTGAAATCGAAATCGTTTCAAGAATAACCGTGGCGAAACCGCCACGGTTATTCTTGAAACGATTTCGCAGTCACGGTCAGATTTAAGTAACGGTACATTACATTAATTTCTTTTGTTCTAAGATGATTATAGAACAGTGCTCTTCAACCCGAAGACTGCACCCAACCTTCGCGAGTCTCATTTCTCGTCATCATCATCATCATTCTTGGCACTACAACCCTTGGTGGGTCTTGGCCTCCTCAATAATTTTCCTCCACTCATCTCGGTCTAGTGCCAGCTCTCTCCAGTTTCGAAGCTCTAATTCTCTCATTTCTCGATTATTGTTTATGTATAGCTACAGTGAATGGACATCCACTGTAGCTATACATAAACATGGGCTTCAATCTACTGCAGCGGTGATCTCCTGGAGCCCATGCTCGCTCCGATCGGCGGGCAGGACAGAGACGATAGCATTCGACTTCCAACCGCATGGAGTAACATACTTAGTAATAATAATCACATTCCTAATACAAATAATATTTATAATAAATAAATCACAATGGAAACACCGAAGCAATTAGAAAATCCAACCATTTCAACATTTAATAATGACGATAGTAAAATAAATACACGGATCACTAGAAGTCGAGCAAAAATCATTACCGGCGTCGCTGGAGAAACCTACTCCTCCACAAACACCTGACGCAGAATTTTTCAAACTCTCACTTGGCGGTAAGCTCCGGACCCGAACGGTTGTGCGCTTTTTGGAGAAATAGCTCATCGGCAAGGCGCCCTGAAGATGAGCAGTGAAATCTGTTCAAAACGTCGGCAGACGACTGGTCCCGACAACCAGAATTTGACGCAGGTTACCCCCAAAGTAGTTAGAACTAACATATATTGTACCCGTAAAAGCCTTCGAATTAACACGCTGAGATAACTGTTCATTAATTCGAAGAGGAACCTCGGGTACTGCCTGACCTTGAGCTTGGCGAGTATCATATCCCACCACGCGTTGTCGAAAGCCCCAGATATGTCCAAAAAGACACACATTGCATACTTATCCTTACAGTCCCTTATCCATGTCTGTGCATGCATAATGGCCATCTCTGTGGACATTCCTCGAACAAAGCCATATTGACGCTCACAGGCCGGCGATAGTGAAGCTTCGAACCTGTTGCGTATCAGCGTCTCAAATACCTTCCCGAAGCCGGGAAGGAGTGTGATCGGCCGATACGCGCCCGGATCAGATCGATGTTTGCCATTGTTCTTCCGAATGGCACATAGATGGCCTCTCTTCCATTCAGTTGGGAAAGTCGCTACTTTCATGCAAGTATCCATCACATTCATTACTTCGTACTGACGTTATCGACTTCTGCGATCGTTATCGGTGGGGGATCCCCAAGCTCGTTTTAGACTGGTGGGACCCTGGCCATCACTCCGATAAACAGATGATGGTCAGTCTCTCCTGCAGCTACATGCCGCGGAACCAACTCGTTCAGGAGTCCATCGAGGGAACTCCAATGGTTGTATCTTCACCGAGTATTATTCCCGAGAGTACCTGGCCCGTGGTATTTCCGCCTGAGCCCCTTCACTCTCTATGGGTCGGCATTTCCAATCTCTGTGATCAATTTTCGCCAGGAGTCGTGTTTCGCCATTCGAATTACCGATTTGTAGGCTACGCGTACATTTCTCAGTTCCGCATTTAACATGATTACCGAGTTCGGGTCCATGACTAAACCATTCCTGACGGCGCCACGTCGTCAATATGTGTGTCTGTACCTTGCACGAAGATCACGCAATTCATGTGTCCAGCAGGTAGCCTTTGTGGGTCTACCTGATCGTATACGTTCCAGAGATAGATAAAACGCCCTAACTACAGCTTTGTTGAACCAGTCACCTACCAGGATTGTTTTATTCACGCTTCTTTCAAAAACCTCACAAAGTTCATCTTGCAGCCTAACCCCGAACCCTTCCATGTCCGTGTTTTTTGTTTTGAAATGACATTAATTTCTGGCTATTAGGGGTGGGACTCATTCTGATCCTGAATGCTATCATATGGTGGTCACACTCGATTGCAACCTCCAACACCCTCCAGTCTTGGATGAACCAAACCAGGCACATTGAAGGTGTTAAGGCCATTACTGGCTATAAAATCCTCAATGCCACCCAATTGCTAGCAACCAAATCTGTCCAAATCACGGTCCCATCGAAGAGCAGAGCGAGCATTGAAATCCCCCCTACAACTGTACGGCCAAAACTATATACGAAGTACTCAGGAAAGCAACACCCACAAGAATGAAATAGCACACATGCAAACACTAATAGATAAGAACGAGAAACTAATCATGGACAAAAAAGGATTGGCCAATTATGCCAATGCTTACTTTACGTCTGTCGGATCAGATCTCGCAAACGAAACGTTAAAGAAACTAAACACATCGGAATGAAGATTAGCCGGGGAAATAACATATACCAATCCAGATATCAAACTTGAGGACTGTAGAGAACTTCACCAGAGGAAATAATTCAAATCATTAATTTACTCAAGATGACGTACTCAAAGGTCAAGATAAAATTGGAACACCGCTACTCAAAAAGGTAAAAGATTACATTGCACTTCCACTAACGCATATATTTAACCTGAGCTTTAAGAGTGGCATTTTTCCACAACAATTAAAATCGTCAATTATCATTCCCATATTTAAGAACGAAGATAAAAACAACATAAAAAGTATCGACCAATATCACTGCTAAATAATATATCTAAAATAATTGAAAAAATCGTATCACTGAGCATTTGGAAAAAACTGTCTTCTCTCAAAAAATCAGTATGGATTTCGTTCAGGATTAGGCGCAGAAGATGCAATTTCAAAACTCACAAATATAATAACCGAATATGTTGATTCTGGTAAAAAATGCATAGCGGTATTTTTAGATATGGCTAAGGCCTTTAACACAATTTCACATAAAATCATTATACCACGATTAAAAAAATCTGGTTAATCAAGGGAACCTCTTAAATTCACTTGAAAATTATTTATCTGATAGAATTCAGCAGGTTAAAATCGGAAATGAGCTTAGCGAAGAAATGTATGTGAATTTTGGTGTTCCGCAAGGTAGCACCATGGGTTCATTTACTACTGTACTGTTTATTATGTATATTAATGATCTGTGCAAAAGCCAAGTAAATGATAATATCATACATAACCTTTGCTGATGATACTGCCCTGATTTTTAATGATGATACCTGGTTAGAAGTACATAAGAAAGCAGAAAAGGGGATAAATCAAATAAAAACTTGGCTAGATAAAAACTTATTAACTCTTAACACTGACAAAACCAAATAGGTAAGATTTAGTGCAAGCTCAGCCGGGCAACCGAGGCAATTGTACCACATTACTATAAAAGCCTATGAGTCCGAAGTTACTACTCGGCTACAAGCACGTGAGATAGAAAATGCATCTCGCATAAAATATCTGGGTGTTAGGTATTGTGGACCAATTCCTTAAGTGGAATAAACACACTGAACTTATAGCAAACAAAATCAGGAAGCTAATGCATATTTTCATTTCTGTACGTAGCATATTTAACATACATCTTTACACAAATATACTATGCGCTTTGTAACTTAATCTTAGGATACGGAATATTAGGATGGGGTGGTACTTATAAAGCTAGTCTAAAACCAGTGGATAAAGCATAAAAAGCCCTACTGAGAGTAAAAAAAATCATTTCGATATCCGAGTGAATGTCTCTAAAGGGAATTTAGAGTTTTGGATACTAGACAAATTTATATTCACAAAGTGATTTTACATGTTCATAAAAATATTAATAGCTATGTCCAATTAAACCACCAATACCAAACTAGAAATTCTACCAAAGGATGGCTAAGAAATGACAAAAAGAATTTGATGTTAGGACAAACACATTTTGCATACCTAGGCCCAAAAATATACAATTTGACACAGGACAACTTTAAAAAAATGAGACCACGTGCCAAAAAAACAATTAAATGGGTGGCACATTGAAATCGGACGAGAACTATCTGAGAAAACCCTATAATGAATTCCTTTGTAATGCTGTGTAATTTTCTCTCAATGTTTTTTGCTTATTTAACAATTTTATTATATATTTTGTAATTTATATTTTATTTCGATTTCTCTTTTTGCTTTACCTTACTTTACCGATAATTCTGTATTTCTGTTCCTAATTATTTCATCAAATTTAAATTTATTATATATTTGTTCGTTTAAAAATTTATTGTAATGTTTACTAAATTATATTCTTCTCTTTTTGCTATATAAATAGTCGACTGCCTTCAAACAGGTTATCCCTAGTTAGGCAGTCGAAGTGTAATACAATTTAAAAAAATAAGATATGAATAAAAAACTATTATTATTATTATTAATATTATTTACTACAGGTTTTCCTTTAAGCGTGTCAAGAACGAGGGTCAGTCCCCTGATGTGCGGCTCGATGGTATGGCTGAATTTAAAGTAGACCGATATGATGAAAATTTCAGTATCCCCGAAAAAATAGAGGCGCATGTTCGATACTCATCAGAGAGGTGCGCCAAGTCGACCAAGAACCCCGCACCCGAAGACACGCCCTCCTCGAGCATCGCAAGTGGAGCCGTCACACCCGGAGACCTACCGCGCCAGGTACACTGCTCCTGGGTTAGCGCGATAGGTGAATTTGGTTCTTGTAATACACGTTGCGATTCTAGTGATCTGATCGTGACCTTTCCAAGTTCATAACCGTGCAGCCGCGACGTCTAGACATTCGTTTTCTTAAATGCCAGTTCTATAGCCGCCATGTATGCAGGACACGTCTTTTCTCCTGTTGGATGGTCTGCAGGCCTGTTAAATCGGGCACAAGTTGCGCATTTTGCAGGAGCAGACTTATTTGGGCAGTTATTATCGGAGTGGCCCAGTGTTGCGCAGTGCCTACAGGTCAGCTTCTCCGCTTTACATTATTTGCTTAGATGTCCATAGAGTTGATATTTGAGTCGTATATTTCTAGACACCACTAACTACAAAGCAAAGCAATTTACAACAGGCCAAGTAATTTATACCTTATTGTGTGAGATGTCATTACCTACATTGTTAGTTTTTCTAAAAAGTTTGTTTATAAATGTAAACAAACTTTCTAGAAAAAGTAACAGTGTAAGTAATTACATCTCACACAATAAGGTATAAATTACTTGACCTGAGAATGGTACCCACCGCTTACCCAGGACCGTTCTAAGAGCAAAAGCTTCCATATCGGTCCTACTCAATCGTCTCCAGGTTGACATTTTTTTCAACTACAATGCAGGACCATGCTCCCTTGCTCGGGTCGTATAAACCTTTGCGAGGGGGCACGGCCGCAAACACAACCATTCACAGCCCCCGTCGCAAGGAAATTATCTTTATTAACATCATACATATATGTAACAATATATAAACAAGAATAATAATATTTTAAAAAAAGAGAATAAAATAAAAATTTCACAAGACATCTCCCACGGCGGCGGTAGTGGATGTCGGTTGCAGTTGAGAGAAAATGAAATAATAATTCATGAAAATAAAATAAATAAAAAGACCTCCCCCAATTCGGGGAAAACATAAAGAAAAAGACCGGCAGATATCGACCTTCGAAGAAAAGCAGCATCCAGTGGGAGGAGACTCTCCCACCGCAGCTGTCATATTAGCTCCGTAAGATCTCCCGTCGGGAGACCCACACCTTGGTAAAGCTACGAAAACATCCGAAATTCCTTTCGCTACTGACCAGGACGTCGTTCGCTGGTCGGCGTCCTATCACAATCAGTCCATTCTCAATAAGACCATCTAACATATCCTCTCTCGCATCATTCAGAACCACACATTCCCAGAGGATATGTTCCGGCGTCTGGGCCACACGGCTGCATACACACCACGGGTCAGCAGAGAGTGCAAGATCAAAAAGCTTCGACTTGAACTCTCCGTGACCCGATAGCAACTGCACCGTATAATGGTCCAGCGTCGGAAAATATCCTCTGCCCTCATCCTTCACGGCCACCCTCGGAAAGAAGGAGTATGTCCATCTTCCGGTTGTGGCCGTGTCCCATCTTTCTTGCCAAATCTCATATGAAATTTCTCTCAGTCTCAGACCCAATGCCCTTAGCTGCTCTGTGTCTGAAGGCCTGATGGTCCTGCCAAAGTAGCAGACCTCCAGGCCCCGTCTCAATCTTTTTCAGGCGGATGATTCCCTCACCTCAATGTCCGCAGGGAGCACCCCCGCCAGCACTGGGAGGGCGCCACCGGACACAGTTCGATAGGCCCCCGTCAGCGCAAGAAGAGGTACCCGCTGACCTCTGTTCAACGCACCCGCAACCGCCGCAGTCCCCAATCTATGTACCCGTACTTCAGCGGCATACGTGATTTGAGCCACGTATGTCGCCTTGTACACTAGGCGCATAGCTGGGGACCGGATTCCCCAATCCGAGACACTTAATCGTTTCATAGAGGCGAAGAAATCCCTCGCCCGATCCGAAATCGCCTTGACGTGAGCGAGAAAGGAACCAAAGGTAAAAGGTAAAGGTATCAAAGGTAACACCCAGCCACTTCACCGAGCGCTCGAATCTAATAGTATTGTCGCCAAGTTTCACCACCGGGTTCCTCTGTCGATTCAGTGCACTACTGAACATCATTGCTAGTGTTTTGTTCGACGCTAAAGCCAACTTATTTCTTACGCACCAATCCTCAATTAATTCAAGCGATCTTTTACACCGTTCTTCTAGCATTAAGCGGCTTCGTCCGGACACAAGCAGCAGAGCATCATTTGCCTAAGCCACTATTGAACAGCCCACCGGTAGCGGAAGTCGGAGAATGTCATCAAATAAAATGTTCCACAGCGTTGGCCCTAGTACAGAGCCCTGTGGACACCCCATGTTGGTAAGCCTGGTGCTCGACATCCCCCCATAACTTATGGTCGCGGAACGCTCCCCAAGGTAGCTTACGATAAGATCGAACAGATACCTCGGGCAGCACCGCAACTTCAGCTTGGTGAGGATCATCTCCCACCAGGCATTATCAAAAGCCCCTGAGATGTCCAAGAATACCCCCGTAGCATGTTTCTCCTTATTTCCTCTTATCCATTCTTGCATGAACATCATGACTCGCTCCGTAGACATACCCCTGACGAACCCAAATTGACGCTCGCAGGGAGGCGAGAGATTTACCTCAAGCCTGTTACGTATCACTGTCTCAAATACCTTCCCGAAGACAGGAAGGAGTGTGATCGGGCGATACGCACCTGGATCAGACCTCAGTTTGTTGTTCCCCTTAGGTATGATACAGAGCGCACCACGCTTCCATACTTCGGGGAAATTCCCCACTTTCATACATTCGTTCATCACATACAGAACCTCATCTTGCGCAACTCTCCAAACATTCTTCGCGATTATTCCGGTAATCTTGTCCATCCCAGGAGCCTTAAGTAGGCCCCAACAATCGAAAGACGTCCTCCAGCTCCGCACGCGTTATTGGTGGCGGGTCCTGTAACTCACGGAGCATAATACCAGTGTGGAGCCAGGCCAACGCACGGACTTGCCGGTGATGGTCCGACTCCCCACCGACCGACTCCAGAGGAACAAGTTTCTCAAGGAACCCATCAAGAGTAGAGGGAAGATCAATCGTCAACCCTTCTTCGAGACGAATCCCGGACAGAAGGGATGCAGCACCCCTCCCTCCCCCCCTGATGAGTCCAGTGACTTTCCAGGAATGGGCATTACCAACAACTGTAACCCACCGCCTCCAGGAGGCTCTCTTCGCCTCGCGGATTGCCATCGAGTAGGCGCACCTGCTGGTACAGAGCTCCTCCTGCAGAGCTAGCTGCTCGGTGAGAGAAGCCACACCCCGTCGGACAGCCCCACACCTCCGGTACGCCCTTCGATAGGCACCACGAAGCGAAGCCAGCTCCCCAGTCCACTAACAGGGCTTAAATGATCTGCCGAGTCGGGTGCGCCCCAGAGCTAGCCGTCAGCTAGAGTCAGCCGCCCTTACAAACTCAGTGTTTAGATGCTCCCCAACGAGCAGTGGGTTCCTCGTACGGTTTCTCATATATATCACGCAGTTCATCTTTCAAAATAATCTCAAATGCTTCCCAGTCCGCATTCCTGGATTTAAACTTCCATCCTTCCCTTGCGCTCAGCACCGGGGCTAGGGAGAGACCAAAGGACACTAGCCGGTGATCACTATTAATGACACCTTCCAGTACCCTCCAGCCCCCGACCATCCCCAGTGCGTTTTCCGTACAAAGGGTGATATTAATATTACTCTCCCCGCCTGCAGGGCTGGAAAAAGTCGAAGGATTGCCTGATTCGTTGAGGATATTCAAGTCGTAACCGGCTATGAACTCCTCAACGGCAATCCTCCGATCATAGCCCACATGTTGAGTGGTATTATCATACCACAGCGGGGAGCGCGCATTGAAATCACCCCCGATTATTACTTTCTTCCCTTTCAGGGTGTCCAGGACTTGAGACAAGCCAAGGATATGGGGTCCCACCGGATCGCCGTACTTGAAGTAGACAGAGATAAAGTATACCTCAGTCCCCTCAAGCACGACGGAGACACACACTCGATGTCTAAGAGATGCAGCGCGCGATCTTGCGACATTTATCTGCCCGATCCTGACCTCCGGTCTAGCCATAGTTGGTCATTTTGACCGCTAGATCCACTGCCGCCTGATACGCTGGGCACGATCGATCACCGGTTGGGTGGTTCCCTGGTTTCTTAAATCTACAACATGTGGCACACTTTGGGGGACCGCCTTTCCGTGTACACGCGCTCACCTCGTGCCCTTCTTGTGCGCAGTGTTTACACGAATAAACTGTTTGTTTGCATCCCTTACTAGTGTGGCCATATAAGTGACACTTGTAACACCTCGTGGCTCCCACGTAGTCGCGGGTGCGACACGCATGCCAACCCAAGAAACAGTGTCCAGCATCAATTAGTATTTTTCTTATCTCAGGGAGCGCTGTGTAAATGAAGTGTACGGATTGTCCGTCCCTTTTGCCAAACATTGATACACGTTTTGTAGTTGACATAAAAGTTTATTTATTTAAATCACACCGTCCTTCGATGTTCGACGAGTACATATCTTCTAAAACCTTGTTTTCGTCTAAGTGACAAGGAACATCATAGATTACAATTCGCGGTAGTGTTCCCTTGGGTTCTACAATCTTGAAGCCTTCTTTCTCAAGACGATGCCTGGCCGCTATAATTCCATCTATACCCGCTCTAGTAGTAGTTTTTACTAGGACCCCTGCACCTCTCACGCGCCTTACTTTTACAGGCTGGAAGCCGTTTTCAACTGGCTTTAATGTTTTCATCAGGAATAACTTTGTTTCTTCCGCTGTCTTTCCCTCCGGTTCATTGGGATATATGATCACTGTCGGTGGTGGTGGGCCTGCAGCACGTTCCTCACCTAATACCATTAGTTTCCTCGAACCACCTGCCACAGCCACATATGAAGGTTCTGCCGCATTCTCTGGAACATGATATGCCACCAGGTTATCTTTCATTCCTACGACCATCTTTTTGATATCTTCCAATGAGTCGATCCATTCAGTTCTTCCACGACGGCTCTCATCCAGGGCTCCCTTTAGTCTGGCATTTTCGATCGCTTGTTCACATATGATAGCCATTAAGTCCATATGACAAGCCGACATTCGCGATTTTTGGTCCATGTTTAAACGGGCTTTATCCTCACACATAATGCCGTCCAGAACTTTAAATACTGAACGAGCCTTGTTGTAAGTTTCGTCATGTGCGTCCGTAGAAGTCGGACTAAAAGGCATTGGTACCATAGAAGTCAATTCGTCCCGGTCCCTTTTCCTCCTTTTCCCCTTTTCTATCTCCTCTTGCATTGGTCCCCGTTCTTGTTGTGGAGACTGGGGACCAATGGAGACCGACCTTTGACCGCTGGCCTTGACAGCTGAGTCCAGAATTGCCATAACAAGCCTTATGTTTTCAGGAGTCAGTACCTGAGATTCGGTAATTTCCTGGTCAGAATTTTCCGGATTTTCCGTCATTTTTCCTCGCTTTTCCGACCTCGTGAGTTCCGAAAAGAAAGAATTTGCATGATATCTCTATCCGTTACAAAGTTCGATGTAGCGCTTTTCCTGTTATGTACACACAAGAACAAACAGTGTTTTCCCAAGGTTTCCCAACCTTGGGAATCGGAATCCGTACTTGAATATGCAAAAATGATAAAAAAACTTTGAACACTTATAACTAGATAAACTTAAGGCGATCGTCTAGCAATTCCCGCAAAATTCAACGGCGCCGAGCACTTCTTCTCATAACTTCTCTTGCATTTTGTACCACATTTTTGTATGGAAAGGTACTAAATTAAAATTTATTCATTAACTTCCATATATCTTAAATACATATGTTGTTCTAAAACGACACTAACTAAATTATTTTATAAATCAATAAATTAACAAAATATCGATGTTTAAGACCTAAAAAAAATTGCTCTATTTTGTAGACTTTTTATAACTTTATGGGCTGTGAAATGTTTGTTTTTTTTCAATAATATTACAGAGTGAACCATTATCTTTAATCGATAAAAATAATTTTTAAATCGATTAGTAACTTTTCTCACAATTTATGTTTTAAAAGATACTGTTTTTAAAAAATATTTTCTTTTTTGGGTGGTTTTTTCAACCCTTTTTACGTAGTTGACAACTTTTTAACTTTCATACGTTAAAAGAATAGGTATTATTCTTTTAAAATGAATATAAAAAAAAACAAAAACTCATTCAAAATTCTTCATTTCACCTATATAATCAAAACACAGCGAAAAAAGCCGTCAGACTGCCCCAACGAGCCGAGCGTTACGGACGTGTCTACACGGCGCGCGATTACAATCGTTTCTCAGTACTACATTATGTCTAAAATTCCTGGTATCCAGTGCCGTGCATTTTTTAAAATAACTTTACAGTTACGGTCACACATTTTTTTAACAAAGTAGGTAATAACAATTTTTGAGTGCACTGTTATATAATTACCGAAGAAATAGCTTGTCAGAACAGATTTTTTATTTTTTTCTTTCTTAAATCTTAAATTTTTCTTAAAGGAAAGTGGTGGATGACTCAGAACCAAAAGTGACTCAATTTATAGTAAGGATTATATAATAAGTAAGGATTCATTCATTATTTTTATTTTTTGGTGAAAACTAATTTGTGAAGTTGCAAGTTGCGTCACCTAACGTTTCCAAAAAGGTTTTTGGAATTCATTGCATTATAAATGGATTGCTATTTGAAAATAGAATAATATACAAGGTGTAACAGAAATATTACACAATACTTTACAGATAGATTCCTGCCTAAATTATGAAACGAAAGTGTTCAAGCAACAAATACCAATATCAATAGTTATAGGAATAAGCGACTTCAAAATTTTCATTTTTTCAATATTGCTTATTTATCTTTTTTAAACGTTGGAATATCATTAAAGTAACTTGTATCAAATATTAAAAATTCATTCGCTTCTATACAAGCCAAAAAATGTATGTAAAATTTTCTTAATTGTTCGCTAATTGATGATGTTCATATTCCATTTCCACGTGCTATGGACAATGTTGAAAGCAGTGGTTTTGCCGATATTGATTTAAGTCAGAAAAGGCATTCCCAAAGTCCAATCACAAAAAAAACCCGCAGTGTTTCAAATTTCTTTAAAATAGAACCATCAAATGTTGTGAACTCTTCACAAAATATAGAAGGTAGGCGAATTGTCGACGTTATGTATTTTTTTAATCGTTTAAAGGAAATTGCTGCTCATGGTGATTTCATGGGTTGCTCGATAGCTAATTTAATGATTGTAAGGGAGAAAAGAAAAAGATTACAATAAACTTTTATTATAAAATGCAACATGTGCAATTTAAATTTTGATTTATCGAGTGATTCTACTGATAAAATCAACGACATGGACGTAAATCACTGCGCCGTTTCAGGTATTATCAGTATTGGATGTGGCTACGCTAACTTATGCGAATTAATGGCAGCTTTTAATATACCAGCTATATCGAAGTCGTCGTATTACTCGACGCATGCTAATGTCTGCAGTTGGTGGCAGAATACAGCTTCAAAAAATATGGAAGAAATAGCTTTACGGGAAGCTGCTCACGCACGCGAAATAGATAGTATCGACAAAAACGGAATCCCGATGATTACCGTAGTAGTCGATGGCTGTTGGTCCAAAAGATCATATAAGACAAATTGTTCAGCGCTTTCAGGAGTAGCTGCAATTGTTAGTGCTTATACCGGAGAAGTTTTTTATCTTGGTGTAAAAAATAAATTCTGCAGCATATGTAATTTGTATGAGAAAAAACAATTAAAACCAGCAAATCACACACGTGTTTTAAAAATTTTGACGGTGGTTCTTCCGCTATGGAAAGCACTATCTTATTAGAAGGATTCAAAAAGTCGATAGAAATGCATGGACTCATTTACTCTCAGCTGATTTCCGATAGAGACTCGAGTACCTATAAAAAAAATAAAAGATACCAAACCGTATCGGAACGTTACGGTTGAAAAAATTAAATATCGTAATCATTTATTGCGAAACTATTGTAACAAGTTAAAAATAGCATCCCAGGATACAAGATACCCCTTAAATTTGAGAAAATTGCTAGGGAAAGCAGTATTACGATTGAGAACGGCCATACGATCTGCGGTAAAATTCAGACTTTCGCAAGATACACATTTCGGCCAAAAGATTAAGGATTTGAATGCCGATATTGTCAATAATCCTCATCATATTTTCGGCGAACACAAAGATTGTGCATTATATTTTTGTACAGCTTCAAAGACAAATGATGCTAATTTTGTACCAGAATTTAAAAAAACATATTTTGGCCAAGAATTAAGCTACTGATACACACGCTTATTAGTGGAACGTGAGCATGCGCAGTATCAACCTTCTTTAGGCCTTGCTTATTAGTGGCATGTGTGTACGAACATTGCTAGTAATGAGCATGCCACTTAGCCATACAACCGCCGGTTCATAAATATTTTTTTCCCCTTTTTAGGCTTTCTTGTTCATAAATATATTTAAATATATTTTTTCCAAATCGAATTGCCTCAATTATTTTTGTTATTCTATATTCGTGCAGTCATATTTATGGAATAATTATTGTTTGATAGTAGCTCAATTTTGCTTCAGTCATGTATTTATCGTTACAATTATTCAAATATAAAATGTTAATATAGTTTATTTTGTTAAAAACATAAAATAATAACAGAGTATTGTATTTTGTACAGTCAAAATATTTATATTGTCGCTGTCGCGCCCGGCGGCACGGGCCTATATTTTTTATACAAATTTTTCATAATCCAGTATATTACAAACATTGATTAATTACGCCATTCGCCATTCTCAAAAGTTTACACAGGCTAAATAATACATTTTTAAGAAAAACAAATGAAAGAATTAAAAATGTTTAATATATTCGCCAATATCCACGTACCGCCCTTGCCCCGGCATTCGCCGTATTCGGGCGTCAGCGCCGCGGGAGAGACTGGAACTAACATTCCCGCACGGTACCCCGCACCCCTCAGACTTTTTACGCAAATCTGAGCCGAAAATGAGCTCCGTCCGTACCAGACGATCGCCTTAATAGATAGATATATACAAGTTCGATTTCGATACAAAAGTCAAAATTCAAAAATGTCAATAAATTACAAATTTGGGTTTCGGATCCCGGATTTTCCGGAATTTTTCCGAGCTTTTCCGACTTTTTAGGGAATCAACCCAAAGTCGGAATAATTTTTGGAAAAACCCCTCGTGTGCACTAGCCACTACGCTGCACAAACAAAACCTATTTGTAGAGAGTTCAAAATACCTACTTGTCCACTTCACAAGAATAAATTTCAAAATACCTATTCACAGAACACAAACTAAATATACCTATTGTCACTGTCAAAATATTTTTAAAAGAAAAAAAACAAAAGGAATGTTCACACGTCCTCACTTGGCGATGGTCAAAATTATACTGGTGATTAGAAAGATTTGAAAAACAGACGAGCGCGGAGCAACACTACAGGCACGTCTATCGGTGGATTTATTACTTGACCTGCTGTAAATTGTTTTGGTATGGAGTTAGCGGTGTCTGGAAATATACGACTCATTCGTAACACCATGCTGCTCCTATGTAATCACGCACTCTGATCGCATGCCAGCCTATGAAGCATAACCCAGCCTCTATCAGAAGCTGAAGGGCCATCGCGCCGTCTAAACATCGACAACCTACTAAGCAAAGTCCTCCTTGGTATCTCTGTCTTCTGTTGGTTTCGTAATATTTCCGCAAGTATGTCCGCTTCTGAATTATCCTTAGGAACTTCATAAATAACGATGCGAGGGAGATGTCTAGTTGGTTCTACTTTGGCCTCTCTAACCTGGCCTTTGCTAATTTAATTCCCTCTAGCCTTTTGCTATTAGTCGTCTCTAGTAAGACACCAGCACCTCGCACTCGGCGCAGGCTGAAAGCCATCCATGCTCGGGTTAAGTGTCTCCATCACTGTGGCGGACTCTGCGGTCTCTGATTTGGCGGACTCTGCGGTCGTGGTCTCCGGTTTCTGCGGATATATAAATACCGCCGGCGGTGTGGGGCCAGTCACTTTAGCCGCACCGTTCACCAATACTGTAGAAGCAGCTTTCGCATAAGTCATCTTATTACTGCCTGATGTACTGCCTAATATACAAGGCGACATATGTGGCTCAGATCACATATGCCGCTGAGGTCTGGGCGCATAGACTAAGTACCGGAGTGATTTCCTCGACTCTGAATAGAGGTCAGAGAGTGCCCTTGCTAGCGCTGACGGTGGCCTATCGGACTGTGTCTGGTGCGGCCCTCCCGGTTCTGGCGGGGGTGCTTCCTGCGGATTTGGAGGTTCAGGAATTTAGCGCCTTGCATACCCTGAGGCGGGGTCTGGAGGTCAACTACTTTGGTAGGACCATTAGGCCTTCGGATCACGAGAGGTTCCGGGTGTTGGGTCTTAGACTAAGACAAATTACGTTTGAAAAGTGGCAAGAAAGATGGGACACGGCCACCACCGGGAGATGGACTTATTCTTTCTTCCAGAGGGTGGCTGTGAAAGATAAGAGCAGCGGATATTTTCCCACTATCGGTGCAGATACTCTCTGGACACGGAGAGTTCAGGTCGAAGCTTTTCGACCTTGGACTCTCCGCAGATACCTGCGGCCGTGTGGCCCAGACGTCGAAACATATCCTCTGGGTATGCAAGATAATGAACGACGCGAGAGAGGATTTGATTGAGGGTATTACTGGGCATAATATTAATGTACCGGGCCTCCGTCCCTCTAACGAGGACCTGGTAAGGAATGCAAGGAACTTCGGATGCTTTCGTGAGTTTGTTAAGGTGTGGGTGTCCCGATAGGAAATCCTGCGGGGACCTGAGTAAAGAGCTTGCTCTTGTAGAGCTGATCGATACCAAGCCTGATGTTTCTGGGTTGAGTTATTTTTAATCTCTGGTGTATTGCTCTTGAATCGGATATATCTGCCGGTCCTGACTTCCCTTGCCGGGTGTCACGTTTTTGTTTTGTCTTTCTTTTTCCCCTTGTTGGGAGCGGATTGTTCTTTATTTTTATATTTTTTGTCCTGCCTTCGACTTGAAGCCTTCCATTACCGCCGCCGTGGGATTTCGTCTGTTATTTTATAGAATTAATTTTAAGTATTATTATTATTGTTTCTTTTTATCACTATATGAACTAACTCTATTGTATTTCTTTGATTTTGTTATTTACACTTCTATTATTTTGTTATTTTGGGTTCCTTTCACTTTTTATGTTATTTTCCTTGTATTGTAATTATGGTGATTATAATGATTAATGATAATTATAATTATATTAAGATGTTATTTGAAGTTATCAGTTATTAGAGAAAAATTTTGAAGCCACGGCCCCAGGATTTGAGTACCTGAAACAAATAAAATATCGCGCAAGTAGGAAAGGCCTGCATATATATAATAGTTTTGTCTTATTTCTAAAATTATCATATACTGTTTGTTTTAGATATCAGACGTGCCTTCAGATTTCAGTGACTAGTGGTGATGAATCAGTCAACGAGTCTCTTCTTAGTCGGTCTTGTTTTTTTTGCCTCGATCATGTGGGGCAATGGCCAAGGATCATTTGAGGAAGAAATATTTAAAGTAGTCAAAAATGACTACAACAAACTACTCTACACTCCACCACCATACGAGTTCCCCTCTGGAACTGAATATATGGGTATCCCAATTATAAATGGGGACGCCCTCAAAACCTCGAATAGAGCTAAGAAGCCTCCGCGCATCTTTTACGTACCTTTAAAAGATTTGAAGAAGCTTGCAAAGCCTTTATACTAAAGCGCAAACAACACTCCACCGACCAGCAGCCATCCAGATCTGAGGAATATTCATATCACCCCCGATTACTATACACTTGCAGCAATCATTTATTTATCATCAAAATCATGTGTGTGAATTTTATCAATTTATTATTTTTTTCCCTATTCATTTTGTTTTATATTTACTATTTTGTATGAAATAAATGTACAAGTTTAATATAAATTGTAACTTTATGTGGCCTGCTGGGTATTTTGAATACACCACCCGATTACGCTAGAATAAATCAAATGCACAAGTAAAGCTCGCCTCTAACTTCTGGTTATTTTTCATCCCCCACAAATATATATAATAATCATTTGACACTAATTGTTAATTGAACGTAGTTATGCAGAAAAGAATCAGGCCACAATTCTGGAAAAAATGAGATATTGATGTCATCGGACAGAGTAAGGTCAGTTCTATGTTCTACTCAAACCAGCCAAGCCGCTTTCATACAAAAATTCAAAGTAATTGCCTTCCGAAATATTTATGGATCGCGAAAATAACATTTTAAAATCTGTAGAAAGCGCCCACACCACTTAAAACACTTTTAATATGACTATTCCTCAAAAAATATTCACCAGAAAACAGTTATTTAGTTATATATTAATCATTATTATATAGTTTATAAAATACATATTCGCATGGTGATAATAAAAATCCCATAAAAATATAAATTGAATTACTAGATATTCATAATACATAGATAAGTAACACTGGCTCTTTTCTGCAGAATACATATTTGACAGTTTTTAAATTCACTTTATAGTTATTAGAAATATGCCATATATATTATTTATAATTTTTTGAAGTAAAGAACATTCTAGATTTTGTGTGGATTTGATTATTCCATTTTTAGACAAAAGTGCTTTTATCTCAGTTTGAGATTTTTGTGGCTGGCTGCTTTTTGCATAACTAGGTACATTCAATTGTTCCGATATTACAGACACACTTTCTGAAACCTCCCTACCGTGCTACCTCGAACCTGGAACCCTCGATTGCTTCCCACATGAGGGTTCCAGGTTTGATTCCTGGTGAGGTCACAGAACATCTATGTCACGATAAACAAACGTGCTTGTTTTTACATGTTTCGTGTCAGTAATCGAACCACTTGGCCGGTTGTAGCGATAAAAATATATAAATAAAACTGTAGAGAACGGCTGATAATGAAAATGTACCCTGTGCGACAACAAGAATACACGACGTCTGCATGAACACATGGCACAATCAGATGGACCAGATATCGGAGAAAGGTCATGTTAAAAGTGTCAAATGTTTCATCCTATATTCATCCTCATTGTTCTCCTTAATAGTTTTCCTCCACTCATGTCGATTTTGTGCCAGCTTTCTCCAATTCTGGTTAGAAGTTTTCTATTGTCTCTGCCTATCTCATCATGGTATAAATCGTTATTTTTGTAATACATCGAGCATGCACGCAAGATGGATGAATGTGGAAGAGTGTGGTGCTCTATCCTCTCTGCCTGCCTCCGCTACGAAACGCCATGATGGTAAGTAAGTAGGTAAGTATATGAAAATGAGACGAATGATTGACAATGATATGATGGTTGATAAACATTTTTCAAATTAATATTTAAAATAGGTACGCGCAATTTCTGAACGTTTGAGATGATGGTTTCTCAGATATCTTTTAAAAGTGTTAACTCTAATTTATCTTAATGTAAACGTATTTTTTTGTATTATAATTAAGTATATATTAAAGTACTTATATGGAATGTGTGGCTCTGCAATAACCTCCCCACATAATGTTTATTATGATTATTATTAATACTTTTAATATTTAAAGCATAAACATCAAATAAATATGTGTAATGTATAGTGATGATTACACGCTAGTGTAATGGTTGTCCGGAGGTAGAGACGGGTTACGTCTCAAAACCGGTAGACGAAAAAGTAATTTTTAGTGGTTGGGGGAGAGGGTGGATAGTTTGAACAATATTTATTCGTTCTAAAATATTTTTGATATCGTAAGCATTTCGCATATTATTTTTACTACTAACCCTAGCCACAGGCTTACTTGACAGTTTTAAATGGATTTATATTTCCCAAAATTCCATTTAGAAAATATTAACAGCTTTCTATGACAAGTCAAATTTTGTTCAAACCTTCCCCAACCTGGGGTACATTTGAACAAAATGGGGGAGGCTTTGAACATCGCTTAAAAGTAGATTATTGTTCAAGTATAAATAAAAGAAAAATATAAAATAGAAGAGAAAGACAAATATATTATCATAGCCATGTTAATATTGAACAGATAAACAAAAAAAGTCACAAAAATATGTAAATACAGAAAATTGTAATTTTATCGCATAATGTATGAAGAAAAATTAAAATTAGGAAATTTAATTTAAAATGACGAAGCATAAAACCTTTCATCGATTCTATACCAGCCAATACATCGTGCTGCCATGAAAGTGGAATCGTCTTTCCCAGCTTAATTGCATATTCTAAAGCAATTTTGCGTGCTATTACATAAGTTAGACCATAATTCATTCTTGAACTTCTTAAATATACTTCTTACATTTTTTCTTCAGTATTACTGAAAATTTGGTTTGTTTTATACTTTTGAGAATAATCTTTCTGTAAATTCTTGTTTTTAAGCCTTTAAAATAATGCAGTATGCTTTATGTTATTGCGTTCGGTATGCTTTATGTTATTAATTCGTAGAGACATTTTGCGTTCCATGACGTCTTCCATTGTCTTTTGCATTTTAGCTTCCGAAATCTCATCTCTGGTGCCTTTGTTATTGTATACTCTAGGCATGATGTTGACAATGATCTATATATAAAAGTACATAATCTATCAAATGGTTTTTAACATATTAAGGAGGTTTTGAACAGTCTTCAAAGGCTCCCCATCAACTGTGTTCAAAGCCTCCCCAGGGTGTCATTATTTAAAAATGTTTAATTTATATGTTTTGAAAATGAGTTTTCAATAACACTACTTACCTGTACATCTATGTAAGATATTTGTTATCAAAATTATTTCACGGCGGAAACAGATGGACTTCTGAGAATTTTAGAAATGTCCTTTAAACACCTTCCTTTTATTTTACCAAAATGCACGCTCACCGACGATCACCTCTACAAGCAAAGTGAATTAAAAATGGTGTCTCTTTTTAAGTGACAGCTGTAGATAATAATGTTGCCTTAGGGAAAAAATAAGTAAATATATCAGAAAAAAACATTTGGCCAAAATATTTTGGGTGTTCAAAGGCTCCCCGTGTTCAAACCATCCACCCTCTCCCCTATATACGAACACTGCAGTAACTCATCAAAAATGACGTAAAATTGGTTCGCGTCTTTGCTGAGCCCTAGTATATATTTATAGCATCTTTTGGAGACGGCCGCAGAAAAATGCGTTAATCGGACGGTTCGGATTTGGTAACCCGGGCTTCAAGCCCCATCATCTTATTCGATAAATAACATTTTGTTTATTAATAATAATATTGCAGGAAATAAGGCGTGACAATGTAATATATGTGAGATTAACTAATTTAGCGCACACACTAAACCTAACGAGCGTCACTAAAAAAGCAAATGTTTGCGATAATATGTCTGAAGTGAATATAATTACATTTTACGATTCCTCGCTCATTATCCGATAGTTAAATTCTCGGTCACGCGATCCTTGAATTATATTATTCTGAAGTGAAATAACTTAAGAAGAGTAGTAGAAAATATGCATTAATTTCATTTTATAATTATAAATTCAGCACGTAAGACAAATATAAAATTGTGCCCTTAAAAAATTGCCCAATAAAACGCTTTGAATTCACGTAAGAGAGTTTTTCGATTCGAAGCAATCTCTTAGATACAGATTTTTCTCCCAAGAGATTTTTCGGACAGAGAGAACTCTCGTAGTCCCATGTATCTGGTTAAATTCGCCAGGTAATTGGAAGCCTACGCCGTTCATTAAACACCGGCATCCAATTAAATGCCTAGGCCGATAGGTACTTGAACTAGAATCACTCAACGTTTAACAACTTGGCGTATTGAAAGTTAGTCTTTTGAAGATGACTGACCAAGACAGCCAAGTGATTCAAATCTAACCTAACCTAAATTCCTCAATATCCAATTTAACTAAATGACTACACGACATTCAGTCATTTGGTTAAACGATGCGCTCAATGACTTGGCTAGTTGTCCTTCAGCCATTTAATTGGATGCCGGCGTTTAGTGAACGGCCTAGGCCTAATTTGACCTAATTTGACCAGTTGGCTGCGACATATACACCATGTCTCACATATTCGGCGTCTTGTGCATCATAAATTTCAAATATACATAAACATCCCTGTCTAATCACTGAGATCTCCAAGCCAATTTTACACTAAGTTCTTTAGCTCCAATCAGGCTATTGCTACCTCGGTAGAGGAGAGAAATATAGTCGCTAAAGTGAGACTTCTCGAACTTCAATCACTTTAGCGAAATCCAGAAATAGCAATAAATTCTTCATTAAGTTGTGGAATTCATACCACAATATATAAACCACCAATCTAGACCACACACACACAGAGGCAAGAATGCCGCTTAGGCAGATCGAGGCACGAGCAAGGCACAAAAGCGGCCTACAGGTCATTGCACCGTCAGCATTTCCGACGATTTCTCCACACACACACACAGTCGCACTTCACGAAAATCCTTTGTTCGTAAATCATATAAAAGGCCGCTCACATCCTATATGGGCATGTCAGTCTTTCATCAACCTCCGGCGGGTGGCCGGAGGCTATCGCCCTTCGAGTATTTGTCTTTGTATTGCCATTGTCTTTGTAATCGCACTCATATATAATTTGTACTTGTTTTATCGGGATAATAAATCATCAAATATTCTACGCCTTTGGAACTTTCCCTTTGCATGACGGTGGTGACCTAAAAGCAATTGCCCCAAAGCACCTCCAAACCCCCAAACGTCAATCAGGGTCAATTCAATAGTGAAATATTGACTTTGATCGAAATATCAACTTGGTTGACGTTTGCTCGAGTGTGCGATTCAAGTTTACCAGAGTTTGCCCTGAGTAGGTGTGGTGTCCGCCAGTTAGAGATGCCAAAGCTCATAGGGTGGCCATGGTGTAAAATGCAAAA
Source organism: Agrypnia vestita (assembly GCA_016648135.1). Lineage (NCBI taxonomy): Eukaryota > Metazoa > Arthropoda > Insecta > Trichoptera > Phryganeidae > Agrypnia > Agrypnia vestita. Next base: position 169,843 of record JADDOH010001852.1, read on the forward strand.
ATATTTGATTTTATTTTTAACATTACCACATACCTATAAATTTTTAAAAACCTGTTCATAAATTTAGATTCAGGGTAAAGGACCACTTAAACAAAATAATTAAATTTACATTGAAAATTCTATTTATCTGAATTCTTAACCTGAGCAACGCCGGATACGAATAGCTAGTAGATATATCTACAGGATGAAACAGAGATAGCAGCAGAAACTTAGCCGGTTGATTACTGCCTATGTTGTAAAATGTTCAAGGAACCATGCTCAATAATTATAGGCCACTGCTGCTTCATGATAACACTAGACCACACACTGCACAACAGACGGCTACCAAATTAGAGGAGCTTCAATTGGAATGTCTAAGACATCCACCGTACTCTCCGGACCTTGCCCCAACAGATTACCATTTTTTTCGAAATTCGGATAACTTCTTGCAAAGGAAAAAATTCAACTTCGATGGGGCAGTCCAAACCGCCTTCAAAGATTTTATTGATTCCCGTCCGAATGGTTTTTTTAGTAAAGGGATCGATGAACTACCTATGAGATGGCAAAAGTGCGTACTTATAGATAGCAATGGTACATACTTTGATTAAATAAATATATTATAATAAAAAAAATCGGCTTTATGTTCCTCCCATACTAAACGCCAATTTCATATGTAAGGACCTAATATTACATATGTGTATACAAGCTCGCGCTAGGGAATCCAGCTCTGAGTATTCCCAAAGCACGCTTGAAATCGTCTCCATTATGGACTTCCATTGAAAATTTAAAATTACGGACAAATATGAGAGCTCATCTTCGTGGAATCACAGATAGTGATTTCCCGCAACAACTGTTAAAACTTGGGGAAGGAATCTTTCCCACTCCGAATATAAGTAGAAATTGTGACATCCTCCTAGATGAGTCTCTAGGCCAAATAGTCCATAATTTAGACATTTTATAGATGCGGTATACCCTGACATCGAGAATTTACACGAAAAGGACTTTGGAACAAGGGGGGGGGTCATGGGGGTCATGACCCCCCCTGGGCTGGGTCCAGGACCTAGGTGGACCACTAATTAAAATACTCATACTCACATTCAGTCACTTACTAACTTTTTTATTTTTCAGTTACTACTGTATCTTTAAGCAGAATACTGCAATCGAACTCGATTGATTTAAAAAAAGCTGCGGACGTTATTAATGATAGTATAAGTGTTCTACAAAATAAAAGAGAAAATGCGGACGTAATTTACCGACGATGTAGAAATTAAATGTCCCAGAATAGTGTCAAGACAAATACATAGGGCCAATAACCAACCTGCTCAATCTGCTCAAGAGTATTTCCGCAGAGCCATATATATATATATACATTAACAGACGCCTCACAAAATGTAACTGACGTTACTTCTAGAGATGGCTTTATTAGAACCAGGATGTAATCTAGAGCAGAAATGCCAAATTTTGGACACAAAAATAAGTTATAAAATTTTAGTTTTAGTCATTGATTTTAATCTATATTTTGTTTATTTTATTTTCTTGTGCTTTATTTCATTAATTTCAATACTAAAATACCTTTTAAACATGACTTTTTTATTATTTTAGGCAAACGGTTTAACTCTATAAAAACGTAAAATTTACAACACTTCGAAGCTCGGTAGAGCCCTCAAGATGACAAACAATTCTATTTTTGTTACCCTTTTCGCAATTTGTGTAAAATTACGCAAATTTTGATACCTCTTGTGATTGTGTAGCTGAAAATTTTTTTTTTCTCGTACATGGACATTTCTCATAATGCGGCCTCGTCACAAGACGAGGACTGACCTGTCAACACAGATCAAGAATCTTACAAAAGAAGAAGAAAAAGAAGAAATTAATTAAATATTTTTCATCTTGGCTGGACCCTCGCGTTAAGAGGATAATAGGACTAAATTATCGGTCCTTCAAGACAAGGATCGAGCGCCCGACTGCGAGGAATACTGAGAAAAATATACCCAATGTATGTTTTATCCAAAAATATACAAATAATTTGAGTACTCTATCGCCATCTAGCGCCGCAGAGAGGAAGTTATAAAAGACTTGGGTAAATTTGTTGGTTCGTTAACAGTTCGGTAGGTGCAAGTATTGCGGTACTAGTTTGTTAGATGCCGCTGACTTCAACAATTTATATTCAGTCGGCCCCAAATATGTCCAGAGCCGGATGTCCGCTGGCAAGGGCCCCGAGCTAATTAATCTGCTAATAATTAATATGGGAAGTTATTTTTTTAAATAATACCACTTTTACAAAATAAAATAATTTCTCGTGTAGATATTACGAAAACGCGTTATCGATGTTACAACCCCATTAATCTCCCCCTGTTCTCAAGATAACAAGATTATTATAGCGGTGATTTTTACCCCAACAACACAAAACAGATTGGACGTACCTACCTACCTGTTAATTGATGCATCTACCTACGCGTAAGGTTATTTAGTATACCTACCTACGTAGATAGGTATATTACCAGTTGCGAAATCTATGTGCAGGTAGGTACTGACTTGTAAATGAGAAAAATTAGCAACAGATCTCTGGCAGAGGCCAGTGCAGTAAATGAAATGTTCTCGATATACAGAAAGGAGTGCCGAGATGGTTTGGTCATGCGGAACGTATGAACGAGGAAAGGATGGCTAAGAAAATATATGAGGCGAGTGTTGAAGGTAACAGGAATAGAGGGCGTCCGCGAAAGACCTGGCACGATCAGTTTGAGGATGGCCCTGTTAAAAGTTTCAACAATCGTAGAACTTGTTTGAGAAGATGTATGAATGTCGCCGAAGCAAAAGTGGTGTGCCGGGATAGCAGAGTGTAGCGTTCAACCCTCTCTGCCTACCCCTGCGGCAGATGGTTAGTCAGTGAGGTACCTACCTAGTTAGTTTGTGTGGATGTTCTTACAATGGAATTGGTGAAAATTGCATTGTGCATGTGCATCATACAAGCCAGCTCTTACAGGTTGTAAGCCATGAGCCATCGTATTAGAGACTTCCGTCCACTTTTCCTCATATATAAATAGCTTCGTCTCTGTGAGACATCTATAATTTATTCTTAATTTCTCATAATTCTTAATTATTTCAATTTCTTTCTTAAACGACAGTTAAAAAGTTAATTAAACTAATTAACTTTGTTTAAACCACTAAAATTTATTTGGTAAAACCAACCGGTTTCGGAAACGACGTTCCTCCGTCAGGTTCTACCAAATAAATTTTAGTGGTGTAAACAAAGTTAATTAGTTTAATTATATTCATAATGAATAACCACAAAGTTATGGCAAAATACAACAGTTAAAAAGTTATTTATTTGATGAATTAATTCATATTTTAGCGAATTTGAGAGACAATACGACGCGACGTGACTTGACTAAACAGGGATTTCATTTATTTTTAAAAATTTTATTCTATTTATTTTAAAAGAATATCGGTACCTGCAATATCAATTCTTTTAATTTGTCACCTAAATATAAAAAGTATGTAAAGGAGGTTGAAAATACGACGCATTTTTTAAAAATGTCAATCAGTCTTCACGCTTCTCAAACATTGTCAGGTAAGTGACAAATTTTGAAATATTTTTTTATAGATGAAATATTATTAGGCACCTACCTGTTAACTTTGTAATCTTATTGAAAGAACATGTCCCACGTCCACGCAGTCGGGTAAAGCCCACACGGGGGAGCGATAACTCAACTAAATTAAATAAAATTTTAAAAAATCATTTCTAACACATCGTTGGTTTGGTAATTGATTAATTAGGTACATAATTCAGTTATTGTCGCTTTAGTGAGACACCCGTGTGCAGTGTGCATTTTAAATAGGTACCTATATGGAACCCGATATAACGAGCAAAAAAAAGTATGTAACCCATAAAAACCAAGTTTTTATTGTACTCCCTTTCTAATTTACCAGTTGAAACATTTTTTTTTCGCTTAACCTACGCGTTGGGCTTCGGTCGGGCGACGCTACGAAAGGGAGTAATAAAACATTTCCAAAAATCCAAAATTATACTATAACCAGGTTTCGCGTCTACCAGACGTGTTGAAATATTTTCATACAACTTAATAAGTTGATGAAAAAACCATTCAAAATTTTAAAAATCCAAAAATTTATTAATTTTTTTTAACGAAAATTTGATAGATCTTCTTGATCGTCGCCACGAGTCTGCTTGCAATGTTTCAGCTCGATTGGATCAAGGGAAAAGGGTTTAAAATGGATTTTAAAAAATTTCGTCAGACAAGAAGATAAGATGACAAGGTAATAATGGATACAAAAAGGTGAAGGTACAAAATGCAAGAGAAGCCCTGAATGTTGCGAACTTCACTCGCATTGCCAGACGAGCACCAGAGGTAGGGAGAATCATTCCATCCACCCCAAATACCTATAATAATAACCTATAATAATGTCTGCCCGTCCGTCGTAACTTCTTTATAGTATTTTTTATAATTACACAGGGTCATTTGGTAAACATTAATAACCTCGCAGGACTAGGGTGATTGCGCTAGTAGTCGGCCATTTTACACAAAAGTCATCTTTGGAATATCATTGTAAGTTCATTTTTGAAAGGTGGTTTTGAAAAACACGTATGTATTAAAGAACAGGGAATTTATTTTTATTATATTTATCGCTTTTTAAAATTAGCCTAACCATAAAAATTAAAATAATATTTTAATGAAAAATGGCTGTTTCGCTAGTAGTCGGCCATCTATGCGTCAGTAGTCGGCCATCAGATTATAGCACAGGGCCGCCAAACGTCTTTTAGAAATTTGCGCTACACTGGCTTTTTTTTCAATTTATACTTAAATCCTTTTAAGCTTTTCGACAAATCGTCTCAATTTGTTCATAGGTACGTTTAAAATACACTAATAATCACAAACTAGAAACTAGAAAGAGAATTATTTTTTTCGATTGGGCATTTTGATTACAAGTATGTTAAAGCCGCTTTCATCTCCATCAATACTCCGATTAAGGTCTTGTAATACATCTTCATCGTTGTTTTCTATTAGATGTGTTTTCAAGTCCTTAAACCAACTTCTTGGGTATATAATTTGCGTATTCTTAGTACCTACGCGCTAATAATGCTTCCCGCAATTCTGGCCGGCGTGTGAATAATAAATACCATCTGTCTCCCGGTTTTTCGTCTTAGAAACGTGTTTTTATTTTTTCTGTCTTCGCAATTTGCTGCGCAGTAGTCGGAGTTCTTTTTTTTAGAGGGAAATGACATTTAGCTAATGCTATTACAAGATTATTAAAGATTCAACAATTTTGTTTTCGTCAGATAACGATATAAAGTGATTTGGTTCCATTTGATGTGTTTTTTTCCAATACCCATCCCTTGATGCGGTCCTGCAGTTTTGCCCTAGGAACATCAACTTCCAAACAATATCCGATAAGCCGCGCGTATTTTTTACTTTCTCTTACTTCTTAAAGGGCTTTTGAAGGCTATCATCAATATACTGATGAAAAACGTATTTTAGTTTTAGTCGCCATTGATACAAAATTAATAATTCCTATATTTAGTTAACATTAGGATGATAAAGATAAATTTCATCTACCAAAACCGTCCTAAAACGCCGCGTGGCCGACTAATGATACTTCAACTTTAACGCGTCAACCAGTTGTCGGTCCCGCACTTCTAACTTAAAAAAAAACATATTATCAGTTGGTAACTAGCGGCCGACCACTGGCTATTAGATAGTAGCGCTATTTTCACTAACATAACACGTATAATCTTAGTAAACTTCGTGTCATTAATAGCGTGAGAGACAAAAATAAAACCAATATTCGCCGTCAGTAGTCGCTGGATTTTGTAAAAAGAATTGTCCCAGTAACCGGCCGCGCGAGTTTCAACATAAAAATATTCAAAATGTCTGTTTTAGCATTTTAACTCCTAAATTTAGTTCGTGTTTTTGCTACTTATACAGTGCAAACAAATTAATTCAACTTCTACTTAAAGTTTGAAAATTTTCTCGACGACATTTCCGAAAAACCAGAATCAAAATTGATAGCTCATAACCACCGGCATATTTTTTGCGTCTACTTAAATGATACCTAAAATAAACGCAAGATGGTGCAGTTTTGTGTTTCTTTCGCGGAATAGTGGCCGACTTCTTAGGCCCGGTTGCGCCATCTAAAGTAAAGGTAAAGTTTTAGTAAAAAAGTTACATGAGTAACGTTTTTTACTAAAACGGGTTGCGCCATCTATGGTAAAAATATTTAACTCGCCGAAGTACATACAACTGAGTAACTTTTTTTTACTCTCCAAGATAGATGGGTAAAGGTAAAAACGTTGGTAAAAAAAATGGCCGTCCTCTCACAGCTGATTTGAAAATGTGACATTTATCCATATAGGTACCTGTCATTTGAATTTTGTCGCTGTCATTTTCGTATTGAAATTTGTAAATATTAAAATGAATCTTTTAATTTCGCGTTATTTTAGCGATGGTTTGACGTTTGTTTGGTTTGTTTTATAGAATAAAGTGGTTTGTTTGAACTGGTTTTGAACCGCAAAAGTACGTATTGCCAGTGGTGAAAAACTGAAATAAATCAAATTCCATAGACAAATGCGGTATTTGAGGTTTATTCCGCTTGGCACCCTATTAGCCTTATGATTGGTTTGACAGCGGTAAAAAAGCTGTTTGTGCAACCCGAAATCGAGTTTACTCTGATCTGAGGGTAAAAAAAGTTACTCGGGTCAATGTTACTCGAACCAAATTTACTTTTGCTGGCGCAACCGAGCCTTAGCGTTCAAAAATATTATTGAATTTTATCGCGAGTGTCAAGTTTATTCAAGTTGATGTTTAGTCACTGGCGAAATCACCCTACATTCCTGCCTTGATTATGAGTCGAAAATGTTCATACAACCATGACCGTGACCAATAGTTATACGTTGTACTACCATTACAGTAAGTTATATCGAATATAAAAACATGATTCGTTTATTGACTCGTATTGACAAGTCAAATAAAATAATGAAAACCTTCGAATCTCAATAGGAAAACATTCCGATTTGAATTTCCGCGGAGTTTTTAACATTTTATTTAACTTGTATTAGCGAATCAATTTTTCCTAGTTACTGTAATAATAGTTCAACGTTTTACAAAAAAATAAGTCGGAAAAAGGCAGGAATATAGTCCCGCGAGGTTATTGACTAACTTACTAACTAACGTTACCATCACGCCGTTTCCCCGCGGGGGTAGGCAGAGAGGATAGAGCGCCACACTCTTCTGTCCTGACATACAACTCTCTTCGCACGCGAGCTCGCCGGTTGTTGAGGCTTCCAACGGGACCATCGTCCAGTATCTGGTGAATCTGGTCACGCCGCGTTATTAATGTTTTCCAAATAAGCCTGTATAAGTAAATAAATACTTAATCCTCAGGAAGTGACATGTAAAGCTGTAAAGTAGAGGTGGATATTTGTAACATATTGCGGTGGCGATAGTGTCGAGTGTGCACCATCCCGCGGTGTCGGCAGGCCGCGCCCCCATTGGGCGGGCCGGGAGGGGGGCGTGGCCTCGCGTCTCGCTGGGCGACGGAGTCGACACAATACACATTTATTCACGATTGTCCGCGACTGATTGGAATAACTCACCACACCTTCACCCGCGTAACATTCAGCGGCGTGCAGTGAGAACAAGAAGCGCGACTTTTTCCTAAGCTTGTATTTTGAAAAGAAAGCGAAATAAGAGATATACAGTTTTGGTACAGCTAGCGGCAGAAACTTGGCAGGTACATTCCTGACTATGTCACGAGTCCAAAATGTTCCAGCAACCGTGACATATCGATAGTTATGGAGATATGCAATATCGAAGTTAGCATTTTTTTTCGATATTTCCGACTTATTTTTTGCAAAAAGTTGAACTATCATTACAGTAGGTAACTTATGTCGATTATGAAAAATTCATTTGCTTCTGGCTTTTATTTTTCTGATAACTATTACGACTTGGCCTATCACCCGATTTCGGCTTGACGTCGACATGCGGGACACCCTGTATAATTTCAAACAAAATCACTTTTTTATTAAATTTATGTACCTATACTTATTTTCAAACACCATCTTTTGGTGAGCTCATTAAATAATTTCGAACTAAGTATCTCGGAATGCGCTTGCGAAGTATATAATTCAATACAAAATCACTTCGGTAGGAAAAGAGCGCCACGTTTTGGTGATCTCATTAACTAATCTCCCATACAAAACATTGATTAATTAATTATGATGAATTAATCGAGAATACGTCTGTGTGCAAAATCTCAGCTCGATTGGATATTGGGAAGCGGGTGAAATATCGGTTATAAGATTCAATCCAGACAAACAGGTGTAGCTAATATAGCGGTCTACTAAATATGCGAGTAAATTTGAAAACGATAGACTTGACTATTGCGAAGATAACAGACAGCGCGTGAGCAGGGTAGGTACTAGCGAAGGGAAAAACTACATTTCAAAACGAAGACTACAACACACACACGTTCACCAGTTTGAAGACTACAAAGTGTACACTACATTTGTAGTAAAAACTACATGAAGTGAACTAATTGTTGTATTAAATGAAGTGAACTATTGCAGTACTACTACAAAATTGTAGTACTAATGAAGTGAAGTAATTGTAGTAGGTACTACAAAATTGTAATGACCTGCAAGAAGTGCTTCTTGAAAAGTGTACTAGGTACGAGAAAAATTTTCGAAACCACGGGGGGTGGGTTGTTTCACAGTATACCCAGAACAGTAGTTTATCTCCGGCCTGTCGGCGAGTTATTAGCCTACTCTCGCGTTGACGCTAGGGTAGTCACTTTGCTCGTAGCGTCTGAGATTCCGACGCAAAAGGTAGACACGAAACCCGAAAATTTCTGTAATTAATATACCTAGTTTCTGCACTTAAATTGCAAGAACGCCGATTAACGTCAACGTAGACTTTTAAAAACTCACAGTCTTTGCGATAATCAACACACCTTTTTAGTAAAGCACCACAAACATAAAAAAGGGCATTTTTTCAGGAAGCGCATTTTTTTTCTAAAGCGGCGGCTGCGAGCGCGAATGGCACCGAAGGCACGGCCCTTACTGCCGCCGCCTTGTGCCCCCATATTCTATGTCAATGTGTGCGTCACAGTGCGTGCGTACACGGCGCCGAGCACGCACGCACACATTCTAATGGCTAGCGGCCTCTTTGCATGAAGACGTATTACTGTTCTCTTAGTATACTGTGGTTGTTTCGATTTCCAAAAATTTCACATAAAAAATGTTCTATTTGAAGTATGTACTCGTACTTTGGATAACTTTGAAGTGTGCGTAGTTTGTAGTGCGCACTACGCTTCAATGTAACGCAGTACGGAGCCACGACTAGTAGGTAGTAGTGACTGGCTGGTGTAACGCGACACCGGGAGGGGGCCCCCTGCCGGAGGTGTCTCCTTACCTGCCGGGCCCGGGTGCCCACCTACCTACTGCTGCCCTCGCGGGGGGCGGTTTATAGTCAAACTTCCTTTAAGGGGTAATATACACTTACAATGTTCAAAACATCCATTTTCTTATTTCAATTTTGTAATGTACACATATTTAAGTAAACACACAGAAAATTTCAAGTCAATCCGGCGATTATTTTCAAAGTTACGCGCATATTTGTAAGCATTCGCGAGGCCGGAGCGCCAGCGCTCACCTAGAGAGCAGTCCCCTTTATTTTTACCTACATATTGTAAACGCTGTACCTTTTACCTGTCCATTGTAAATGTTCCCTTCTAATGTACTCGGATGAAAAAAGTGAAAGTATGGCCCTGGAATAGACGACTCGATGTAAGTTGAAAAAAATGTTTTTTACTCTACGTAAAGCGCTTTTGACACTTTATAGCCATTTTACTCAAAACTGTCTCTTTAACATCGGTGATGGAGATTTCTCGGAAGCGGCTCAACCGATCAGTCTCAAATTTTAACACAAGCTTCTTTAGTACATTTTTTAGTAATTAATCGAAGGTTTTTTTTCGCCGATAAATATTACAGAGATATCGTTGTCACCGCAAGACGCCTTTTTTGAGAGGAGCTCCTGGAGATCAGCTGTAGCAGCTTTCAAAACTATTATTTTACAAATACAAAATACAGTTAAAAGTAATCATAATATGTGTACAAATTTTAATATTAATAAATTTAAAAGTCTTCTCAGAAAAGATTCTTGAAAAATCGCTTTTTTGGACCTCCTGACTGTTTAAAAGGGTCGTTTGACTGGCGGAAAACGTAAACATCTATACCTACTCTAAATTAATTAATAAAAACCGAGTCTGACACAACTAGCCCTGTGAGGGCTCATTCTGAAAGTAAGTTCATAATTAAAACAAATTTATATAAATCAATTAAAAAAGATATAAGGAAAAATTAAATTAACGAAAAAATATTTAATTGCTACCGGGATTCGAACCAACGGACCTCCATTCTATCCGGAGATGGCGCGTTACCTGTCCAATTTCGCCACGGCAGTCTGGTAAGTTAACGAAAATTCTTCGATCTTATATTTAGTCTCTTTTTAATTAAGTACTACCTACAAGAAAAGGGAATGTTGAGAAATATATAGAGAGGAGAGTGAGTGACTGCGGGGAATAGGGTGAACGGTGTTTTGAACGTAATAGTTTCTAATAGTAATATGTCTACCGAGGCAAAACTAGCGGTACATAATGGAATTCTGATACCAACACCGATGCGTGGAAGCGAAGCCTAGAGCTGGCAGAAGAGGAACGAAAGTAGACTGAATGCAGTGGAGATGAGATCCCTCAGACGTATGTCTTTTATGAAACGGTAAGAGTGAAGATATTGGGAATGGATGTAAAGCTGAAAAGAGAATAAGATGAAAAAAAGCATAAATCTCTTTTTAATAACGTTATCAAGATGCTACTCTAGATAGTGCTGTTCTCTCAGCATTAGGTAACTGGCGGCTGAAATATATATATAACAAAAGCACGTCATTTTTGATGGGTTATATAGTTTAAAATAAATTGTATATAATCAGGTATAATTATAGTCAAATGGTTTCAAAATCTTATAATTAATTTAAAATATTGTCGTCCGTATCGGACTTCGAATCTTCACCTAAATTTATATGAAATTGATTTAAGTCTGCGGTCACCGTATCCGTGATCTTGCAGTCACCGTATCTTTAAATAAATAAAATATAAAACAAAGAAACGACCTCTTCGCGTGACTGCCGGTGTAATGCTGAAGTCACCAATGGAGTAGCTTTAAAAAAAGAATACCACTACACAAGTTATGTGTTACAGAGGGCATCACTCACACTAATGCAAGTGGCTTTCATAAAGTGAACGGACCCTACCTACGCTTATTTTTGGTTTAGAAACTAAAATAATATTTATATTTATTTTTTGCGTCTGTCATTTACTCCAAAAAAATAATGTTACGAGTTTTTGTAAACGCACAACAGCGCGTTTCTTAAAGTGTACGGACTCCACCGCGCTACTGCATGTTAACACGATGTTTGTGCCGTATTACACAAACTCAAATAAATTATCTTATTCGGTGGGGTGACTTCCCTCTCAGCGCACCAACTATCGTACCGAATAATTAAATTACACCGCGCTCCTCACGTGCACACAGTCAGAGGGAATGTGGAGTCCCAGGGCGCCCACACAGAGCGTCACCCTACCGCCTCATTACGTGATCCGATGACGGGAGCAGGCCTCCCTGGGGAGGAGAACAGCTCCAACCCCTATATTATGGTTTGCCAGATTATCCGCACGAAAAAGATGTTCTGCAGTCATGATCTCAACCTTGGATGACGAATGCGAATGGTCAGATGCTGCGTGTTTTCAGTATTATTCTATGGAATGGAAGCATGGACGCTTACCGAAGAACTGATAAGGCGACTTGAGGCATTCGAGATGTGGATCTACGGAAGAATTCTCAAAATAAGCTGGATGGACAGAGTTACGATGGAAGATGTTATTAAAGAAAAAGAAGTTATTAAAACAATAAAAATCCGAAAACTTCAGTATCTAGGACATGTGATGAGACATCCAGAGAAATACGAGATCTTGCATCTCATAATGCAGGGAAAGATTGCCGGAAGTCGGGGCCCTGGAAGGAGGAGGACTTCGTGGCTGAATAACTTGAGACAGTGGTTCGGCCAGTCTACTGTGAGCTGTTCCGGGCCGCAGTAGACAGAGTCCGCGTGATAGCCAACGTCCGGTAAACGGACAGGGCACGAGAAGAAGAAGAAGAAGATTATCCATTTGAGTCGATTTTTAAGTACGAATTTTTCTATTCTCCTGTGGGGTCTTACTGTAAATGGTTACGGATGTTTTACCTATACGAACCGTGTGTGTTTTCGAGAAACGATTCTCGACGTTTCATTGTAGTCGTATTCAACATACGGTTCGTATTGAATATCCGTAACCATTTGAAGGCGTCCTTACAAAAAGGGTATTATAGTACATCAGGTCAAAAAGTGATTTTATTATTTTAAAATGATCTCTGTAACAGAATGCACAATGTGCGGTAGTTATTTTCCATGATTTCTGCTCAATCTTGCCAACATTTGACCTCAAAAGTTACAAAGCTAACGTGGAAAAAGTATATTCCTCTACATTCATCTGGTAGTAACAGATACGACGATATAAATAAAAAATGACAGTTCCAAGATGTCACTGGGATTGCTTCAAAATATGGACCAAGTGGATATTTGCTATCAAATCATCTCGAGATAATTCTAGAGATCAAACCTGTAAATCACACACCTGTACCAATCAAATCCTGTACTGTACTTTGTGAATGGTACCCAGGGCCGATCTAACAGCAAAAGCCTCCATATAGGTCCTACTCTGTACCTGTAACGCAAAAAAACACCTCTAATCTAAATCCTATTGAAATGTAATATAAAATTTCATCATTTAGAATACAAAGATTATATTTATGTCATGGAACGCAAATACAAACGTCGGAGCGAAACGATGTTGATCGGTTCGGTAGCGGCAATATTTGACTGAAGTGGCCAGCGCCAAAGTGCGCACGCTGGGTGCGGGGCGGGAGACACCCTCGCCTGTTTTATTATTATTATTAATTAACGCCCTATAGGGCTTTTACAATACAATACAATAGTATGTCTACATTAACAGAACATGTATATAGATAGTTTAAAGAGGAAAAAACAATAACATGTAAACATAATAATGATATAAAGAGAAAAGAATATACTTAATATATAGGTACATACAAATATATATAATATAAGGTAAAAAGCAAGTAAGTATGTAAAAAAGAGGGAGGTAAGTATATAAATATCAAGTAGATTAACTAGATATCTTTATATAATATCTACTTTTAACATCATTTAATGACAAATACAGAAATAATATTGCCGCGAGGTTGTAGAAACGGAAAGAATAACACTTAGTTGAGGATTTTACAGCGCTCTGCGAGTTTCAGGACTTTTAAACCGCTAGAAATTAGATACTGGAAAGGCCTTGAATAAACTACTAGATTCGCGAAACATCTGGAAACCTGAAAATGTATATAAGGAACATGACCGCGACGCGGAATTAATAATTTAATAAAATTAAACATCCCCTTGTATCAAAATAGCGACATTCACGCTACACAAGAGCGAAATATAGGTAAGTAGTGATCAGGGGCGTGCAGTGAGAACAAGAAGCATGACTTTCTTCTAAGCATATATTTTGAAAAGAAACCGAAGTAAGAGATATATTTCGTAATATTCCCATCATAATAATTAACATATTATTTAGATTTTAATGTTTCATAATATTCTGCCAGTTAAGTATTTAATTTAGATATATTTTCCAAATATACCCACGTTTAAATAAAAGTTACGCGTCTTGTTCTCACTGCACGCCCCTGATAGTGACGTACCGAAAACAAATAGAGTACGGCATCTATTCCCGCATACAGCTGCTGTCTTCTATAATGGTCATTCTACTGACATAAAGGAAATTAAAAATGTTACAAACAACTGAAAATACTTGTTTTATACTTCTGTGGAAAAAACTTGTTCAAAACAATTAAGTGTTACATTTATTATGTAAAGTTCTTCTTTGTATAGTTACGTAACTTTGATATATATAATGTGTACAGCATTTGATGCCCTTTCACACCAGCATGAATTTGCTGCCTGGAGAGTATAAAAAAAAATGTTGTGTCGCTACTCTTACTGCGTTGCAACAAGCACAATATTGTATTCCGAAACACGGTAAAGCTGTCAGCTTACCACGAGCGGAGTACGTGTTCCCTTTCTACGCAATTACTGTTATTAGCATTTCTATAAAGCTGTCCGACCCAATCACTAAATCAAGTGGGATATAAAAATATGATACCCTCGGTGGTAAAACTACGCCGGACTGCGTCATCATATTTCTGGGAGACCTGCGAGTCAGATCTTTAATCCACAAATTACGTAACTATTAAGGAACGATTGCCTAAAGTGCGTCTAAGGTGTATATTGTATACCTGTTACATTATTATTAAAGGATGATTGCTTACAGTGCGTTTAAGGTGTATATTGTATACCTTTTACATTATTATTAAAGGATGATTGCTTACAGTGCGTTTAAGGTGTATATTGTATACCTGTTACATTATTATTAAAGGATGATTGCTTACAGTGCGTTTAAGGTGTATATTGTATACCTGTTTCATTATTATTAAAGGATGATTGCTTACAGTGCGTTTAAGGTGTATATTGTATACCTGTTACATTATTATTAAAGGATGATTGCTTACAGTGCGTTTAAGGTGTATATTGTATACCTGTTACATTATTATTAAAGGATGATTGCTTACAGTGCGTTTAAGGTGTATATTGTATACCTGTTAAATTATTATTAAAGGATGATTGCTTACAGTGCGTTTAAGGTGTATATTGTATACCTGTTACATTATTATTAAAGGATGATTGCTTACAGTGCGTTTAAGGTGTATATTGTATACCTGTTACATTATTATTAAAGGATGATTGCTTACAGTGCGTTTAAGGTGTATATTGTATACCTGTTACATTATTATTAAAGGATGATTGCTTACAGTGCGTTTAAGGTGTATATTGTATACCTGTTACATTATTATTAAAGGATGATTGCTTACAGTGCGTTTAAGGTGTATATTGTATACCTGTTACATTATTATTAAAGGATGATTGCTTACAGTGCGTTTAAGGTGTATATTGTATACCTGTTACATTATTATTAAAGGATGATTGCTTACAGTGCGTTTAAGGTGTATATTGTATACCTGTTACATTATTATTAAAGGATGATTGCTTACAGTGCGTTTAAGGTGTATATTGTATACCTTTTACATTATTATTAAAGGATGATTGCTTACAGTGCGTTTAAGGTGTATATTGTATACCTGTTACATTATTATTAAAGGATGATTGCTTACAGTGCGTTTAAGGTGTATATTGTATACCTGTTAAATTATTATTAAAGGATGATTGCTTACAGTGCGTTTAAGGTGTATATTGTATACCTTTTACATTATTATTAAAGGATGATTGCTTACAGTGCGTTTAAGGTGTATATTGTATACCTGTTACATTATTATTAAAGGATGATTGCTTACAGTGCGTTTAAGGTGTAAGTATGTTGTATGTCATGATATAAACTAAATTTAAAATATATTAATCCTGCAAGAACATTTACTGTCATTTTTTTAAATACTTTTAATTGTTTTATTTTATTTTATTTTATTAATATCCTATTCAGATCATTTTTTTTTCTTTGTCATAATAGAATTAATTAAAACCCTTATTAAATTGTAAAAATTTAATTATTACTATTACTTTAATTGGCAATAAGATTGATTTACAAATGTTATATAAGTAATAAATATTCTTGAACATTATACTACTGGAAGAGCACTGTCTGCTATAATACAGTAAATTACTAGTGTAGCAGGCAGGGCGTCAAATCAATTTAGTGTTTACTTGCTGCCAAGACACTCGGCAACAATGAAAAGAGCTTAATTTAATTTTGTAAACACTGTAAACATTTGTAACATTGAACATTGAATAAACATTTGAATTTGAATTTGAATACCTTTTACAATTTTTCGATGCAAATGAGTGGATCGAAGAAACTAATGTGATGCCTTAGGGGTGCATACACTGTTGCTCTCAGCCGGTAAATCCACGCGTGCTTGTTCGCCTTTGAGTATCAAATATAGAAAAACTTATCTGTGATGCCTGCAGCACTTGACAAAATGAAATTAAAAAAACTGAGGTATATAACCATCTGCAATATTCGCATTCGCTGTCCTGAATAAGTTATCTTCTCATAACGTCATTTTCTGGTTCTTCTCTTCTACCCGCTTCCGCTTAGCCATCGCAGTTCGTGTTAATAAATCAATCGCACCTATCTAAGTTACGACTAAGGCCCGGTTGTTTCAAGTTGGATTAAAGTAAGCATTCTTTTAAAGCGTAGATATTTACGTTCTCCACCAATCAGACGATCCGTTTTCGTAAAAATCTAAGCTTTAATCGACCGTTTACTTTGATCGAACTTGAAACAACCGGGCCTAACACATTCAGGAATTACGCGTGGCATTACAGAATTAACGACATTTCAAGGTTAACCCCAAAACAAATGTTACCTTTAAATTCAAAAATTTCACATTAAAAAAAAATCACTTTTAAAATAATGAAGCCATCAGATATCACCGGCACGTACAATGTCAGATAAAACAACGCGTCAGCATTTTGGATGATTTAACTGATTTTGTATTGTCATTAGGAATACGTCTCTCTGCTAAATTTCAGATTAATGTTCAGGAAGTAGCTCAAATATTTATAACAAGAGTCACATGCCTCATACTGTTGGCCTCAATGCCTTTTCATTTCTACTTTGAGCTGTTCCATGATTTTTTAAGAATCTTGATCCCAGTGATTCATATTGATGTTCATTTTTTTATTATTTTTTTATTATATATTATCTGATACCTAGTCTCACTACTAAGTTTACTTTTAAGTCTTGTTATGTTCATATAATATCATTATATTCTATATATATTTTATCCTTTATATACTGTAACTATAACTAAATATGTATGCTATGTACTTATGCAAGAAAATGAAAAAGAAACGTGTCGACAAGCTGTATAAGGCTTGGCACGATCTGTAATAATAAAAATATGTATAAATTAAAAAAAATAATGAAAGAAAACTTGCTGCCAGACAAGTGAGACTTAATAAAAGCATGTAAAAAAAATTATGTCGCCCCCGTTTGGAAGTCATATTATAATAAAATCTGGCGAAGGCTTTCCACCCTCCCCTACAGCGCGCAGTTAAGGATCTACAATGATTCCTTATCCAGCGCCATCGGTGGGGCGCGCGCCATTACACCATCACACCCTCCCCTCGGTAGTCATCAGTGACGCGTCCCGGCCGCACTTGGCGCGGCTAGTTAACCTTCCCTCCGCCGCCGGACAGTTACCTCGTCTGACAAGCCAGGGCGGGCCCTCCGCACAATCAACTAATAAGTTAACGGTGTCGTCTGCGTGGAATGCTAGCTCACCGTTTACGCGAGTGAGGAATGGTAGAGGTCTGGGGACCGTACCTTGGGGGACTACAAATTCACATATTGGTGGATTTATTCGAGATTCATTTGATCTGACTATCTGGGGTCTGTTCGGTGAGTGGCATTTTACCCGTTTGGGGCTGTTTGATCAATTCCTTTTTCTTTTGGTTCTGATACGAGTTGTTCATGGGAGATACTGTCGAGCACTCCCTCGAATCGATGAAGATACCTCTACAATTACTTGATTTACTTTGTATGATGGTGAATGTTTCACGTTTGCGTCTTGTGTGCATATTTCCCCAGTGGATTCACAATGAATGATGGACCCAAATGGATTCTCATTTATTGTAGAATTGACTTTTGTGATTGAGTTTAGTCTCGTTTGCCTGCTTATTCTAAGATTATCGATATATGAGGTAAATAATATATTACCTAATTCTCATTGTTTTTTTAAATTAGGATACACTACCTGTATGATTGCAAGTGATAATGGATAGTTAGTTTGCGTCCGTCCTGATGAAGATACGGTGGTATCTTCGAAACCGGTAAACGTAGTGTTACTAGTTAAGTGGTTAATACAAAGTTGCTTAATTAAAATCAATATTTCATATCACTTACCTATCCTTCTTCGAGGTTAGTTATTTGATGGTACTTATATGCATATTTGCATATTTGCCAAAGTGACCGCACAATGTAAGTATAATAAGAGCATTCCCGGTATTGAACCCACCCAGGTATTTAGTAATCCTGGATTGACTCATTAATTTATTAATTAATTAGTCGAGAGAACTATTAACAACTATTAAACGAAGAAAAACCACATACTTTGAGCACATTCTTCGCAATAACAAATATACGATCTCTTACATTCTTGCAGCTCATCAAGAAGAGGGCGGTAGGAGGCAGCGGAGGTGTAGGTAGAAAGAGGAAACTTCAGAAAGTGGCTCAATGTTGGAAATGCTGCAGATCTTTCAAATAAATTAGCACGCTACAATTGACATTCACTACATTTCAGCGTTTTTTTTTACGAAAATGTGGGTTTTTATTATTCATTTATATCAGAATGTATACTCAAGACTCCAATTTTTTAGGGCAATAACTTCGATAGAACCTTTGTTATTATACGAAAGTAATAAACTGAACATTTTTTACAATAATTAAGAAAATATAAGCATTATCGACAGGCCGCGGCCAAAAAAATCGTTTTTAGTGTCCTAGGCGGTACAAAGTTTTAATGAATATTTATATGTACGCATAATATGTTTTTTTTATACGTATATAGTTTGCTTCGTTATCTAGAAACCATACTTTCTTACTGTAAGTTATACTATACTATACTATACTACTAAAGAATTGCAGTCTAAAATATACATTCTGATATAAATGAATAATAAGAACCAGGCGCGTGCAGTGGGAGCATTGAAGCATACCTTTTTTGTAAACGTATATTTTGGGAAAAAAATAGTAATCAGATATTAGTGCTACAGATTTTTAAGATATATGAAAATATGAATGCTATGATAATAATTGTGATACAAATATTACAAAATAAATGTTGTATTCCAATTTTTTTCCAAATAATTGGTTACGTAAAAGTCATGCTGCGATGTTCCCACTGCACACCCCTGATAAGAACCCACATTTTCGTAAAAAAAAAAACTCCGAAATATGCATTTGCAGTGAGTGTCCAGCCTTAGGGCCGGTTGTTTCAAGTTGGATCAAAGTAAAAGTTTGTTTAAAGCATAGATATTTGCGTCCTCCACCAATCAAACGATCCGTTTCCCTAAAATCTACGCTTTAAACCAACTTGTATTCTAATACAACTTGAAAAAACCGGGCCTTGATAGTATAACTCTCAAAATACAGCAACACAGAATAAAGTGTCTCGGAAACGTTGTTCGATCATTACATCCATCACGTGCCTGTAATAAATTAATTTCCGGCACATCCAAATTCCTCGAGAGCAACACAGTCCATTGATAAACCTCAGCAGGTGAGGCTGGGTGTCCTCTGCTCAGATCATACTCCGACACCCGATACTGCAGCCTCCGATCACTGTCTGGACCTCCCAGCGATACCCGCAGTACTGGCAACCGTGCTGCCTGCCGCACGTGTACTCATCTGCCCGTCATGAAGCCGCTCCTGGACGCTGGAGCCCGCTGCCTCCGCTATTAATTAAACCCTGGCCGAATAATTCTGGCCGCGGTGCCTTCACCATCGCAGCGAAAACAAACAAAGTTGAGCTGTTTTTTGTGGTTTACCACAAACCCGCGTCAGGGCAGGAACCCCCGTCATCTACTCGAGGAAACATCGAAGCCTCGAGTCATCTGACATCGCTTCCACGGTTGACTGAAGTCAGTCGGGCCCGGGTTATGATCGCTAGTTCCCTTACCGTGAACCGGATTGGTGATGAAAGTCAGAACTCCTCGTTGCAGAAGAAATACAAACATGCAAAATATCAGAATATTTTGAGTTTGTTCAAATCTTTCAGAACAGTGCTGGATTTATGTCACAGAGACATTATTAATCAATTGTGTAAAGTGATCACTTAAGCCTACCTAAAGACAGGTCATAAGTCCTGTTACACCCAAAAATGACTTCTATACCTACTTTCCCATAATTAATACAGTTTCGTCTCTGTGAGATATCTATAATATACACTAATTGATGCAAAATATCTGTCAACGGCTTTGATATAAAATACACGCGTAATTTTCCGCGATATACGTGGCACTAGCCCTTAGCTAACCGTGAAATATTTAGTAGGATCAGCGCGCAGTTGATCCCACTAATTATTTTTAGTAGTAGGTACCTACCTATTAGCCTATAATTGACTGTTCATTTGATAAAACGGCGAACTCGCGCGTCATCTTCTGGGTGTAGAGAAAAATTATTCTGAAATAATGAATTCATAATTCATTTATCCAATTAATTATATGTGTTTATTCTTAAAAATTCAAATAATCAGCGAGAACACAAATCTCTCAGTTCCTCTATTGAATTTTGAATTTTTATTTAAAAAGAATTAGAAATACGTATACGTATTTTTAATTTTTTCGCGCTGTAAATAGTCGACTGCCTTCAAAAAGGTTACCTACACATTATTACCAACACTAGTTAGGCAGTCCAAGTGTAACATAACACAAAATAGGATATGAATAAAACTTATTATTGTTATTATCACATCAATAAATAATTTAAGCTGTTACCGAACGCGTGCGCTACGGAAATAGGTCTCCCGACTGCTAGATTGCTAGACGAGTGTCCTAACCTAACCTAACCTATCTAGAGCAATAAAAGCGGCAGGATTAGCAAAAGCAATCCGCGAAGGCCATTTCTGTCTATATTGACAAAAAATGATACAAATATTTCCGCACTCGGCTTGGAAGATTTCTAAATGGCCACGTCTCATATATTGTAGGTAATATAAAGTGGTTTCTGGTGCGGTCCAGCGGCTGTCGGCCGGCGTCAGCGTCAGCATCGGGAGCAGTCACACAGACAAGTTAGGCTCATTGGATTTGGGAGCATTTCCAGGGGTCACAACTCCGTCAGCCACCACCACTAATAATACGTATTATCAAAATGTAACATAAGGTACTGGGTACACATGCTTAATAGTGGCATGTGAGCATGCGCAGTATTGACATTCTTGAGCCATTGCTATTTAGTGGTATGTGCACACGCACTTATTTTATTCACCACGAGAAGAGGTATCGTTTGAGCATGTGGGAACAGGCTCGCTTATGAGCATGCTAATGTCATTCGCGGTTAATGTCGATTATCGATGCGATACTCTCAGTCCGCGACAGATGAAACAAATATGGCGCATTGGGGAGATGACAGAACATTACTTTTCGTGACTTATTATAGGAATCACGAATGTCTGTGGAATACTCGGTCACCGTTGTGTAAAAATAATATAGTGAGAAATAATGTTTATGAAACTTTATTAAAAGACATGAATGATTCAAATCTTACAATAAAAATTATAAAAACTAAAATCAAAAATGTGCGGATGGAAACTCGGGAACTGTTTTGATTTATTGGTTCACTTGAATTTTTTGAACTAGAGTTCCTCTCTATTCTATGACAAGAGCATGCCACTAATAAGCATGTGTGTTTGATTTTTAGGTTTGAGCATGCTCATTTATGAGAATGTTTAAAATAAGCATGCTAATAATGAGCAAGTGTATACAGTTGTTAGGGCATGCTATTTTTGAGCAAGCTCAAAATAAGCATGTGTAGCTGTACCTATATAGGTACTCTCATTAATATTTGGCCTGCACCCAATTTTTCCCTCCTTAGATATAAATATTTCTTTATATTTCATATTTCAAGCACTTTAATAACCAGTGCCTTCTTAATGGAAAGTTAAGAAAAATATCTTTTATGTTTTAAAGCGATCTTTTTGAAATATTTTTTTAAACAAGGCGAATGGAGCGGCACCTGACGTGGTAGGTAACAATTTGTGCAATGGGAATTTACTTCAGTTCATGTCTATTAGATTCTGACAATATTGTTATACTATTTTCAAAAAGATATCTTCAGAGTTCTGAGTTTTAATTAAATGGTCATCCATTTTGTTGAACGCAGATATTTAAAAAGAATTTACCACTCCGCTCCAATTAAATGCATAGGTATATCATTTTTTTTTACGTACAACACACGAATTTCATGTATTAGAAAAAATACTAACTAACTAATCATCACGCTGTTTCCCTGCAGGGGTAGGCACTCTTCTATCCTGGCACAACACTTTTGCTTCGGCCACATTCATACATCTTCTCATACAAGTTCCGCGATTGTTGCGGCTTTTAACAGGGCCATCCTCAAATACTTGTAGCGTCTGATCGTGCCAGGTCTTTCGCGGACGTCCTCTATTCCTGTTGCCTTCAACAGTCGTCTCATCCTTTCCTCGTTCATACGTTCTACATGACCAAACCATCTCGGCACTTCTTTCTTTACTCTACACATTACAGCCAGCATTGCATTCACGTCTAATTTGTTCACTCCTCACTCTATCGACAAAAGATTTTCACGCAAGCGTCTTAGAGACCGCATTTCCACCGAATTCAGACTACTTTCATTCCTCTTTCGCTAATTCCAGGCTTCACTTTCATACATCAGGGTTGGCAATAGAACGCCATTACCTACCGCTAGTCTCGCTTCCTTCGACGAAAGAACAAGCGGCGGAGGGTAATCATTAGGAGGTTTGTCACTCCTGGCGATAGATCGTCGCCCCGTCCAGATGAGGCGAGGCGAGGCGAGGCGGGCCGGGCCGGTCCCCCGGTGCCCGCCCGACCAGCCGACCACCTGGCCGGGACCAGCGCCGACCTTGGTGCGGGCCAGCCGAAGCGTGATGGAGGAGAGCCGCGCCGACAGCCCTATTTACATATTATTTTGTTTGTTGGAGATGTTGATTCGTTGTGAGGTCATTGGACACTAAATGTTTTGATTATTCATACCCGGCTACATGACAGCCTCTTTCTATTCGGGTATTCTACGTCGCTGACATTACAAATATTATAATCTACTTTTCGAGTCCCGTATACAGGGTGTACCAGAGCTAGTAGCAGAAACTTAGCCGGTAGATTCCTGACTATGTTATGAGTCTAAAATGTTAAGCAACCAAGACCTAATATCAATAGTTATGGAGATGTGCAATTTCTGATATTTTCTTGCAAAAAGTTGAACTATCATTACGGTAACTTATATCGATTATGAAAAATTCATTTGCTACAATACAACTTAAAAAAATGATAAAAACCTTGTAAAAAATGACTTTTTTCAATTTTTGCAAGGTTTTTATCATTTTATTCGACTTGTATTAAAGCGAATGAATTTTTCATAATCGACATGATGCTGTAATGATAGTTCAATTTTTTGCAAAAAATAAGTAAGAAATATTGAAAAAAAATGCAAATTTTGATATTGCATATCTCCATAACGATTGATATTAGGCCATGGTTGCTTGAACATTTTAGACTCATAATATAGTAAGAAATGTACCGGCCAAGTGTCTGCTGCTTGCTCTGGTACACCCTGTATATAGATGTTTTTGGACATAATTTATTTGCGATAATAACATTGGTTCAAGTCGTAATTGTGAGAATTCCCGCTTTCCAGGTAGTTAAAGATAAGTGAAAAAGAAAGAAAATACTGTATTGGTAGATATGATTTTGTACGTGGTTCCTGGCAGACCTGCAATAATGTATGGCTCAGAATGCTGGACTATGTACAACTCCTATTCTAGGCAACTCGAAACAGCAAAAATGCGAATGCTTAGATGGTCGGCAGGAGTAACACTAAAAGGCAGGATCAAAAGTTCACGTATTTACGGTAGCCCGGCTGTCACGGACATAAATAGTAAGCTGGAGGAGCAACAGTCGAGGTGATACGGGCACATAAGACGAAGACCACCAGACCACTCGGTGAAGCGGGCAATATCTGCGGAGCTTCATCGACAGTCATCCAGAGAAAGACCAAAGAACTCCCGGATGACTCGATGCTCCAAAATATTACGGAGAAACGGCCTGGACGAAAGCGATACCCAGAACCGAAGAAGATACAGCCTGAGAACGAGAAGAGCCGACTCCAACAGCCTACCTAGGCAACGAGTTGGGACAGTGCTAGGAAGAAGAAGAAGATCCTCGCAGATATGAGGGACATACATAAGGCGAGCTGGCCCAGGACAGAGACGCCTGGCTCCGGGTTGTACAGCAGGCGAAAGCTTCATTGGTCCGATGTTTTTTTGACATTTCAACAGGCCCGGAAGCCCGATATCTACTGCAGCCAGGCTCGTGTGCCACGTGTGGGGGTATGAGAAGCCCGCCCATTGGACCACAAGAAGCGCAATATTTATTCCATTTTAACTGCTATGGGGATTCTTAATAAGTATATGAGAATGTTAATAACATGTTACGAAAATTTCTGCCGCATATATTTTGGGCTATCTGGGGACATATTATATTTAAAATGATTCCTATTATATATATTTTTAAGGACATAAGATAAATTTTACGTCCAATTCTCCGAACCCGCTGCAGCCAATGAGGCGAGAGGAACTTTAATTTATTTTCCACCCTGACAGGTCTCGTGCTGCATCCATTCTTAGCCCGGTACCTGCATAGATGGAAGTGCACATCATGTGTGACGTCAAAGCGCGCGGCCTCTTAGTGAGAATACCTGGTATACAGTGTCTGGTATACGTTACGTCGTCACTGTATACCCTCTATTCTCAAGATCACGACATTGTTACACCGGCAACACGCAAAATAGATGGGACTTACTTATTTGTCATTTCCATTTATTTATTTAATTTTTTAAAAAAGTGATATATTTATTTTCGACCGCTGGGAATGTACAAACGGATAAAAGAGATGTTGCGCTTTTTGAACAAAAATTTGCCGGTGGCAAATTTTGATTATTAAATCTCTTAGCAAAAAAAACAGTGGTGTATTATTTATTACCTCGTTGAATTATTCGTATTCGTATTCGCCGAATAGTAGGCTTGATATTCGTATTCGTATTCGTGAAAGTGGTATTCGTTGCACCACTAGTAATGACGCGTCCCCGAACGGTCCTTCGATTTAGGTAATCCCGCGAGTCCTTGAGATTCATCTCCCGACACCCGATATCCATCTCCATCCCTACAACTTGCGCAAAAGTACTGAATTTCAAATAATGCCCGAGCCCCGCATTGTTTCGCAATTCCGCTCGACTTCCCCTCAAAAGGGCCCGGGCTCGGGTAGTCGCGCTCCCATTGTCCCCGCAGGATCAAACAAAGATCCCGAGTCTCCAGTAATTGTCTGGAAGCTGGATACAGATTTTATCTTCATTAATTTCGTAGACAAATGCGAATGATGGTCGTTGTTCATTTTGTATACTTGAAACTCGATATTTTGGCTCTGGGTATTTTTTTGTGGAGCGTTTGATTCGGTAATTATTTTCGCTGTTGTCGATGACCGGCTGATTTGCGGCTGCTCGCTCGCTGAGCGCCCCGCGCCGTCCTGATATCGCGTTTCGTGCTGTGCCTAGATTCAACTAGTCGGAATGATACGCGACGGTTCAAATCTAAGAAAGTGAGCGGTGCCGTGTACCTGGAGAGCAACTTATCCAAGAATATGGTCCCGTTGTAAACAAGTATTTCACTATATAATTTAATGTCCTGTTAATTTAATCTAACTAAAATAATCGTAATCTAAATTAAACAAACCAAACCTAGTAACCTAACCTAACCAAACCAGACCTAATAACCTAACCTAACCTCATATATTGCCTAATTCTCGAAAGTTTTAGAAGGAGAATGTTCTAAAAGGTTCGCGAAAGCTCTATGACGATCCAAACAGTGTACTAAAAATCTACGCGTGCGAAGCCGCGCGGGCACAGCTAGTAATATATAAAATGAAATAATTAACATAACAGCAATGTTCGCATTCAATGACGCTTTCACTTTTCTAGTGTTGGAGCATCCAGACTGGGGTCCCGGGTCCTGGCGGCTGGCGTCGGGAAGGAATTACCCGGAGCTGTGACGCAAAGCTAACTGCCCGCTGCTGCTGAGGGGGCAGAGCTCCTCAACCTAATCAGATGACCAATCACAAGTATTAATAAAGGCATCAATTCTAACACAAAATATTTATACACTTTACAATATCTTGTAAAACTTTTAGAGATGTTTCTTAAGGCGATCGACCGGCTGATTAAGCATATTTCTTCATTTTTTCTCATATCGTCTACTGCGTTTTTTATCACATTTTTGTATAGAAATATATCATTTTAATATTTATTCATCAGGCTACGTATATTCTACACACGGATATCATATTAAAAGGATACAAACTAAATTATATAATTAATTAATTAATTATCAAACCTACGGTGTTTAAAAAAGGAAGAAAACTGTTCCACTTTGTGGGCCTTATCTTCAATTATTCTAAACTTATTGAAATTAATGAAGAATATATTAGTTTGTTTACTTACAATTTATGTTTTAAAAAAAAGTGTTTTTTTATAAAATTTTATTTTTCACGCGTTTTTTAACCCTTTTAGAGAGTTGATAACTTATTTCTTGATTAAATTAAAGGGAAAGAAAATATTTGTGAAAAAAATGACATCTCACGAGGCCATTCAGTCACAAGGCCCGTAAAGTGAAACAATTTTATTCATTTTTAAGCCATCGTAGGG
Organism: Agrypnia vestita; assembly: GCA_016648135.1. Classification (NCBI taxonomy): domain Eukaryota; kingdom Metazoa; phylum Arthropoda; class Insecta; order Trichoptera; family Phryganeidae; genus Agrypnia; species Agrypnia vestita. The sequence continues at coordinate 196,537 of JADDOH010001852.1, forward strand.
TCGGTAATTTATTAATTAATTATTTAATTTATTTTGTATCATTTTAACAAGGTATACGTATTTAGAATATATGTAACTTGATGAATAATTTTTATAATGATATTTTTCCATTCGAAAATGTGATAAAAAGCGAAAGAGAAGATATGACAAAAATCTCTCTGCCGGACGATCGCCTTAAGAATATTCTCTTCTTTCTTTATTTAGATGTCAAGATCTTCCGAATGATTTTGAATTAAACGAAACGTATGTGTCATAGTAATCAAATCATAAATCTCTGTGTTGGTCTAGTAATTAAGATACTTGGCTGGTGATCCAGCGGTCGCGGATTCGACCCTCATTCCAGACTAACAAGTTAGTCCTATTTCTCATAGCACATAGCTTAGATTAAAAATACATAGTAACGATATTGATACGACTCCTATTCCAAGTACACATCTCTATTATTTTTATATTTAGTTTAGATCAAAATAAATTCTCAATCTGTGTTTGTTTTAATTTAAATTGTAAACACTTTTATTGATTAATCGACTCATTATGAAGAATAACGGGGTCAATGAACCTAATGAAATACAAAGAAAATTCTGACATTTTTTGTAAATACATATATAATATTTGCATCAAATCTTTATTTGCGCCTGGTAATAAAATACAAGGCAATATATATAGTGATGCAACGAATACTACTTTCATGAATACGAATACAAATATCAAGCCTACTTACTATTCGGCGAATACGAATACGAATAATTCAACTAGGTTATAAATAATACACCACTGTTCTTTTTTTACTAAGAAATTTAATAAATAAAATTTACCACCGACAAATTTTTCGATTGGATTTCGGTCGAAAAGAAATTTCACCTTTTTCACGCTTACGAGAGGTCATGTTACTAGATTAAATTTAAAATTATTTTATAAGAGTTAACGCTTTTACACACAACGGAAATAAAATGGAACGAACAATACGTATAACAAAACAAGAACTACATGAAATGAGCACCTAACCTTATTAATCACCCAACGAAACTAGATGAAAGAACTCATGTTACGCTGTGATACAGGTAACGATTGACAACTTGAGAACTCTACAAATCCATTCATTCAATGTTAAGGGAATCTCCGATTATAGAGTGCGTAGATGTCTTTGGATACACGGTGCACAGCTTGACCACAATTTGCGTTGCGTTTGTTTTTAATATTCGTGGTAATATTCGGCGAATACGAGTATTCATATTCGTATTCGTTGCATCACTAATTATATACCTCATATTTTATTTTATATATCCGGAAGATATTAGTAAAGTTATATTCCGCCAATTGGAACGCAATTTGTGGAGCAGCGCGGTCTGAGCTCTGTTGCGAATTGTCGCTGTGGGGGTGGTCGTTCCACAGTTGGGGAACCCGGAGAAGCCGGAATTATTTACGCGAAGTGGTCAACAATAGTGCGGTGGCGCCTGCGCTCCAGTCGGCCGTCGGTAATCCTGGAGAGGAATGCTGAGGAAGCTGCTGCCACTGTGTTTGTTCATCCGGGATGCTGGAACGTCAGACAGATCTGCGAGGAGATAGTAATTAGGGCAGAGACAAATTACCCTCAAACCCTAACGATTCCTTTTTCAGTAGGGGCTGGGATTGTTTGTAACAATTTTTTTAATAATAAAAACCCTATTTCTATCGATATAAATAGACCTTAAAATGTTCTAGGGTTTTCACGGGCGTTCAGAATCTTCTGTGTGTAGTTTTCTGGGATATTCTGCCGTGTATATCTGACCTCTCTGGCCGACGTTTCGGATCCCGCATACATCAGCCCTAATAATGGGACGGGATCCAAAACGGCGGCCAGAGAAGTCAGTATGCACGGTAGAATATCCCAGAAAATTACACACAGAAGATAGATAGACCTGTTTTTTCTCTTAAAAATGTACCTTTAGAATAAAGAGGTAACATGTTCACGTTATCCGTATTTTATTTCAAAGAAAATTGACTCCTCATGATGCTTCCTAAAACTTGTAAAATAATTTAATAACAATTAACCTTGACACCTTATATTAGTGCGGTCATTGTAGATATACCTCAAAATGAACAACATAACATTTACTTTCATTTTCTAGTGTTTCTAATTTCGCTATCATTAAAACTGTGTTTAATTTATTATTATTGGTAATATATGAGCAGGTGCATGTAATAAGTACATTGAAGTATGATTTTTACGTGGAAAAAATATAAAAATAAAATAACATGACAGAATTAAAATCTGATTAGTATGACAATAATTGTGATAGGGAAAAATACGAAATACGTGTCTACATCTTTTTTAGATTTTTTTTTAACTACATATGTGCTTACGGTACAGACTTGCATCGAAAATATATCAGCGGAGGGGAAGGGTTAAAAGAATAGGAAGGAAATATCGCCTTTATTACTCGCCGAGTCCTAAAGAATAAGTTTCCAAATTTTGAGTCCGATCGGTCAAACGGTACAGATTTGCATCGCAAATATGTCAGGAGAGGTGAAGGGGTAAAGGTGGGGAAATATCGCCTGTGTTACCCGCTGAGTCCGAAAGAATAAATTTCCAAATTTTGAGCCCGATCGGTTAAACGGTACAGATTTGCATCTAAAATATGTCAGGGGGAGGGGAAGGGGTATGAGAACCTTTACCTTTGTTACCCGCCGGGTCCCAAAGCATAAATATGCAAAATTTGCATCGAATCGGACAAACGGTGTGGATTTGTATAGAGAAGAACAGACAGACAGACATTGAGTTTTTAGGTATAGATACTTTACACTTTTTATTATTAATTAATTTAATTTTTATCATTAATTGTGTATTATGCAAAACTTACATTTATTGATTTCCGATATATATTTATGTAAAATAATTTTATGTACCTAAAAAAAATATTGAAATATTTATTGATTTTCCATATTTTTTCTGAATATTATTTACAATTCATTCTATCATTAAAACATTATTTATTTCCATCTATCATAAAAAGTTTATTGTCTGAAAACTTTTGCATTTTTGATTTTTTTTGTCTAAATATTATTGTCAATTTATTTTATCATTTATTATTTTTCATTATTAATTAACCGCAAAATGTTTATTGTGTAACTATATCATATTCAAATGTTCACAAAATATTCATACTTTTTACTTTAATGTCACTCTAGGACCATCTATTAGGGTAATTAATGACCTGTTGACGGTTTGTGTGTTAAAAAGTTAAATAAAATAAAAAACAAAATTGGAGAGAACGCTATGGCTACCTGGTGATGCGGGCAGACTCCAGGCAGGCAGGAACCAGATATTTTGATAAAAAAACTTTAATATCGATCCAAAATTGTAAAAGATGAGCGCAGCGGAGCGGCAGGGACCTCAAATTGAAAAATAACCAAGACAAAGGAGGGAAGCGGAGCGGACGGGCTGATGCGAGGTGACGGGTGCGCCCGGGCGGCCCTCCCGCTCCGGCCCTGCGGCACGCACCCTCTGCCCGCCGCCGCGCAGGGACGACAGTGCGCCATATAATTACTATGTTTACTAGCGACGCAACGAATACGAATATTCGTATTCGCCGAATAGTAGATATTTACCGAATATTCGTATTCGCCGAATATCATCACGAATATTAAAAACAAACTATTTATAACTTCTTCATCCACCGCAGCAAAATTATTTTGGGGTGATATAATTATAATTTTTAGAAATTAACTTTGTGTACACCACTTTTTTATTGAAAAAAATTCAACATTTTTCAAAGCCAATGGCTTCTTTATCAGGATAACAAATGTACAAATTTTTTTTGTTCATTTGTTATAATCCTGATGAGAAAGCCATTAGTTTTGAAACATTGTTTCGAATTGTTGTGTTGAATTTTTTTCAATAAAAAAGTGGTGTATACAAGGTTAATTTCTATAAATTAAAACTATTTATATCTGAACGCAACGCAAAATACGGTTAGACTGTGCACCGTGTATCCGAACACACGTACGCACTCTATTATCGGGGATTCCCCTAACATTTAACGAATGGATTTGTTGAGTTCTCGAGTTGTCGATTGTTACTTGCTTCACAGCATAATATGAGTTATTTCATCTAGTTTCGTTGGGTTATTAATAAGGTTAGGTGCTCATTTCAATTAGTTTTTGTTTTGTAATACGTATTGTTCGTTCCATTTAATTTTCGTTGTGTGTAAAAGTGTTGACTCTTATAAAATAATTTCAAATTAAATCTAATAACATGACCTCTCGTAAGCGTGAAAACAGTGATATTTATTTTCGACCGCTGGGAATGTATAAACGGATTAAAGAAATCGCCTAACGCCTGAGAAGTTACAAATGTTGCGCTTTTTGAACAAAAATTTGCTGGTGGTAAATTTTAAATATTAAATCTCTCAGTAAAAAAAGAACAGTTCTATTTATTACCTTGTTGAATTTTTCGTATTCGCATTCGCCGAATTGTTGGCTCGATATTCGTATTCGTATTCTTGAAAGTAGTATTCATCGCATCACTAATATTTACTTTCTAGGTTCGAGACATTAGGATAATTTCACATTGGGGTGTTGTAGTGGATATAGGTACTGCACGAAAAAAAAGTGACAATATGGAACACAACAATATGGCCCAGAACATGTTATATATATGTTTTAATAAAAGGATAAAAAATAAGCCTTTGTATAAAATCTGACACTTTAAGCTTTTCACCCAAATGGGTCTTACGATGTGATATCAGACTGTGAGTTGATATTATTAATTTAAATACTCGATAAATAAAACACTCTCGAGTGACAGCTGATGGCATTACATATTGTTGAAACGTACGCCATAAAGAATATTGCGTTTAACTGTTGGGTTTAACAAGTTCAAATGCAATGATTATATCAACTGAAACCAAATTCGTTGTCATCATTCTACAGAAAAAGGTAACATGCTAATATTATATTTAGCTACTTCGCACGCTGTAATTTCAATCACATCTTTCCAATTTCTTTCAGAAAAGTGATGCTCTTATGAATCAAGCATCGTTTTATGAAACCCCGCTTTTATCTATCATTAAAAAAATTTACTTAAGTTAAAATCAATTCCACAATTCAACGCAGACGAATATCGCACCAGTTCGATTTTTTCGAAGAGAACCATTGTTGGCACATCCCTGCAGATAGCTACAGCAGCGAGCATTTATAATCCCACCTAAATACGGGATTACTGGATTATACACAAAAATGATCCAATATTTAAGAAAACATCCTTTCCAAGTGAATAAACGTCCGATTTAGTTTATCGCATTTCATTTAGTAAATTGCGTTAACCTTACTAACTTACCTAAGAAAATCTAGTTCTGAGTTTAGGTGAGGGATTTAATTTTGAATTTACTACTAGACTTTTAAAGGAAAACTAAATAAAAAATAACGTATGGAAGGTTTCAGCTAAAATACCATAATAATTTTAATTATTTCCTCCCCGTGTCCGTGAAAATCTAGGCAGTATAAGGAATATGCAAGTACATTCGTGATTAAATAAACTGTAAGTCTCATCTATTACTGTGGAATCTACGTATCATGATGTAACTACGATTTAAGTTTAATTTCTAGTGATTATTCATTGTGTCATGAATAATAAGCTACCAATCATTCTTACAATCTAATCAAACAACACCGTGTCTATACCTAAGGGTGGTATTCATTGATTTTGCGAAAGTATCCCAATTTTTTGGTGGAAGACTCTCTTTGTAGGGTATTGTTCAGCTCCAGCCCAGCGCAGCATCTCAAGATGTAATACGTGTTTATTTAATGTTTCGATGAACATAATTTCTGGATTGTTCCTGAACACGTTGCTGAGGGGTGCGGAAGCGGCGAAGCCCCGAAGGAGTGTACATTGTTTCACTTTACACCATTAACAGGTTCAACAGGATATTCTATTCTACGCACACGTACCTGTCATATGTATTTGAGGGACTTCTACATTTTAAGTTTTAGCGAAGGTAAGGAAGATGGAGGGTGGTGCACTCATCAATATATACAATATACATTAGTGACAGCTGCTCAGATCTCAGCTCGGTATGATTTTCTTGCCAATTGAAATATCATTTATTTGATATCAGTATCATCAGTGTATTCTCCTTCTCTGTAGTTTTGCTAAACATTATATATTGAATACGCTAGTTTATATTTGATTTTATTTATTTGTTTGGAAATCTAACAGGCTTGTTCATAATAAAACGAATGAAGATGGCTGAACAATAGACAATTATTTATTTACTTTTGTTTCATAGACTATATATATTCTAGTACACATTTAAATCACTACGTGGCGCTGGTATCGAGTTAATTAATATTATTTTGATATAATTAAACATATTTTAACAGTTCAGACACAGCGGGAACCGTTCAGTTTCAGAATCGCGTTTCAAAACACGCGATTTGTGTCATCTGTTCACACAGCCGCGGTTAATAAGCGATTTGTGCGCGCGAAAATAAACATCAGTTTGACAGTTCTGGTGCCGTTCTCCATCTTTGAATATCGGAGATATATTCGCTCATTACTTTGTTAACGACGGCCGTGTTCCATGGCAAGACACAAATATCATTCTGTCAGTTCATTTTTGGTGAATAAATACCTACTTCTCTAAAATACTCTTTTTTCCACCATTTCCAAATATCTCCACCAACTCCTGCCAAGCTTGGTTCTTGGCATATTTGAGTAATCCTCACACTGAAGATCCCATATTACAGGTCTTTTCTCCACTTCATCAATAAAAAATTCAGTGTCAAAGCGATCCATAACCATAGAAAAGAGAATATAATCCACGCGTGCTCCTGTTGTGACATGGAACCGTGCGGTGCCCGCAACGCGACTGAACGCTCTCGTAAGGCCCCATAGTAATAGGATCGTGCGGGCGCCGTGCGGGTCTATTTTCTAGCGGTTGGGTTGCGGGCACCGCAGCGGTTGACTAACCGCACGGTTGTGTGTGAACGATCACATACAAACCTAGGTAAATGAGACCCGCACGGATTTCACGCGATTCTGAAACGGCACGGTTCCCGCTGTGTCTGAACAAGCCCTAAGTTAGTGATATATATATAAGAGTATAAACAGACAGTATCGAACATGTTAACTTATATCCTAGCATATTTCACATAGACAATAATTTTGAAGTATACATTATTATGTGTTATTATAATAACAGTGAATAAAAAATAAAAGACTAGAGTAGTAACAACAGTAAATAAAACATATTAAAATAAGTGAAAGTTTATTTTCAATTTTAACGATCTTCCCGGCACGGGCCACCTTGTCAGGCTGATATGGTCCACATTAAAGGAGCAATTTATATTTTTGGTGTTCCTTTAAATAGGCGACGAAATCTATTAAACGATTTCACTTTTTTTATTTCAACAAATTACGATACTCCAATCACTGTAAACAAATGCATAACAAAAAAAAGGATTAAGGAGAGAGAAAATCACACAGATGTCACGTGTGAAACGTATCCTGTACATCTTAATAATTGAACTACTCTAAGAAATACATTTGTAACGCGTCGCTTACAGTCGGTTAATTTGATGAAGATTCTAATCTCAATTTATAGAGTCTACTCGAGGCTTAACCGTTGTGCGGAGGCGATGATTGAGCGCTGCGTGCGCGGAGGGTCAGGTATAGGGAGGGGTGCTGGAGCTCCCTTCACGGTATGGTTTCTCGTAACAAATATAACAACAGACGGAGTAATCCCCGCTGTGGGGCTTCCCTCTTCCCGCTTCCTGCTGCAGGAACGACTAGTACACCACCGTGTACACGGATGAGACTCGGCTCGGAGATTCGTGGGTCAGAAGTAATAGGTCCATTATTGTGTGTTTGGACAAGTCCAGGCGCCAGGGATCCTGAGGAGCTGCCGAGTCAACACCGCAGCCGGGAGGGCCACTCGGAACTGTCCTAACCAAACATCCTGGCTCTCCACTTTACCCCGCAGTCGCTGTTTAGGAGCGGCTCCACCCTGCCGAGGTACAATTCGCGCGGAAAGAGGGAACCATTACAAAATAATTACATTTCTATTTTCTGACATATAGACTGCACATCGCCAAAACTAGATTTTAATGAAAACTAGTACTCTATGTGTCACACGTAAATTCCTATTGAAATGCGTATTGTCCGCAAGGTGGGTATAATTTTAAATAGAAAAACAAACTTTTTTTGTCAAAAATTATAAATTGATTATGGATTTTGTAACTTCGTATCATTTGTGTGAATCGAAATTTGTACCTACATGTATTTTATACATGTCGGTACTGTGCCGACTGTCTTAATAATATAATCGAGTTTACCTATTTTGTCCGATAATGTGTAGATCAGACAGCCGGAATTTCATTCAATTGATATGACTTTATATTTTTATATCTTGTATGTAGGTACTGTTTATAATTGATATTGTTTTTATATAAATATTTGTATTGGTATTACATAAATTTTTCATATAAAAGCCTATAATGGGAGTGAACAAATAAATTAATAAATAATAACTAATCACACGCCAAATGTGGAACTACGTTTCGTCGTTTTTATTAAAATATTTTTCTGCTTTTAAGCTCTTTAGAGAAATCTAAAGAGCTTTTAAGACGGGCGAGCGTTGTGTTGTATTACGCATTTAAAAAACTTCTGCTCTAAATTTGCATTTTTCAATCTTATATTTCTACCAATCTGCTCATACGATATTTAAATGGATTTAGAAGAGAATGATTTGAATAAAAGCTATACATATGAAATTTATTTAACTTCTCTCAATAAACCAATTCAACCAATTAAAATTTCAAACAATTTGAAGTATACATAGTGTTTTTTTTTTGTTATTTTAGATCTTTTTAAATTTGTCCTCTAATTATTGCATTTAAATTTCTCTTAAAGTATGTATCTTAATTACTTTATAATTTTGTATTGTTTATCTAATGCGTCTTCACTTTTACATTGAATGAATTATTTCAAAAAATTTTAAATCGATTTTTATTTTAACATATTGAAATTACAATATACTGCAGAATTATTCTATATTTATTGTATATTAATAATTTTTCTTGTAAAAACCTGCGAGAGATTACATTGTGCCAAGAATCTTTAGTAAATTAGATAAAAAATTCCTTGAGATGATGCAAGACAAAAAAACTCCATTGGCTTCAAAAAAGTACAAGCTAAAAGAATATATATTAAAGCTATGTACCTAATCTTGGCATATCTACAATGTAATAAATATCAAAAAATAAATAAATACCAAAAAAAAAACTTTTTAAAAACCGTATTGTCTTATTAATTTTATCTTACTGTATTTTATTTTAACAAATTTAAGCTACAATTGTCAACCACACAATTTTGTAACATCTATTGTATATTTATATGATTACTTGTAAAGGCCCTTCGGGCATGAATAAATAATTGTGTTTATCTTGCTAATATTCTTTAATTTCTTAAATTTTCTTATGTCCTTATTACTTATTGCATTTTTGTGGTTGATTTTCTTTGTTATTGTGTAACTCTCCGCTTACGTACTTAGACAGCTATGCTATTTGAATTTTTTACATTACAATTCAGAGCATAATAATAATAATAATAATAATTGGATAATTTGTATAGCGCCGTTTTCGCGAAATACTCACCTCAAGGGCGCTTTACATAGAGAAATTATTATCTTACAAGACAACTTACTGCTAGAAAAGAAAAAACTTATTTACTATTACTTATTCACTAGGTGGCATACAAGAAGTGGAATTAAAATTGAGTACTATAATAGTTTGTGAGTCCCTGAAAGAATTATGTGTTTTCGCGGAGTGCACAATATGAGTGGAAAACATTAGCTAGCGTTGTTGTGGTTAGATTTTATAGGTTTTTATAGGATTGTCTAAATAAATGCGTCTTAAGTTGTTTTTTGAACAGTGGTAAGCTGTCAGTTTGTCTCAGTTTGTTAGGTAGTTTGTTCCATAACTTTGGTCCAGCCACCGCGAAAGCACGATCATCGAAATTAGTTTTGTGGACGCGATTTACTTCAGCTAACCTATTTGTATTAGATGTTGATGCTGAGCGAAGTGTTAGTTGTCTATTATTTGCGGAGAATGGAATGCAGAAGTCGGTTATGTATTGAGGGGCCATGTTGTGAATAGCCTTAAATATTGTAAGGCAAAGCTTATATTCAATCCTCTCTGGACATCTAAGCCAGTGAAGGTTTTGAAGATGGTTTGAGATGTGCGCAAACTTTGAAACGCCGGTAATAAGTCTTAATAAGCATGTATCATAATTATTATTATTATTATATTATTCTAAATAAATAAATAACATTACATTAAACTAGCGATGTAGACAGGTGAGGTTCTCCTTCACAAGCCGGAAGGCCGGTGAGGATTCACCTTAAAAAAAAAGATAAATAAATCCGTCTTTACGTGTGTTTGTGGCATTTTGTGTCGTATTTATGGATTTGTTTTGAACAGGAGCGGATAATCCTTTCATTATCCTCGGCAGCTCCATCTCGGAGAGATCAGATAAAACGAGAGCCGGCTGGCTGCCCACTCGCCCGCGGCTTGAGAGCGCAGCAAGTTGTGTTGGCGGCAAGGTAAACACCGCGAGCCTCGTCTGAGCACTCACTCATTCCATCATCGTATTGGCAACTTTTCCATGTTGAACCATTTAGCGAAGGGAAAAACTTCATTTCAAAATGAAGACTACAACACACACACGTTCACCAGTTTGAAGACTACAAAGTGTACACTACAATTGTAGTAAAAACTACTTGAAGTGAAGCAATTGTAGTACTACGAAATGAAGTGAAGTAATGAAGTAATTGTAGTATTAATGAAGTGAAGTAATGAAATGAAGTAATTGTAGTATTAATGAAGTGAAGTAATGAAATGAAGTAATAGTGAAGTAAATTTTTAAATGAAATGAAGTATTTTTTTCCCAAAAAAAAAAAAAAGGTCGCCAGACAGATTTCTTCGTTCGATTCCAAACCATGGGGGGGGGGTTGTTACAGATTCCAGAAAATTCTTCACATATATCTACATCAACTTTCCAAAAATTTCACGTAAAAAATACACTATTTAAAATGTGTTTCTCATACTTTCGATAACTTTGAAGTGTATGTACTTTGTAGTGTTCGCTTTGAAATGAAGTGTACTATTTGAAGTTTATACTTTCAATAACTTTGGTGTTTGTAGTTTGTAGTGTGCACTACACATCAAAATGTGCGAAGTGTACACTTCAATGTAGTGTGGTACTACATTGTAGTAGTGAGTACAGAGCGGACCCATCACTAGAACCATTTCACTCCAAGTCTCGTCCTGTGCGCCGGGGCGGAGATTAGACTTTTATTTTATTTATTTATTTATTAGAGACACTAACAGGTTAATAGGTACATGATACTCTGATAATAAACATTATACTGAAGACTATGCCCATTATCCCGATTACAAGTGTCTTCGGCACGCTCTAGTAACATGTATTTTTGCAATTAATTATATTTTACATGTACATTTATGTGTATTGTATATTTTGTGTTTGAATGTAGTGCGATTAGTGTTTAATCAATCAAATTGAAGTTAAGTTAAGTTTAATTTAAGTCATCAACATATTTGCGATATTTAAGTTTACATTTTTTTTTCAATATGTATTTGTGACGTATTTTTGTAAAACGTTAGACTATCATTACCGTAACTTATATAGAATATGAAAAATTCATTCCCTTTGATGGAAAGCAAATAAAATAATAAAAAACTTCAAATTCCAATTAGATAACATTCCAATTATAGTTTCTGGAGGGGTTTTATCATTTTATTTAACTTGTATTGAAAAAAATAAATTTTTCTTAATCGATACAAGTTACCGCAATGATACAGAAATATTTAAAAAAAATTAAACTTTGATATTGAATAACTCCATAACATAAGGCTGCTTGAACATTTTCGATTCATAATCAAGGCCTGCGAGGTTATTAATGTTTTCCGAATAACCCTAAACATTATTATTCGATAATTATAATTGTTAACTATACTAAACTGTGTAGACATTTAATAATGATTTTTTCCGTAAACATTTTAAAAGTCACATTTTATGTATATCCCGCAAATACATAAATTGAAAAATGCTGTTTTTTTATATTTTCAATGATATAGCGTTAACTTTGTGGTTGGACATAATTATTGATTTTAATTAAACAACTCTGTATTAAAAACTTAACTAGTAACTCTACGTCTACCGGTTTCGATACCGCCGTATCTTCATCATATATGGGATAGTTAGTTTGCGTCCGTCCTGATGAAGATACAGCGGTATCGAAACCGGTAGACGTAGATAAAATTTTTAATATAATTTATTTATTTATTATTAATCAACGCACTAGTGGGCTTTTACGGTACAAGAAAATCTAAATGATTTTTATATAAAACACGTTTTACAGTTAATAATTTAAAAATAATTATCTTAATAAAACATATTTTAGATAAATGAACAATATATATATAATATATGAATAGTACACAAGCAAACAGTAATAATTAGAAACCTTTAACACATTAATAATAGAGTAAAAAAAAAAGTAAATAAAACCAATATACTAGATAAATAAGATAAGAAGATAAAATAAACCAAAAAAATAAATATAAAACATAAGTATAGTAGAGTTACTAGTTAAGTGGTTAGTACAGAGTTGTTTAATTAAAATTAATAATTCCGTTTTTTCGTTAAATAAAAGCAATAGCGTAGCATGTTTCATAAAGTTACCTAAAACGATTCAAAATATAACATTTTTGGAAATAAACCAAAATTGAGCGACGTGGTTATGACACTTGTACAAATAGAATGACTGGGCGTGTGCAACACTTACCCAGTCATGTAGAAAATTGTAATTTTTACCAGACTGACAGATCATAGATTGGGAATATGCATCCGTACGACTTAACAACCGCAAACCATTTTTGACCGCTGAGCAACCCTCGCAGCCCAATATGGCGCTGGCTTCTCACACTCCGGGTGCCTGTTTAAATAAACTTTTAAACGTTTCAAAGACAATCTACAGTATAAGTGTTTTAGAATTGTGCGTACATTGCCAATGCCAGTTTAAAAAACAATGAATTCATGTGAAGAAGCGATGTGTAGGTTCATTACATTTAGATATTCAAATGTGTTGAAAATATTCGAATCTCTTTAAGAATGGCATTGAGTGAAAAATAAATCAATATATTTATTTTCTTAAATCAAATTTTTTCTGCTTGCGAGTATATTGACTTTGAACTCGACGTGAGAAGAAGTTTTTTTTAATATCTTTATTATTTGAAAGTACTTATTATTTGAAAGTACCTATAACTGCTACTCAATATTGGTCAACTATCGTGAATATTTATTTATAGTTTAAGATCTATAAAACCAAAAACAAATCAAATATTTTAAGGTTATAGCTTCTTTTCTACTGTTTTAATGAAACTGTATTAATATTTTTAAGAAAAATAAACACTATTCTGATGGTAATTTACTTCGCTCTTTTCCATTTTCCGAATATTTTAGTTCCCTGATAAATTTATAAAAAAAAATTGTTGTTCAATAACCCTGTTTTTAATTTATTTAGAGCGAGCATTCGGAACTGTAAAGGCAATATTATACTCCAATACGATTTACTTAAAAAAACATATTCGGAATTCTGAAATGACCAACACATTGACACATCTATACATATAAAAGTCAATGTCAGTCTGTCTATTTATTCCTATACAAATCAACACCGTTTGACCCATCTAACCCAAAATTTGCACACTTATAAGAATAAGAAGAAGTCTAAAGAAGAAAATTTTCTACAATATTCCACCAGTTCCTAAAGAATAAGATCATAAAGATGTTTTCAACAGCTTTAGGAGTCTAATGGTGAGAATTCACGATGCAAAATGGACGTCAATAATGTTGGTTTTTTATTTTTTATTTGTTAGTATACATTGTATCCTGACGAAGAGACCAGGTGTCCGGTGTTATGTTGGATTTTCTAAAGCCTGGTATTTATTTATTTATTTTTTATTTATTTATTTAACATAACATTACATTAAATTACATTACAAATATAATTATACAATAATAATTTATCATACAATCATATAATAAAATATGTAACTACCCAACTAGGCTGGCCTGTTTTAGGGCAAGTTATATATTTCATTTTAAAACACAATATTCGACTATAGGTACTCGTTAGTATATATAATTAATTAATGATTTCAACGAGAGTTCAAGTAAATTAGTACATTATAAAAATTTAAATTAGATTAATACAATACAAATATTTTAATTAAATTAATACAATAAATGTTAAATTAGATAAATACATGATATAAATTAATACATTAGTCTGGTGGATGCCTATTTCATACGCCTTCAAAACGACAAAGCTTCGACCACGGAAACTTGCTAACCAGCGCGACTCGTTGCAATCATGCAAAAACTTTTCAAATCCCATTTACCTGTAATATAATATAAGATGTGGGGGGAAACACAGGTTCCGTTGTTTCTGCAAAGCCTCTAATAAAAACAATGTTTCCATTTAATCCTGGCTGTCATGGATGGGATATTCACATTTCCCCGTTGGACGTTCCACCCGTCCCAACCAACAAATAGATCGTAATTTGTTCGAAATTTTGATCTGATTATCTATGTAAATCGATTAAAACAGTTCGAATAAATAAATAAATCTGTGACTAAAGGTTGATGTACCTATATTAATTATACGTTATAGATATTTATTTATTTATTTCAACGGTTACAAAACCTATTACAGTAATTTGATGTTGTACTAATTACCTTATAATATAAAATGAGAGAGTAAGTAAAAGTAAGTATAAGATAATAAAGATAAAATATGTTGAATACGGAGTTAATATAAAATAACATAATAATGTTAAAAGTAAGCATAAAATAACAGAGATAAAAAAATAATAATTACAGAGTAAATATACAATAACAAAAGTATTAAGAAGAAGTAATATAAAGTATATATGTTTGATGTCTTCTTATACCAGCATTCATTTGCTGCTTGGGGACATTTTTTATGATTTTTTATTACATTCGTAATTACTCTGTTTCTATGCGTCTAAAATATTAATATAAATATAAATAAGAGAAAAAGGGTAATAAAATTTTTCAGAGGGTCCGGCCCTGGCGAGCAGCAGCCTCCCGCCGCGTGCCGCCCCAATTACCGTAATGAGGGCCGCCAGGTGAGGCAGCGCGCACGTGGCCCGGCACGTGCCGGCACCGAGCTGCCAAACACCCATTACACGGATTACTGTCTCCGGTGAGCACTCCTGGCGGCCTCCGACCCTCAGCAACAGCGGGACTGCTGGACACTGGACACTGGAGTGACAGACAGAGCGCGGTATAGTAAACATACAGTATTATGTCTTCGTACAAACAGCCGAAACGACGCCCCTCGAAATCTCGGTGTACTTCGGTCTGCGCTGTCGCCGCAGGGCTGCAGTAACGTACGGACGCGAGCAGTGTGAGACGCTCCCACCCCAAACCCTAAAGAGTCAGTCAGTGAGCAGCCCTGGTGCGTGTTTAACCAAGTTTAAGTACCAAGCGGCCGTAGGTATTTATTTCAAGGACACTGCAGAGATAACAAACTGTATACTTTACTATACTGCGGACAGAGTGAGGATGCACTAAGGGTAGGTGATGGAACCCGCGCAGTCTCGGAGCGACTTAGTGGAGAGCGAAGTGAAGGCAGCCCGCATAAATCAAAAGACCGTCTAGAATAGAACGTCAAATTTCACTTATTTATTTATTTATTTCAAGGACACTGCAGAGATAACATACTGTATACTTTACTATACTGCGGACAGAGTGAGGATGCACTAAGGGTAGGTGATGGAACCCGCGCAGTCTCGGAGCGACTTAGTGGAGAGCGAAGTGAAGGCAGCCCGCATAAATCAAAAGACCGTCTAGAATAGAACGTCAAATTTCACTTATTTATTTATTTATTTCAAGGACACTGCAGAGATAACATACTGTATACTTTACTATACTGCGGACAGAGTGAGGATGCACTAAGGGTAGGTGATGGAACCCGCGCAGTCTCGGAGCGACTTAGTGGAGAGCGAAGTGAAGGCAGCCCGCATAATCAAAAGACCGTCTAGATAGAACGTCAAATTTCACTTTATTTATTTATTTATTTCAAGGACACTGCAGAGATAACATACTGTATACTTTACTATACTGCGGACAGAGTGAGGATGCACTAAGGGTAGGTGATGGAACCCGCGCAGTCTCGGAGCGACTTAGTGGAGAGCGAAGTGAAGGCAGCCCGCATAAATCAAAAGACCGTCTAGAATAGAACGTCAAATTTCACTTATTTATTTATTTATTTATTTCAATTTACGGCACGGAAGTACCTTTTTCATCATACATATTGGATATGCAAGAAATCCAAACAGTAGAACAGCAAAAAATTACAGAATTGACAAGAGTATAGATAGTTGTTTAAAGTTATAACAGTAATTTAGAAAAACGAGGTGTGAAGTATATAAGATAAAACACAATTTAGAAAAAGGAGATGTGAAGTATATAAGATAAAACATAATTTAGAAAAACGAGGAGTGAAGTATATAAGATAAAACACAATTTAGAAAAGGGAGATGTGAAGTATATAAGATAAAACATAATTTAGAAAAAGGAGATGTGAAGTATATACAAGGTTAAACAAATAGGTATAATAATTTGTTTGTGATTGCATTATGAATTCAGGACGGCAGGGTGTAGAGCTTTTAGTAGCGAATCTTTGTATTGTGCTAAACTGGAATTAAAAATATCAGAGATACGCGCATAGGTGTTACCTAGCCTATACAGTATGGGTACAACAAAGTTAAAATGCAAGTTGGTTCTAGAGTTGTCACAATAAAATAGCGTAGGTATTCAAGTAGCTCTTTCAGTTTTCAGTTTATTTTTATACGTTTTAGTGGGTTTGTTACATATTGTTTCAAATCTGTCAATGTTCAAATATCTTAAAGGTTTACGGTGTTTGACATATTTAAGTATCGAAACAAACGAATATTTTAGCAACGATACCGGGCGATAGGCCATCCTCCTGAAGACGTTATGATATGACTATATTTAAATCTCAACACATCCATACGGTTCGTATAAAATATCCACCCTGTTCTTCAATACTCTCAATTATCTTGCTGCAGTAAGCGTTGGGTAGTGTGATTCCACTACAAATGAGTCTCTACTCTTGTTCTACCCGCGTTGACGTGAAGAACTTTTCAAATTTTTGAATTACACAAATTAGGCTAAGGTGCATATCCAATTGTCACAATTCTTTTGATGTTGTGTCGCTACACTTGTAATACCAGGGGCATGTAGAGAGAACATTGAATCCTGACTTTTTCCCAAGCATATACTTTGAAAAAATATCTTAACAAAATATATAAATATCTCGTGATATTCCTGTCACAATAATTAACATATTGTAACGAGGCTAAAAAGAATCACGCACTTCTGTTAAGTGACAGTTGTTTGAAGTTGGCACAATACTACCCAAGGACCTGGAATCACCTCCAACTTTCGAGAGACGTCTACAGCTTTCCAGGAACATCTGTAAATTACGAGTACTTGCGAGTAAACACTGGAAGCGTCTAGATAACAGCATTAGCCAATATAAATAAGACACACGGGAGTAAGAAGTGAGTTGTTTGAGCGCTGTTGACAGGCGATAACAAAGCGAAGGTAGCCGCGAGCGGCAGGTCAGGCCGGCCAAGCGAGAGGCCAGTGGTGCCAAGCGGGCGATAATTCGACAGCGAAGATTCCGGAAAGTTCTTACGTAGCGAGATAAACCGAAGCGAAATTAATAAATGCGGAAATAGGGTGGAATATTATAGTAAATAGTGAATAAAGTGTTTGACACTAATATAAATTGTCTATTTACCAGTGATAAATTTGCGGAATAGTTTAATTTAATGAATAGCGTTACATTTAGTAATGATTGTTAGTTAGTTTAATTAATTAATCGATAATCAATAAATCCTGTATTAAATCCCAGCGTTTCCATTAATTCCTCCTGCATCCACGACACGTGACAATATTTTAATATTTCATAAAATTCTGTTACATTTATATTTTACATATGTTCTCACTGTACACGCCTGTGTCATTTGTAGACATATAGGATGCTTGTTTTATTATTGGATGTAGAAAAGGTTATGTTCTCGTGTTTTGGTGCCACTTTTTTTTGGCACATAAGGAAGCGATAGAACAAAGATTTCCAAATTTCTGACCAAAAACAACATCTTTCCCCAGCCTCAGCCTCCGTATCGCAGGATGTGGTCCCCTGCGATCCCTTCCTATTTCCGAAGATGAAAAAAACATAAAAAGTTGTCGTTTCGCCAACGCCAGAGGATAAATACACAATCGTCGCGGGAGTGGTTCGAAGATTCTAAGAAGCGCTGCCTCGACTGTGTAATATCTCATGGGGACAATAACTACTTACTAAATTGTATGCAAATTATGTGATTATTTTAAAATATTTATTCCAAGTTTTAATACAATATGTATGGCGGCACACTATCGCCATCTATGAAAATAAATAAAAACATATAATTGACCAAACACATTTCTAAATAAAGATTAGCGTATTTACTAATTAATAAATATATAGGTATAAGCTTTTTAAAATTTGAGGTTAATTTCTGTCGCCGCTCAACTGATATTAGTAATTGTGAGATGTCAAATGTTACACATCATACGCGACTACTGTAAGGCTCGCTCCTTTTTTCTGCATGTTTATTTTTTATATTGGGCCCAGTTTAGTATTACAGCTGAAACCGAAATGCATTATGTAACATTTCCTAACTTGTTTAAAATAGTTATTGCAGGAGTAAACAGACTTGTGTGTGCTGCAGTGGTGCGGCCCCTGGCGGTGTCGGGTTACCTGGGCCCCCACTGTTGGGATCAGACGCACATCCTACATTCGGGTTGCGCTTTTAACTATAATCGATCCCTGTACTTAAATCTATTCTTCGTTATTCCTACAAATAATAATAATATTCAATTTTGTTTTTTTTAATTTTTTTTATTTAATTTATGGTATAAATAGAGTTCTTATATATAACATATCAGATAAAACATTTTTTTAAATACTTAGTAGTCATGTAGACCTCCTCAGTGAAGAGAAGCTCTTGAGTCTGATGAGGGAGCCACAGTTCTTATTCCTTGTTATAATATATAGGTACATAGTGTATACAAGTTATTTATTAATACAGTAAAAAGGTAAATTGATAATGAAAGTATAGAAGTTATTTTGAAAAAAGCTATAGGTATAAATGATTTATGAATTTAAGTTTGATTTTAAGAAAATTAAAAAATTTTTTGGTTTGCTCTGAGAGGTTACTGATGGATCGTATCTCGATAGGTAAGTTATTATAGTAATTAATTGCTTTATAAATATAGTGATGCTGCATTTGGATTGTTTTACATTTAGGCATTATGAATTGGTTTCCATTTCTCATAAGTTTGAAATATTCCTGGTTTTCTGTAAGGTTTTTTTCTTTACATATTTTTAATATGGAAACTTGCTTGAAAATATCATCTACGTTTGGTACTGGAAACAATTTAAAGAGATCTTTTGTTGGAAATGTAGATTTTTTTTCAGTATTACTTTAATGATAATCCTTTGTGATATTTTTACTGAGTTTATGTTTTTCTTATAACAACCTCCCCATCCGATAACACCGTATACGAGTAGAGAGTGAACAATGGCGTAATAAACATTTTTAATAATTTTTGTACTTAAAATATTTCTTAATCTAACGAATGTGTAGATACATTTCCTTATTCTTTACATTACATTTCTTATATTTGTAAATATCTAGTAGGCATCAAAAAAACAAATGACCGTATATATTTATCAAACCGGCTTCGAAAACAATCGTTTTCTTTGTCAGGGTGATGAGAAAGCTTGTCAAAAACATGAAAATATTATTCCGGTTGTATATATAGGTATGTGAATTGCGTAACAAATTTAATAATAAGTTTGTTTAAAATTAATAACACTCACAATCATAGACTATCGTTAGTTTATATTATTCCATTAAGCACGATCGGCGCAATATTATCATTATCATAATATGTATCATTTCGGAGGTAATTTTACAAAATTCCATAATCACACGAATGAAAATAAAAACACACAGTTTTTTTAATTCTTTTTCGCGTTTCGCCTTATAAAGAAATTATCATCATAATGCATTAGAATAATGCATAAGAAATTATCATTATTGTCATTGTGCCCTCGTAAGTCAAACCGCGTCTCATAAAAATTAATCAAGTAGAATTAAAAAACAATGTGTATTTTTTAATTTCATTATCATACATCAAAATTCACAAAAATCGATAAAATTTCACGACATTCGGCCAATAAAAATACAAAAATGTAGGGATTTATACGATAAGACCATAAAAAAGAACCGACTCTAGGTATAAGTATTAGTAAAGAAAGAAGCCATCAAAGTTTCTTTCAAACACAAATAATTATTCAGTAATTATAAACTACATAGTACAAAAATTACTATTACAAACTATATCCCACCTCGACACAGGGTTAATGTCACCATTAAAACATATATTATGTGTGGTATAAAAGCAAAGGCAGCAAAATCCAAAAACGAAATGCATTAATCGAGAATTACTATTTTATAATGTATTAATTTATTACTAATTTATAATTCCAGATTTTATAAGACACAGCCTATGAATTAATGGGAAACATGATTTTGGAAGGGATAGACACATGAAATCTAAAATTAAGTACTTTTTAAATTAGTAATCCTCGGTGACTGCATTCAAAACATTTTTTTTTTTTAAATATTGCTGCCTTTTCTTTAATACCCCCGCAATATATACCTATTAGAAAAAAGTGAAATGATTGATAATCAAATAAATTCAAACATTTTCATATAATTTCGTAACATTCTAACACACGTACTCGTATTATATTGTGAATCGCCGATATCTCCTATCTTAACTTAGAAACTTTGGATTGTACGATCATAGTACCCAAGTACAATAAGAAGTCCTGAATTTTCTATTCTAATCTAAAAAAACTGGGAAGATAATATGATTTGTTAAATCAATTCTATAACAAGATCTTTAATAATTTATTTTATTTATTTATTTATTTCTATTTAATTTTAAGTGTCAAATTTTGTTTGGACTGTGCCTGTCTCACTAGAAATATTTGTGTTGAGACAGGCATAGTTTACAATATTGTGTAGGTTCAAAACATAGTAAATAGATAATAAGTGTTTAAAGTAATATAATAGAAAATATATCTAAGGTTATATTGCGTTAGTGTGTTTGTGTAAGTGTGCCTATTTTAGCTCTCCCCTTGTTTCGGATCCACTGTTTTATTTAGTATTTTATGTTATTCGTCAAGCGTGCAATTAAGTAATTTGGGTCCAAAATAGTTATAGCTCCTTTGTCCATACGTGGTGTGTAACCTTAATGAATATTTATGAAGACAGGAGATATTGGCGGTTCACGGTCGATGCAGAGTGCTGGTGAGATAATATTTGTGGGACGTCAATATGAAATAGTCCTGCTAGTACTAGGTGTCGTCGAAAGGCTCCTCCTGGCGCCCGCCGTGTTTGCGCAGCCCCTACCCTAACCGGGACAATACATAATAATAATACACAAGGATGTGCGACCAGAAACTCGATTCTCTAACTGCATGACAGAACTAACGATATATTATTTTACTTACAAGTGTACACATTTGTATTGACATCTCTACATCTTTGGATTAGTACTTGAACACTAAAAAGCGCTTCCCGAGTACCCGACCCGTTTCGAAAGCCAAATTGTGTTACACCTATCTTTTCTTCCACTTTGCGATATATGCGCCGTGTATAATTCGCAAAAATACCTTTAATAAGTGGCTCATCAAACTAATTGTACGGTGGTCACTGCATTTTCTCGCTTTCATTTTCTTCGGGAGGGTAACAAAAGTGGATCGAAGCCAATCTAGAGGGATAATTCCTGTATTATATATTAAATTAAACAGCTTTGTCAACACTAGGATGCCTTTATTCCCTATAAGTTTCAGGATCTCAGCCCGTATTCCATCTGGGTCCGCTGCTTTCCTGGGTTTAGAGAGACGAATTGCGTGTTCTGCCTCATTTGTGGTGATTGGTGGGCCTGTTGTAATATTTCCCGTATCATATTCTTCGCTTCTATTATTATTGAAAAGTTCCGAGATGAAGTCTTTCTATCTTTTTAGTTGAATGGTAATTTAATGTAACTCGCAATTATGATTGCAATGTTGCACCTGCCAAATGACACGTACCGATCTCTCCTTCACTCGAATCGACCATCCGATGAAGAGGTATTACAGCGAATAATTTGAATTAGGTAGAACTGAGAACAGAGGCAGACTTCAGACACATTCTCCGCAATGAGAAATATGAACTCTTACGACTTATCTAGGGGAGATAGAGGGTAGCAAAGATGTAGGTAGAAAGGGGTCGTCATGGCTACGTCACCTCAGAAAATGGTTCAATGTCTAAAACATCTTGCACAAGATCTCGGGCAGAATATTTTGCAAGAATGGAAAGAGTGCAGAAAAAAATTCTACGTATGTATTTCGTCCTACAAAGCTGGTCAACACAGCTGCGAGGATCATCTTGCCTTTTTCAAAATGCATTAAACTGGAGTGCCAACGGAAAAAATCCAATTTTGTCGAGCTTTACAAAGTGGAGCCATTGATTATCTCTCTTTATCTAAAATTTGCATGTCGGACAGCATCTAAGAAACTGGTAATATAGAAGAAGTCAGCGTCCTAATAATGTTGGATATTTTTCTATTTTTTAATTTTTAAAGTAATCAACTCTTTAAAATTGGAATAATATGTGTGTTAATCAATTAAAAAGGGATTAGGTACATTATAAGGTCGAAAAATTTATGTTAATTTACCAAGCTGCCGCGGCAAAATTGGATAACGCGCCATTCCCGGATAGAGTGCAGGTCCGTTGGTTCGAATCCCGGTAACAGCTAAAATATTTTTTTGTTAATTTGATTTCTCTGTCTGTCTTTTCTAATGAATAATAAAAAAATGTTAATTATTTATTTACATATTCCTCCATGATCACACTAGATTGATACGCTAAATATATACGTTACAAACAAAGTCTTAAAATTTCGATAATCTGTACGTTAACTAGTACATGTATGCACTAACTATGAGTTAATTATCTATATTATCGAAATTTAGACTTTATTGGTAAATATAATAATTAGTAATGTATAACTTAGTTAATAAGTATATATTATTTAAATTTAGACTTTGTAACATAAAAATGTTCTCAGGTTTTCACGGCCGTACAGAATCTTCTGTATGTAGTTTTCTGGGATATTCTGCCGTGTTTTATTGCAGGGATCATCATCAGGGTTGATGGAAAACGTCGGCCGGAACGTTCTCCCTAAGAAAACGAAAAATGTTGAAATTTTTCGTCAAAATGGCAACGATACGCCGTGCCGCTTGCACATTCCGAATATATCCGTTGATTTTCATCGCGTTTGGTCAAAATCTTCATGTTTGTGAAAAACACAAATTTCATGGCAAAGATTCAAAACGTCGGCCAGAGAGGTCAGATATACACGGCAGAATATCTCCGAAACTACACATAGAAGATGTCTATGTAAAAATTCTTGTAACTAAAATACCATAAATAAATTAATTAAATAAATATATGGACGCGGCTAGAACATTCCGAGCTGGGACACTTGGAATTGGGACAGTGGGTTGATTTTTAAATAATACTCTGTTGTTTTTTTATATATATTTTGTACATAACACCTCATTAAAAATAAAATAAAAGTAACTCATAAAAATCAAGTTTGTATTATACTCCCTTTCTTTGTAAAATATAACAACAATTAAAGACGAATTAAAACATTTAACATAACACTAAACTTACAGTAATTTAATATATTTCTAAAATGTTTTGAGCTTTGATTAGACACTTCATGCTTTGAAGATTAAATTCTATAAACATTCGTCAGTCAATTTAGATTTTCGACATTCGTAGTGAAGTACCTATTATGTTTACCGACGGAGTAATACAAATTTGGAAAATATTCCGCGACGTTATCGGGCCACCGTTGCTAGTAAAAACTTTTGTAATGATTCCAATTTGAAAAAACCGATAAAATTTCTAAAATTCCGAAATTATACTATAATTATTATTTTTTTAACGAAAATTTGATAGATCTTCTTGACCGTCGCCACGAGTGTGCTTGCAAAGTTTCAGCTCGATTGGAGCACGGGAAAAGGGTCAAAAATCGATCCAAAGTTTTTTTGACGGCAAGCCGGCAAGCAAGCAAGCAGACGCCACGAGTTAATATAAAGGGGGTAAAAATAGAATAAGCCCAGAGTACGTCCATATCTTCCGTTTCTTGGTTCGCCTGGTGGACAGCGAGAAGAGAGAGACCATTGCGTTTCCAGGTCCGGTTAGGTACGGGAAATAATACGCCCGTGAACGACATGGCGGCCCCTCAGGGAAGAAACTCAGAGGAATTTTTCGAGAAGACAAAAAATTCTCTCAACAATAATTTTGATGGCGGTGTCGGGTTTCAATGGAGGAATCTTTACATCGATGGCATAATGTGGGCTCTTTATACTCCTGCCATTCATTCCGCCATTTTACCGCGTCCGTACCGCACCCTCCCGCCGGGGCAGGCAGATCAGAGACAACTCGGAACATTAAACTACATTTATTTAAAAATTAATGCGTGTCAGATGTAATATAGGTATTCACGACCATCAATAATAGAACACGTCGTATAATATTTGTATTGTTTCCAATTTAATATTTTATCAACGTATTCCTCTTGCTTTAATTTCATGTGGAAAATCTATTCCATGTATATTATTATCCTTAAAACTTATAGAATATTGAAAACGTAATAATTCGTACAGGGGGGCACGGCGTCGGCGAAACCGTCTGATCGGACCCATGGCTCGAGTCAGACTAGTTGAAACAGAAACGCCTTTTTCACGCGTCCGGCTCCTTTCTCATTCGTATGGTTTCCAATTTGAAAAAACCGTTAAAATTTTGAATAATCCAAAATTATACTATAATTAATTTTTTTAAAAGAAAGTTAATATTAGATCATTTTTATCGTCGCCACGAGTCTGCCTGCAAAGTTTCAGCTCGATTAGATTGCGGGAAAAGGGTTAAAAATCGATCAAAAGTTTTTTCGGCAGACAAGCAGACGCTACGAGTCTGTCGGAGACGCTACGAAAGGGAGTAAAAATGACAAAATAAACCAAAATAAAAAATATTTAAGTAAACAAATTTATGGAAAGTAAAAATACAATTACGAGTAGATATATAAGAATATCAAACATAAAAAATCCAAATTATCAAATAAACCAAAAAAGAGAAAACTACACAGCTTTAAATTCTTCCATAATTTGTACATCAATACCATGTCCTAGTTGAAAATCTATTACGTAACATAACAACACTTTGATATCAAAAGTAAAAAAGGGTTACAAATTCCTCGCAAACTCATACTTCCTTCCCTTTTTCTATCCGCCCAACAATCACACCGTTTGCATCTCATTTCTGGTTTCCAGATGTTTCACGAATTTGATCGGCATATCTACCGTATCGAATCTACCGTAAAACCTCCATAGTGCTGGGAAATCCTCCATTATTTTATTATTATTATTATTATTTTAATTTTTAAAAATAGAGATGCGAACACGGAATACGTGTCACATCAATATTCTTACTATTTTCACACTAAGCTAAACGCTTGTGCTATGAAAATAGGACTAACTTGCTGATCTGGAGTGAGGATCGAAACCGCGACCTTTGGATCACGAGGCGAGAGTCCTAACCACAAAACCAACAATTTATTTACTTCAATATGCGGCACAGAAGTATATTTTACATAATAATATATACAAGAAATCCAAAATCCAGCAAAAAATTACAGAATTGACATAGTATAGATAGTTGTTTAATGTTATAACAGTAATTTTGAAAAAGGAGGTGTGAATTATATAAGATAAAACATATTTTAGAAAAAGTAGATGTGAAGTATATATACAAGGTTAAAGAAATAGGTATAATAATATAATAACTATCCATAATATTATGAATATGTGTAATCTTTAATTTAAAAATAAGGTGTGCTTCAACATATCTCGCCAGATATACCTTTTCCGAGGTAAGTATCAAATACTACTCCTTATTTCAACGCAGCATGGTTCTAAGGTTTATGAATTTGCTTAGGTCACTTAAACATACATAATGTAACGTAAAAATAGTTGTTATTTGTAATGTAAACCTAAAACTGGTTTATCTAGTTAGACCCAAAGTATTTTCTAATAAAATTTAATATTTAGGCACCAGCATATTCATTTGTAGGTTATATTTTTAGATCTACGCTGTAATTGTTGCGATTTTTGTGCATTTTGAGCGATTCTGCTCCCTGGGGCCTCTGCCCCCGGGGCTACGCCACTGCCTCCGTAGAATGTTTTAATCTGTTTAATTAGTTGAACGAGAACAATATAATTCTCTTATTTCTTCAGACTCACTCTGTTGCGCAAGCACCACGCTCTTCGCAGCTTTCTCGAGAGGTTTTCATTACCTTCCATTTTCTCATCCATATTCATCGGGAGCCGCGGAGAGTAATGATTCGTTTAAATAAAATTCGGTAATTAAAGAAGACAATTTATAGCCGCTCGGCTCGATCCGCGCACTAAACTAGTTAAGAGCAATGTTTATCTCCGCGCCGAACAATAAACATAACGTATATTCGGATATTAATGTAACGGAATTATGAAATTTGATATTTTAATAACAATTCCTGACGGCCAATCAAATTAACACGACGTTAATTTTACTGACCGGCGCCAAAATATGTCCAACCTCGCTCGAAGTTACGCGGCTAAATCCTGTTTCACCTGTCACAACCTCGCCATTTAGTATTGTTGTAAAATTACCGGAATGTTCTAGAGCAAGTCTTGTCTCTTCTTGCTCTTTTTACTCCCTTTATACTAACTCGTGGCGTCTGCTTGCTTGCCGTCAACAAAAACTTTGGATCGATTTTTGACCCTTATCCCGTGATCCAATCAAGCTGAAACTTGGCAAGCAGACTCGTGGCGACGATCAACAAGATCTATCAAATTTTCGTTAAAAAAAAATTAATAATTATATCAAGATTTTGATAGCGTCGCGGAATATTTTCTAAATTTGAATTACTCCGTCGATGTAATAGGTACATCACTAGGAATTTTGAAAATTTACAAAACAATTGGTTCACAGATGACAGCAAAATTGGGTTTTTTGGGAAAAAATCAAATAATGATTTATTTCTTTTAGATTTCTGCTTAGTTTTGAAGAATTCTACATTACTCAAATCAGATTCTGACTAAATCATTTGACGCTGGAATTTCATAAGGTACGATATTGATGATAATTGAATCTATCAAAATCTTGACATCTCAAAACATCTGACATTTTAGAAATATATTAAATTACTGTAAGTTTAGTGTTATGTTACATGTTTTAATTCGTCTTTAATTATTTTTATATTTTACAAAGAAAGGGAGTATAGTAAAAACTTGGTTTATATGGGTTACTTTTTTTTCTCTTTTTGCTCGTGCAGATCTCCGTCAGGCCCAAAATGTCAACTTACAGGTTCAGTTTTTCCCGCTGCACTGTTTCAGTGCTAGGTGACCAGTATGTCTACTGTTTATAATTAATTTACTGTTTATCCTGGCTTAGAATGCCAAGCAATACACCTTGGAAATGTCAGGACGGATCCAACTCATCTTAATTGTGATGTTTCTATATTTACCTACAAGTTGTAAGACTGTTTGTGCCTCCTTGTTGCCTTGTTTCTCCCTCGGTCCTAATGGATAACCTAACCTAACGTCTCTTTGTTTGTGAGGGATTTCTTATTATTACAGGTAGGCACATATAAACTCTAATTATCTCATTTATCTACTTAAATTTTTATCTTCGCTTTATATTTATATTTTATTTTCTTTTAGATTCCCATATTCTTGTGTTTGTTCTACTACTAAATTGTTATCCCGCTTTCATTTTTACTCTTCTATTTCTTTACTATTGTTATTTATTACCATTCTATGTTACTATCACATAACTCTTAAGTGAGAATAACTGCCATAGAACAGGTTTTACCTAGTGTGGAGTTATTAGTAATTTATGTTAAAAAAATTAAATTAAACAATAAACAATAAATAAACCTTGTTAATCAAAAAAAAAACAATTAGATTTATATTCTATGTAGATATTTTCTACTCTAAGGAATACTCTGAAATTATTTATTTTTACGTCGTTAATTTTTTTCTTTAGATATGCATATGTAACTTGCGCAAATAAGATATTACAATTTTGTGATGATATTATGTGTTTTGTCGTATCCGATTTTCAGTTATAGAACTGTGCCGTGTCTTTCTTTAATTACATCTATGTATTATAATATATAGGTATCTGTACTAGATAGATAGATAGATTTTTCGAATATTCGGTGTGTTGGATAATCCATTTGTTTTATTAACATTATTTTGATTATCAGACGTTGTACAGTTTCAATCGCGCGTTATTTGTTTTACGCTGTCCAGCTGATCGCAGCTCACTGGAAATATGCTCGCATCGCGCGGTAAACTGACTCCAATGACAAAATGTTTCGGTTTCAAAAAAATGTTAATTAGTTTTCTTATTTTGATAACGGTTTGTATTATTTTATAATTGTATTCAGTGAATACAATTCTCTTATTCTTCTTCTGAGTCGTATGTACAATCGTTTATCTAAATGTATACTTATATGGAGGACTAGCGCACAAGCAAATTGGATTCCGGATCTCTTATACATATTTTATTTAAATAATTAGAAGTGACCCTTGATAGCTATTATAGCTAATTCCATAAAGTACAATATAACGGAGAAGAAAGTAAAAATCTAATAATATGACGATGAAGCCATTGACTTAGAGAAGCTGAAGGAAGATAGTACAGTTAAAAAAATGAAATGTAACAGTTTGAAATATCATAAATATAATAATTGCGAAGCAATTCACCAGATTTCAAACAGTTTGCGTGAGAAGACATTAAGAGACGTGGAAGGCGAGTTAAGAGTAGCTAGTGCAGAAGATAGTTGCTCTACCCACCCTAAAGGGGAACTACGTGATGTTATTGATGATGGCATCTTCTCAGATAGGCTTTACCATCGAAACTCACGCGATTGAGTCTTCAGTATGACACCTTCTATGTGCCTGCAGCTGTGCACCAAGCAGGTCCCTCCTACTCACCAACTTGTCGAGGAACAAAATGAATGAGGATTGTCTGTAAGCGTTGTTATTGCACGTGTACCGCACTGGGTGGAGGCAGCCCCTCATCTCCGCAGCATCTCCCGTCCCGAGATGATCGGCAGACCTTCCCCGTCAGTGTCAACCTGTCAGAGCGGCGCTCGTCAGCCAGACAATGAGAAGGGGGAACAAACTTAGTCGAGAAACAGTAAGCTAACAAAATAAATTCATATTTTTTAAAATAAATATCGAACGTGTCCAAGTGGAGCCGTTTATCCAAACATAGTATGGGGAGTTACCCAGAAGATACATCTTGTAAATCAGTATCTGTCATCACGAGACATTTCCAAGTCACCTCTATCGAGACCTTTCTACATGTATAAGTAGGGTCCGATCCAGAGAGTTTCCGTATCTATATAAAATGGATGCTGTCTATACCGCCGAATCCGTCCTCTATTTCTGGCGCCATCAACACTTTTGTCACATGTCTTTCTTACTATTCTTTCCTCATTCATTCGTTCTACGTGATCAAACCACCTGAGTGACCCTTTTAAACCCTATTTGCTTTACAAACGTTAGCTCCAGATTCTTTCCTAATTGTTCATTCTTTTTTAAAACTGAAAATGAAGAAATATTATTAATGTTAAATAATTTTTTTTTTTCCACTACTTATGAAAGTAAGTTATCAAATACAATTATTTGTATTTCAATCAATACAATACATTTCAATCAAATACAAGCATCAATATAATAGAATATCACAACGAGAAAATAAAATAGACTGCGTATCCGCTTACGGAATGGACGATTTTCGAAACATGTATCAAATATAAATAGTGGAACAAAACACAATAGTGATTATTAAAGTTAATTATTTAAAGTCACACCTCTCTCATTGGCAGGGCGGGATTGCTGACCGCGGAGGAGGTGCGCTCCCGGGTCCCAGTTATCCCAGGCAGAGTAGGTACTCCTGAAAGGTGAACCGCAGATTCTGAACCCCATTACTTCACCAACCTCTCCGTATCATCCTGATTCGTTGCTCATTGTTTTGCATTTTGCGAACAATTCGTGCTTTCTTTGTTTTGTAACGTAGTCTTACATTGTGATATTTATAGCATACAGCTTATTCCTTCTAGAATTTCTATCATGAGATATCTCGCTTTAAAATGTCCAATTAAGTGTCCCAAAAAATACACATGACGTGTTGTTTGCTCCATATTTTCTAACTAACTAACTAACCAACACGCCGTTTCCGCGCAGGGGTAGGCAGAGAAGATATAACGTCATATTATTTTATCTTGACACACCACTTTTGCTTCCAATACAATCATACATGTTCTCATTCATGTTCTACGGTTTTTGAGGCTTTTAACAGGACCATCCTCCGATTCTTGTAGCATCTGATCGTGCCAGGTCTTTCGTGGACGCCGTCTATTACTTTTTCCTTCAACACTTGCCCCACATAATTTCCTAACCATCCTTTCCTCACTCGTACGTTTTACATGACAGCACCCCTTTCTTTATTCTGCCTATCACACTACAGCCAGCATTTCATTCACTTCTAATTTGTTCATTCCTCACTCAATCCATCAAAGGTTTTCCACACAAGAGTCTTAGTGACCGCATTTCACCGCACTCAATCTACTTTCATTCCTTTTTTGCCAATTTCAAGATTCCATATGTCAGAGTTGGCACGAGAGCGCCTTTATGGGCCGGTTGTCTCGCTTCTTTTGACAGAACACCATATTTACCGAATGTTTAAAAATGCGATTGGAGATGCATATTTGGTAAAATAAATGGTTGTGTAAATACTAAAACTCAATCCAGCCAATTCTGTTTTACTTGTAATTTTCGCACGGCTTTCGAGTACTCGCATCTTATTCGACGAGTACGAAAATTGCGAACATGCTTCGCGCACGAAAACAGAGAATCGCTTCGTGCGAGTGCGACACCTGTCTCAGAGATGGTATCGAGACGCAAATCTCATCTGTGGACCCGGACCACACGAGCGGTTATCAAATTAATTGAGGGAACCGGTTACTAATATTGTTGGACCCTGTCTGTATTGGTGATGCTCCCTCCCCCGCCCTGGAGTTGATCCTCGATGAAACAGACTCTTCCTCGGACAGTTGGTGCAACAATGCTCCATTCATCTGGCCGGGTCTGGCTTCTCTCCGAGTGTGGCGGCCGGGTGGTTCCAATCCGAGGGGAATCCTTATTAAACTCTTTTTATTTTTATCTCAATCAGATTTCAAACGGAAGCGAAGAGTCTCGATGAACTATTCAAGTTGATACTACTTTATATTGAATTAACTTCTAGAACATTCTCCTTCCAGAACTTTGAAATTTATTGAATGTACAGGAACCTTCCAGACACACCGACACATTCCGCCACTCAGTTTAGAACCTTATAGAACTTTCGGGAATTTTCTAGAACCTTCTTCTTCCAGAACTTTCTGGAGCAGGTTTTTCCGGAACCTTCTAGACTCACCGACACAGTTGGCGCGCCTATTTTGAAACAATATGAAACATTTGCGGCCTTCCTATAACAAAACAATGTGCTAGGAAGCACATTTTCGTCACCCACTCCCACCCACGCACAGCCACCCCCACCAAATTCGCATATTTTCGATGTGACACCAAGGGCTATCCACCACCATAACCACCGGTGGGTGATTGTGGCTGGTTGTGGAGAAAACTTGGCGGGTAGGGAAACACGGGTTTCCCTCCCGCCAAGCCAAACAGAGCGGGGGGGTAAAACATATATATATATATAAATTATAAATATATATATATATATATATTATATATATATGTTTTCCCCCCATCATTTCCCCCCATGTCCATTATTTGGCTTAATGGTTTTTGAAATTTCCGAAGAACCCTGAAGATGCCTGTTGTGATTCAGGCGAAACGTCGGTTGACGAATGGTCCTTCTGAGGACCAGATTTTGACGCGGGTTACCCCCAAAGAAATTAATACTAACGTATATATATATCTATATATATATATAATATATTATATATATATACATATTAGGTCCTTAATATGAAATTGGCGTTTAGTATGGGAGGAACATAAAGCCGATTTTTTTTTATTATAATATATTTATTTAATCAAAGTATGTACCATTGCTATCTATGCACTTTTGCCATCTCATAGGTAGTTCATCGATCCCTTTACTAAAAAAACCATTCGGACGGGAATCAATAAAATCTTTGAAGGCGGTTTGGACTGCCCCATCGGAGTTGAATTTTTTCCTTTGCAAGAAGTTATCCAAATTTCGAAAAAAATAGTAATCTGTTGGGGCAAGGTCCGGAGAGTACGGTGGATGTCTTAGACATTCCAATTGAAGCTCCTCTAATTTGGTAGCCGTCTGTTGTGCAGTGTGTGGTCTAGCGTTATCATGAAGCAGCAGTGGCCTAGAGCGATTAACCAGCCTCGGTTGTTTAGCAGCTAGCTTTTCCATCATGGTTTGCAGTTGCTGACAATAGACATCTGCCGTAATCGTCTGGCCAGATTTAAGAAAGCTGTAGTGAA
Organism: Agrypnia vestita; assembly: GCA_016648135.1. Classification (NCBI taxonomy): domain Eukaryota; kingdom Metazoa; phylum Arthropoda; class Insecta; order Trichoptera; family Phryganeidae; genus Agrypnia; species Agrypnia vestita. The sequence goes on from JADDOH010001852.1 coordinate 229,410, forward strand.
CGACACCAGCACTAGTCCACCAAACGCTCACAAGTAACTTTTTTGGAGTCAATTTTCGCTTGGGGCATGGTTTGGCTGGTTCGGCAGGGTTCAGCCATTGCGATGAGCGCTTCCGATTATCGTACAGGATCCACTTTTCATCACAGGTAATGATTCGATTTAAAATCCCTTCATTATTGTGCCGGTTGAGTAATGCAACGCAGCAGTCAACGCGCGTTTGTTGATTTGCTTCACTCAATTCGTGAGGTACCCACCTTTCAAGCTTTTTCACCTTACCAATTTGCTTCAAGTGGATTAAAACAGTTTTATCACTAACACCGCAGCCTGCAGCTAACTCGGATGTGGTTTGCGATGGATCCGCTTCCACAATAGCCTTCAATTCTTCATTATCAACTTTGGTCTCCGGCCGTCCACGGGGCTTGTTCTGCAGGTCGAAATTTCCAGAACGAAAACGTTGGAACCAAAAACGCACTGTGTTTTCTTTTGCGGCACCGTCGCCATACACATCATTAATCCTTCGAGCCGTTTCTGCAGCACTGCTGCCACGGTGGAACTCGTACTCGTAAATAACGCGATATTTCAAGTTTTTCATTTTGTAAACTGAGTGACGCAAAGAAAAAAACAATTGAGGAAAAAACAAATGAATAATAATTTTCAAAACACAAATACATGAGTAAATAGCTGTATAAATTTGGATTTGGAATTCTTTGAGATCAAATTTGCCAGTACGGCAAAACGCCAATTTCATATGTAAAGACCTAATATACAACTTTGATGTATACAACCATGATGTATACAACTTTGCGTTGCAGAGTTGTATACATCATGGCTGAACTACGTATAAGGCAGATTATCTCAGAAAATTCTAAGCAGACAGAAGGAGAATGTCTCCCTTCAATCTTAAAACATCTTTATTTTTGGTTTATACTGCTTTATCCACTGGCACGTTTTTGAAAAAAAAAAAACTAAATCTATGATCATTTTTTTGAATTGTTACGTAGGCCTCTTATCCGATAAATATGATTAATAATTTCTATACTATGAGACATATTGATAAAAAATACAAAGGATAAACATACAAATACAAACTATATAATATGCCATTTTAAAGACCTTACCACGCCACTTTTTGTGGCTTGTGATGGATTTGCTCATCTAGAAACATAATAGTTTGAAAATTTGTTGATATTTATAATTAATATTTAGAATCGGAACAACTCATCTTTAAGCATAATTTTATTAACTAAATATGTGATACAAAATATGTATGGATTAAAAATAAGTTAAAAATCTACAAATTTATAACCGAGTGTTAGTTAAATTCAGGACGTCAGGACCTGACGAAGAGACGGGTACATCTCGAAACCGGTAGACCTAAAATCTGGTAGTGGTTTATGCTAATTTAACTAACACTGTTATAATGTCTAACCACAAAGATAATGCTTTAAATATTAAAAATATTTATAATCACCAATTTAAAATTGATCTAAAGTTAGAAACACGAGTAGCACGTCCAATTCAGCAACAATCTAACAACTCTGTATTGACGTATAGTAGCCTTAATGCACTGCCAAAAGTCTCGGTTCTGGGTCTTTCTAGATGGATAACATTATAAATGCGCGGCGGCGTCGTGCTGAAGACATAACTTAAACCCGTGCGCTTTTGACCATAAACAAGCGATAGACGAAAGTAAAGCCAAATAGAAAAGTAGGTTACTACATACCTACGTATTGATAAAGAGTGCGGACTACGAAATTGGTGTGAATTAAAAAACAGCGCTCCGAATAAATTCGTGTCCAGAGATTTAAGTTAATTAATTTTCAAGCGTCATTTGCCTTCCACAACCACGATCCCGTGACAGTATCTACGGCAGTATAAATATTTCGGAATAATTTTTTCTATGCAGAGGTGGTGTAACGCATACGATATCGATGGTCCCTATGTATACTGTCAAAAAATCTATTTTTGTTTTATCCGTACTTTCCGAAAATTTGGAGTGAAATGGAAACTTTAAGATAATAAAAAGATTTTTTTTTTGAAGATTGACAGAATATTCATCGCACCTGTCACGTTTTGATGTTGACGTCAATATTTTTTTTCGTGCTTCATAAAAGATTATATTTTAAATTTTATTTTAATTTTAAGTTCCTCCACTTTTTTTTTAAGTACTCGTATTTTTAATATTTTCATCCGGTAACCCTATCTCAGCCGCGATGCTCAGATTCGGGCGAGCTGTTGGCCAACACTTCGGACATTAAATATTTCACTTTTTAATCTGCTTCAGCGAGCACGGAGGTCGGTGCGTGCGAGAACCCTGAGGACCTGAGGAGTCTTCAAAAGCGATGGTCATCATCACAGCTTTACTCTGCTAACCGCAGTGAGTAAAAATAGGGCAGAGTGTTACTTAAATTAGTTTAAACTACTACCAGATTTTAGGTCTACCGGTCCTCTCACTCCCTCTCCCTCGTAGGTTCCTGATCGTTCTGTAGGCAAGTAAGTGCATGCTAGTCTTTGACAAAAAAAATTAATATAGAGATGCGAACACGGAATACGCGTCACATTAATATAAGAAAATATATGACAGAAGGCAACAGGAACAGAGGGCGTCCGCGAAAGACCTGGCATGACCAGATACAACAAGTGTTTGAGGATGGCCCCGTTAAAAGCCGCAACAACCTTAAAACTTGTATGAGAAGATGTATGAATGTGGCCGAAGCAAAAGCGGTGTGCCGGGATAGAAGAGTGTGGCGTTCAATCCTCTCTGCCTACCCCTGCGGGGAAAAGGCGTGATGGTTAGTTAGTTATCAATATTCTTACTATTTTCAAACTTAGCTAAACGCTTGTATTATGAAAATGGGACTAACTTGCTGGTATGGACTGAGATGAAGAGAGAGAGAGAGAGAGGAGAGAGGAGAGAGTGAGTCCTAACCACAAGACCAACAAGCTACTCAATTAATTAACGATTAACACGCATGTGACAAATATTGGTGAAAGTACTATGGTTGCGGTATATAGTGTTGTGAACATAGTAGTGTAGTGTTGCAGAGACGGGCCTAAAATCTGGTAGTGGTTTATACTAATTTAACTAACACTCTGTTATAATGTCTAACCACAAAGTTAATGCTTTAAATATTAATAATAAAAATAGGGCTTTAAATTTACAATTTCAGTTTATTTCGCTGCCTCTTTTCAAAATTCTTGAAAAAACTAACAATCCCAGGAACAAAAAAAACTCGTTGGAAGTGGACGCACATCGTTCAATGAATGTTACTTTAAAACGGACGACCGCGTCGCAGCCGAACAAAGGGCCGGCGAGCGATATTGATTTTAAGTTTCCAATAAAAAGGTCACCCTCCGCCGGAAAGGGTGGTCGGAGTCACAAAGGGGAAATTCGGCAATAAATAACAAACCGTGACCTTTTCGCCGAAAAATAAACATTTGGCAAATTTCTCATTGACGCTTCGGAAGAGAAATGGTCCCTGGATCGAGTTACCGGAGGCATATTTGTTCCCTTTGCGGTCGCGGATCGAGTTTCCTCAACCCTTCTCCGGGCCGCAGGGCTGGCTGCGGGCTGATCCCGCACAGCAGGCACCGTCTACTGTGAGGCAGAGAGAGTCGGAAGATTGAACGCAGCAGGAATAGAATCGGTACTGATAACTTAAAAGCTTCAAAAGTTGAAGGGCGTGCGTCATAAAATGTAAGATGCAACAGTAGTGTGCTGGACAGAAGAGGGTGGTGCATTATCACTGCCTACCGCTGCGGGAAAGTAACCGAATGAGTTCGACATCCGGACTGAATCCTCTGTTGTCCCGGACGTCCCTGTTCTGATTTTGTACTGTGTTCTTACTTGAAGTACTAGATCCTCAGAGCTGTTTCATATGATTTTTTTTAGTATTTATTTAATATATGGTATAAATACAATTCTTATATATTTTCGCATTCATATTTTTTTCAAATATTAAGAAAAAAAAAAGATCTATTAAGAAACTCGGATTACTAATAAATACAATAATTGTGAGGTATACAAGTTACTTTTATTTGGATATTCGAGGTTATGAATTAGAGGTTTTATAGGAAAAATAATCTATAAATTTATAGGAAACATAATCTTCGAAGGGATAGATACATAATACCTATCTAGAATTCATTTTTAATTAGTAAACCTCGGTGACTGCATTCAAAATATTTTATTATTTTTTTTGATATTGCTGTCTTCGCTTTATACCCCACAATTTTAAATATACGTTGTTAACTAAGGAAATACTTTATTTCCATTGTCCGTTTTAAATGATAAATATCCTTCCTAAAAATATTTCAATGGCATTTTTAGAGTTTGGAAGTTGAACCACTGTAAGTAAAGGATAATTTTAATTATATCCTGTATATACAGGGTGTCCCATACCTCGACGTCAAGCCGAAATCGGGTGATAGGCCAAGTTATAATAGTTATCAGAAAAATATTTTAAAAAATCTAAGTCATGGGTTTTAAAAATTATAAGCTTTTAAAAAAAACAAAAAATCTACACCCTGTGACGGTCTTTTCACTCCTGTTGCTGCAAATCTTTATTTTTTTTCATTTTTTTTATTATTTTGTAATCCTGAATAATGCTTTTGTAAACTTTTGTCCAAAATTCAAAGCCAACTTCTCCAGCTTGGAAGAAAATGTCCAAACCAAGTATTCAAAACTTTGCCCAGTTCTAACTGACTGTTTTTTTTTTATTTTTTTTAATATTTTTCTGATAACTATTATGACTTGGCTCGCGCCGATTTCGGCTTGACGTCGAGATACGGGACACCTGTATATGTTTTTCATACTTCTTCTTGGATAGAAGTCAAACACGAACGTGCATATATAACTAAATGACTGTTCTCTATATAATTCGACCCCCTCTGACCGATCACAAACGATTTTTACTCTTTCCCCTAATTTTAATTCTATTTAAATCCGAATTCCCGAAGGGGTCGCTATCAAAATTTATTTGTACAAAATTATTTCTTACAAAGCCGTCGTCGGTTAACAAGTGAACCAAAAATTATTATTTGTGTATAAAAATGTAAAGGGTTAATTTTAACATTCAAATTCATTATTTTCTGTCCGTGGGATTTTTTCTCAACTTGCCGGTGGATATTTTGGGGTCAAAAGAAGTAAAAAGTAAACATTTTCCCACAATCAACCCTTTCAGCCCGGAAACGGAGAATCGCGGCAGGTATATGTATGGGTCGCGGTGTAGTGGAAAGGGTTGTAATGTGTTAGTTGTAACATTGTATAGATCTTCGGCTACAGAGGACTGTGAAATCGATACCTTTGTATGGAATTGCGAAGGATTCAATCATTTCGTTTCTACATTTTTTTTGTAATTCAACTATTGCTCGCCTCGCAAAATGAAATAATACAAATCCATTCCGTATTGAATTTCTCCGATAACGTTTTTATTGACAATCGGGAAATATATGTCGTACAAGCGTCGAAGCTATTTTCTACAATACGAAGTGTTTCGTGATATTCGAAATACTGAAGCGTCATTAGTCGAAATTGGCGTTCGGCCAATCGCTGGCCAGGATTTCAACTTACAAAATCCGAACCGGTTTGACAATTAGAACCACGGAGTCTTTCCTTCTGTTGAAAGATTGACACCGCATCTGAGATTCAACATTTTAAGCCTTTTGGAAAGAGACGTGTCCATCTGTTTCCGAATTTGACGAAGCCGTGAAAGTTAAGATTGGTCAAATGAGAAGTTCGCCGGTGACCACAGTACGGCGTACACTCGATTATTATAAGCGGAGCTCTGCAAATTCCAGAACCAGTACGGACTCCGTAAGTACATTTTCAACTGTAGCTAGTTGTTGTAGAAGAAATGTTTCGTATGTCTAGACCAGCCTAGATGCGTGTGGCCCACCAAGTTTTTATATGCGGCCCGAAATTATAACGTTCCGAATATTTACTAAACACAGGTAGGATAAAGCCGGCACCTGGTGACTGTGTGACACACCTGTGGCCCGCAGACCGATCAGTTGGAGTGCGATTGCCGCACAATGGGTTTAATGTGGATATTCTACACCAGTAAGCCCTAAGGATTGTGTTTCATACGAATTCTAAACACTTTTTCCCATTTTATCGCTTCCCATACGCTTAATTCAGCGATTTGAACGATTTCCTCGACTTCACACGGCTCTGTCCCTTAACCCTCGGCAGGGGGCGGGCAGGTATTGCTCGCCCAACCTAACTTGGCGTGCGGCGAATTTGGAACTAAAACCCGCCCGATTCTCGTCTTTGAGCGCGAGCTGCGTCATCTTGATTGCCAATATACACTGAATTATTATGTCCAAAACATCCCAAACAGTCCGGGGTGGTGCGAGAACATGCGCCAATGAAGTATTAAAGTTTTGCGAAGCTGAAAAAGCGAATAATGGATCGATATTACCGTCTGACAGTTTGACAGACAGAACGGCCGCCGTTACTGCGTGGTTTCTTAAAAGTTTCAAAAATATCGAAATTAAAGCGGGTTAATGGGTGATAGCCAATTGCAGACACTAATGCCAGTACAGCCAATAGCCAATTGCAGACACTAATGCCAGTACAGCCAATAGCCAATTGCAGACACTAATGCCAGTACAGCCAATAGCCCATTGCAGACACAGTGAAGGGGACTTACCAAACACCCTGGGCCGTGTTATGCACGGAGCGTCCATATCGGCCCAGCACGTTGGCCGCCTAGTTGGCATTATTTTAATGCTAAACGCAGCCTCCTCGCCGGCAGGGCAACGCGCGCCCCCGCGACCTGGAGAGTCGGCCGTCCAAACCCGTCTCTGTCCGAGCGTCTTTATTTATATATTATTTATATACACAATAATATAACAAATGCAATAAACACAGATAAGAAGAACAATAAATAAGCGTAGTAAAGATACAGGTATGAATACAGGTCATTGGTAGAAGACATTGCAGACACAGCATCCTGCTGCAATGGTCGACTAACTGCTAGTTGTGTTTAGTGTGCACGGGCGAGTAGCAAATTATATTTTACTAGTATGGCTTGTGCATTTATGTTAAAAAATTAAACCAATTTTATGTTTTCTCAAGTTGTAAGTAATCAAAAAGTGAAGGCACTCTCTCTGAAAACTAAATATTCCATTGAGGAGTCAGAGAGATCAAGAATACAAAGTTAGATGAAAAAATAAATAAAAATTTTGTTCTTCCGGAGGGAACTGGAAAGAGACGGGCAGGGAATGATGGGAATTGAAACTGCGCGGTAGTGATAATAAAATGCAGGAGGTCTGTGCAAAGGTGATGATGATGGTATCCACAAAGTTGTAAAAGAAGGAAGTCCGGCAGAAGGAGCCCGAGTAACGCGATCTGGTGGTGCAGAGTTTCCAGCAAATGAGTAACCGGGACCCCCCCCCCTGGTCGCGTGCCGGCTCGCCCGGTATCGCGTTTCAGCCGGAATCTATTAGCTCTGGTAATACCACCACTTACCGACTATACCATGCTTATGTCGCCGGCCTAGGTCAGCACACTTCGCGGATTCGTGGACTTATGGGCTGGAACATATCTGCACTTATGGGCTGGAACATATCTGCACTTCGAATTATCGCATTTCGTGCACCCAGTAAGATATTAGTAAATTACGAATCCTCTCGTCGAACTATTTCTCACCGAGAATTAATTATTCTTAAAACAACATATTGTTTAATTATTGTTTATTTTATTTTTATTTTTTTTAAATTAATATTAAAACTACAGTTAAATCATAATACATTTGTCAATTACAATCTACTTAGATACATTTTATTTTATTGCTTTGCCTCTCCAAAAATGAGACTTGCTCATGTGCTTGGTGAGGGGCTTACACTTTATTAGTTTATTTTGGATTTGACTTATTTGTTCCTTAGCTTTGTCTAGTCTTGTTACGCATTGTCAAATTGTATCGATCTAAAGTGTTGGTTTATTTTTTTCTTTAATTGTTGTAAGTCATCGATTTTCTTAATATCTGTAGGTAGGTTATTGAAGTTTTTTATGCCCAAGTATATGTAGTTTTGTTGACACAGTTACATTTACATTAGTTAATACAAGATACTTATAACTGCCACACTAGGTAAAAACCTGTTCTGTGGCAGTTATTCTCATATGGTATTTATGTAGTAGTAAAAAATGACAATTAAAGAACCTAAATCTAAAAGAAAATAAAAAGAAAAGAAAATATACATACAAAATCAAGATAAGAATTTAAAGTAAATCATAGGAATACCTAAATCTAAGAGAAAAGATAAGAAAATACACATACAAAATTAAGATAAGAATTTAAATACTTACAAAAATAAATATTATATTATAGTATACTTTAAATAATATAAATAGTTTTGCCAATTCAGAGGTCAAGGGCGGATCACTTCTTCAGCATACCTTCTACCTGATATTTTTATTTCCTTAGTTTCATTAGAGTTACTTCCTTAGTTTCAATAGGTAAGTTGTTGAAAACAAGCGGGGCAGTGAAATTAAATGTCTTTGCCCAAAAGACGTTTTCCTTTTAGGTACCTCGAAATTAATTGTATTTGCCAACCTTGTAACCCGTGTTTGTTGTGTACGATTAAAATTTACCTTGTCCTTGTGGAATTTTATAAGTACGGTTTTAAGGTATAATTGTCTCGGTAATATGTATGTAGGTATATAAATAAGTATATACATACATATTACATGCGTATGCTCTAATGAAAATCTTTTTTGGTCCTTACGTCCTCCGGAATTCCATTAAATATTTTTATTGTACATACTGTGTTTGGACAAATAAGTTTTTTTTACAAGATAAAAAACCTTTGTTCTTCATTGCTCTTCCCGAAAATATTAAGAGTGCAAACTCTCTGTCACTTTTAAAATAAATGATTATGGGTGTTATGCAGACTGATGGAAGTGATATCCAAATATCTTTGGTGTCCATTCTGTCATCGTCAGTGTGGACACCCTACTCTTAACTTTTAACACAACACTGTTCGAGAAGACATAATTGTCGCCTGCATTTGCACAAATACCCAACTGCCGAAAACAGGTCATAATTTATTGCTCATTAAACTTCATTTCTTATCACTGTTTAATATACACAAACATTCATTTAATTCTCTTATATAGGTATATACCTAAATATAATTTTAACTGTGCTATTTTGTTACTATCCATGCATATGATTTTATATATATATTACTTTACTTTCACTATTGCTTTTGTATTATACAATATTGTTCTTATTATCCACATTTTATATTTATATACTCAATTAATTAATTAAATAATCTTATAGTTATATAGTATTGTATTGTATATCTTTATTATTTTTTGTTCTCACTATATTGTTCAGCTGCTCATCTCGGCACAGGTTCTTCCTAGTGAGATGAGCGGCTCCATCTCCTATGTCATGTAACAAGATGAAGATAAATAAATAAATAAAATAAATAAATACTGTACACTCGTATCATTTTGAGATTTAGATTTCTGCCTGTAATGGCAGTCTCATCCTACCTCTTCCTTCGGATCATGTTCTTACTCTTATATTGATTTGCATCAATTTTTCTACCAAATTCTTCCGATATGCTTCCTTTTGGATTAAAATCCTTTTCCTTTTTGAAAAAACCAATACCATAACGTTGATATATTTTATTTGTTGGAATCAAATTGAATTCATTCAACATTGTACTTGTCAATATTGTTCTCGCAGCTTTATTTTGCAGTATTAATCAATTGGCATTTCCCCTTCACTATAGGCAATAGGGTTGTATACTATTTTAAATGATTCGTTGTATATATTAATGAAACTACTAATCTTTTCCAAAAGTGAAATATTTATTCAAACACTGCATATTGCAGAAAGTTAAATCTTGGATCCATTGTCTCCCAAATAAATATCTATGCTGTCAGACTTTCACCATCTACGGCAATTATTGGCATACATGATATTTTTTATATCAATTTTCGTATAATTAATTTTGTTTACATTAATTCAATTTTAGTTTGTACTTCTCTTTATAATTTGAATCATACTTTAATAAGTATGATTTAATGTGGTGGCGCTTACTTTGTGCAAATCCATTTGAACAATAATTATTTAGTTTTATTCCACTGTTTTATACAAGTATCATACAACATGTTTCGGAAACCTCTGTTTCCTTCTTCAGGTGAGCTGAGACTTTAATAGATCCATTATAGTTTCATAGTTGTCTCGTGAGATATTTACAACGGATCGTCTGCAAAAAATATCATTTAACGTTGTTTTAGTACGTTTACTATTTGATTTATATAAATTATGACAATATCACGTATCGAAATGCCACGTACGTTCGTAACACTGAGAATTTTGTCGATTTTCTTTCCTCCTTGCAGCTCCTAATCATTCGAGTAGGTAATTCAAAACACTCGCATCTGAAAAGTGTTTTGAATATTTCAAAGTTGTTTAGTACCTCGGGGCTCTAAAACATAATTATTGTTATTGCAACATTTCTTTTCTCCTCTTGAATCCAGAGTGTTCTTCTTCTTCCAGGATCGTTTCGGCTGTAAATGTCAACCTACAGGATGAAAGATCTAATATTGATCTGGACCTATTCAACTACACGGATTTATTTTCTGTTTCGCACGGGAATTATTACGTTTCCACGAGTAACGAAACATTAAAAAACAAAAGTGCCCCTGTGGTGGTGTAAAACCCGAACCTACTGACCCTTGAAACTAAACAAAAGTAAAATATAAATATTTGTCAGCCGGCAGGGAGGGTGGCAGCCACCCCCTCCGGTTGTCATGGCGGCCGGAAGTTCCGATCAATCGTGGCTCCCTCTCGGCGGCTCCGGAACACAGTGCACTTACAGAGCAACTCCGAACAAAACTTATCTCGCTTTTCTAGCTGCGGATCAGCTAATATAAAAGTGGCTGACTGGACTATTTGGACCACACAAATAGATTAAAATAATATAGATGCTGCCGCGTAATATATACATCTATAACAATATAAAGGCTACTATTATAACATAGAGGCTATTAAAGAGTTGAGGTTATTATTACGCTCGTTAGACATATTTAACTGTAAATGGTTACGGACATTTTATACGAACTGTATGTTTTTCCCGAGAAATGGTTCTCGACGTTTTGTTGAAGTCGTATTCAACGTCATCAGGAGAACGACCTGTACCCGCGGAGGTATAGGGCGGACTGATTATGCCGTTTAGTTGCCTATGGCGTTTCGTACATGCCGCGTACCGGCATATTTTCAGAAGAAAGTTTATTGTTTACTGTTTGTTTTACATTTGTTTAACATAAATTACTAATAACTCCACACTAGGTACAACATATTCTGTGGCAGTTATTCTCACTTGTAATAGTAACGTAGAATAGTAGGTAATAAATAACGATAGAAAAGAAATAGAAAAGTAAAAATAAATATGAAAGCAGGATAACAATTTAGTAGTAGATACAAACACAAGAATACGTGAATCAAAAAGAAAAGAAAATATAAATGTAAAGTGAAGATAAAAATTTAAGTACATAAAGCGGGATAATAATTTAGTAGTAGATACAAACACAAGAATAGGTACATGAATCTAAAAGAAATGAAAATATAAATATAAAGCGAAGATAAAAATTGAAGTAGATTAAAAAATAAATACTATATAAGAGTACACTTGAAATTATATAAAGCAGATTTTGCAAATTCAGAGGTCAAGGGCGAATCACTTCTTCAGCGTACCTTCTTCCTGAAATTATTATAAAATTAGTAATACGGTGTTTAAAAGATTTGTGTATTGTAATTTCTTTTGTTTCATTTGATAACTTATTAAAAACAAACGGGGCAATGAAATTAAATTTTCTTTGTTCATAAAATGTTTTCATTTTAGGTACCTCAAAAATTAATTGCATTTGCCAGGTTTTTAGACATAACTTCCTCGGGTCAAGATAGTGCATATTTTTAATGGTTAAATTATTCGAAATGGTGACGTGTTCTGTGAAAAATTGTCCATCATGCTTTAATGAACTATCAAAACCAACGAATAATATAGGATTCCACCATAGGAAGTATTTTTCAATTTTTAAATTTTTATATTATCTATAAATATATACTAGGGCTTAGCAAAGGTGCGAATCAATGTACCGTCATTTTTGACGGGTTGCAGCTAGTAAGTGAATGAAGTGCAGTGGCAAAATCATGTGTCCAAGTGTCGAAAGTAGGTTCGAACCCAGGTCCCGGTGGTCACATTTCTGATGGCATCAGCGCTTAGCTTAATACGCCTTAAATAAGTAGTGAAAATAATAATGAATACGCTTAAATAAAAAAAGCGGATTTCTAAATATCAAGCAAAATGATAATATTTAAAATTTAAAAACCACCTTGTATTCTATGGTACGAGTACAATGAACCAATGCAATAACTAATCCAGAATTTGACTGTTGATTCACAATGCTTTGAATAGTGCTAATACATTCCACAGTTTGCTGTCTGATTCAACTGTGTATATTATATTCTTAGCTACACATTCTGTATAAATTAACTTTTCTGTAAATTATGCCTATATATGTACATTAGGCTGTCCCGATAAATTTTTTTTTGGCTCACCTTAACACAAGACCTCTCAAAACTTGCGTATTTAAGCGTAAATTACTATAATAATTTTAAAAATAAAATAAAACTACATCTTTAGGATTCTACCGATCTACAAAGTTCTGAAAAATTGTCATTTTTATGGTGATATTTCGCTATCCTCAGTTTTGGCTCCTGAACTAAATACATAAAAATATTTACTTTTTATTTTATTTAGGTGTAAATCATACATGACGTTTTGATTTGCATGCAACAACACGTTACCAGCGACTTCAAAATTGTTAGGTTTCAACCTGCAAATACCCTCAAGTTTGAACTTGTTTTGAGGACTTTCTTGACTTGACTCGTGAGTGTTTTCTTCGTAGCCAAAATAATTTTTAGGCCATAAAAGTACCATTGCAGTTGTTACAGTGTTAAAAGCGGATTTTGTGATTTTTAAATAAGAAGTTTGAGGCGTAGTCAGACTACTTATGCTATGTTCGGACCATACAAAGAACTTGACAATCAGCAGCTACCAACTATAAGGGACGTCATTTAATACATTCTCAAAATCGACCTGAAATTGAACTATGTATAATGGAAATCAGATATATATGTGACTGTTTACGAAGAGATCAATAATATTTGGACTAAAAATTCGAATCCAACCGTAACTAAGGAACAAGTTATTTAATTAGTGAAATCCAGTATCGAAAAGTATCTCAATTTGAAAAGATACCCTAAAAGCAAAAGAAATGATAGTTTTGAAAATAAACTGAAATGTTTTTTAGAGTCACTTGAGAAGCTTTTTGACGTTTCTGCTTGTAAATGTACTTCATTTGAATCTTGTTCGTGATCCAAACCTAAGAAATTTCACATCAATGAGAGAAGTTTTTGTTGGATCAAATAAATAATAAGAAAATGGTTTTAAGCGGTTTTGGCGATAAAGAAACGACTAAATTAATGAAACGACAGCGGAGATAAATTATAGAGTCAATAAGGGTAACAAAAAAGTAGTGTTCTACTCAAGAAACCGACTCTGTCTGAGCAAATTGTGATGAAGATTCAGTGCGTGAACTTCCCCAGAAACGTATCCGATAATAGAGGCATCCTCGACAAACACGCCCTCGACAGACACCATCGACTTCAACGGCGAATTGGAATACATTGCCGTTGCCAACAGTTGCTAAAGTCTGTGATAGATACGGTTTATCGACGCGATCTACTGTAGCTGTTGCTTCTGCGATTTTGGCTGACATCGGCTTGGTTTGTACCAAAGATTTAACTCTGGTTATTGATAAAAATAAGATCTACAGAGATGTATCTAAAGCCCGGAAGCTTCAAAAGATATTAGAGGTATTGTTATAAAAAAACATTTAATTTGATGGACGAAAAGACCATCGCAAGGAAGTCAACATCTCAATTTTAGCACAACCAGGATCAATTTATTTGGGACACACAATACTGAAAGACGTGGCACTGCAAAGGCAATTCTTACTTCGATCACGTCTTTAGTAGAGGGTCGAGGTTGGAATTAAGATGACTTTAGATGGTGATTTGCGTTGAGTGTGACGGAACTGCAACTAACCGATTGGAAGGGTGGCGTGATTCAATATTTAGAGGAGTATTTGGAGAGACCGTTACAATGGTGTGTTTGTATGCGGCATGTCAATGAGTTACCCCTTCGTTATTTATTCTTGACCTTAGATGGTTGCACTTCGGGTCCTAGAGAATACAACAGACGCCTCACAAAGTGTAACTGACGTTACTTCTAGAGATGGCTTTATTAGAACCAAGATGCAATCTCGAGCAGAAATGTCAAATTTTGGGCACAAAAATAATTTATTTTTTTAGTTTTTGTCATTGTTTATATTCTTTATTTGATTTATTTTATTTTCTTGTGCTTTTTTTAATCAATTTAAATACTAAAATACCTTTTAAACTTATTTTTTTATTATTTTAGGCAAACAGTTTAACGCTATAAAAACGTAAAATTTACAAAACTTCAAAGCTCGGTAGAGCCCTCAAACTGACAAACAATTCTAGTTTTTTTTTTTACCTTTTTCGCAATCTGTGTAAAATTACACAAATTTTGATAACTCTTGCGGTTGTGTAGCTTAATATTTATTTTCTCATACATGGACGGAACACCCTAATGCCTATGTGCATAGGTCCATATTCAATGATCGGAGCACCGGGAATACTAGCACTAATAAATCCTGAAATATATAATACGTAAGTGTATATTTTAACATAATTCCTGGAGACGCGCAGCAACAGAGAGCAACTGGGCCCGCACACAAGCGCCGCGAGTCAACTGGGCCCAGCGGGCGGCCTGAAGCGCGATTCAAATATTTGAATAGAGAACGATGGAACGCTTTTAGCGGCCATCTTGCTCCCTTTGTGTGCTCTGCCGCCACTCTACATGCTCGAACCACCGACTCCCGGATTGGTCGCCGATTCCCGTCGCTGGAGCATCATCGTCATCATTGGGCGCCACTCCGACCTGTCCTCCGGTTAATAATAATAACTTGAGTCTGCTAGTACTCCCGCTTCAAGGACTGGCAGTTGTCAGTCCACGCACTGAACATGACCATCGCACGTCGGCCGTTCTGATTTGGTAATTTGGAGTGTGTTGAGTTGACCAAATTCCTTGCCTAATTGGTGATTGCATATTCCCTATACTTATTGTCTGCATTTTTATTTTTTATTTATTAGAGACACTAACAGGATAATAGGTACATGATACTCTGATAATAAAACATTATAAGTGAAGACTATGCCCATTATCCGCTCTAGCAACATGTATATTTTCATTTAAGTATATTTTAAATGTACATTTAGTTTGGACATTGAATCCGCCATTTAGCCAGTCAAGAAATATTCTTTTCACATACTCTGCTGTCTTTTATCATCCCTGTAAATTGAATTGTTAAAATAATATAATTAATAAAACAAACTTAGTTTTCACCACTTTTTTATATTGAAAATATCACCATGTTTCAAGACCCTTCGTCAGGATACAATTGTATACTAACAAAAATTCAATTCAAAAATTGAAGTCAAAGACAGTCAAAATATTAAAAAAGTTTAATAAAAATAATGTTTACCATTGTGCAAAATATCTACGGTTCACACACAGGTATACTATCGAATCTAAAAAAATCTTTTTTTGATTTAATATCTTAAATCATCAAATTTCCTCGGTATATTCAAATAAAGCATGTATAAATTAAACTTTATTTAACATTATCCGAAAATATGAAGTAAAATAAGTGAACGATTTAAGATAGAAAAACGAGATCAATTTTTCCAGATTTGACTGTACACCTACGTAGAGACCGTTGATATATTCATACATCTTCTCATCCAAGTTCTACGGTTGTTGCGGCTTTTAACAGGGCCATCCTCAAATACTTGTATCTGATCATGCCATCATTCCTGTTGCCTTCAACACTCGCCTTTCTTAATCATCCTTTCCTCGTCCATACGTTCCACATGACCAAACCATCTCAGCACTCCTTCCTTTATTCTATCTACCACACTACAGCCAGCATTACATTCACTTCTAATTTGTTCATTCCTCACTCTATCGACCAAAGATTTTCCACACAAGCGTCTTAGTGACCGCATTCAGTCTACTTTCATTCCTCTTTTGCCAATTCCAGGCTTCACTTCCATACGTCAGGGTTGGCACTAGCACGCCATTATGTACCGCTAGTGTTGCTTCCTTTGACAGATTCTTATTGGCCATAATTGCATTTAGAGCCCCGTAAACTTTTTTCTCGTTGTCACTCTCCTTTCGATGTCATTCTCAGCCTTGCCGTCTCTACTAAACATACTTCCGTTTCGTTCATTTGTTCTAAGCATTCGTTACATCACACTTGGTCACTCTTCCGTCTCTCTCGAATACCATCACTTTGGATTTGCTGACATTCATCAGAAGTTCACTCTGCATGCATACATCGTATATCCTGGATACCAGGCACTGCAGATCAGCTTCATTGTTAGCCACTAATTTTTAATAGGTATTTAATAATCGTAATTTGTAGTGCTCTCAGTAATAAGACACTGTAGGTCTAGTTTTTTTCATTTATTAGATTAACTAACTAACTAACTAACCATCACGCCGTTTCTCCGCAGGGGTAGGCAGAGAGGATTGAACGCCACACTCTTCTATCCTGGCACACCAATTTTGCATACACACATCACTTTGGATTTACTGACATTCATCAGAAGTTCACTCTGCATGCATACATCGGACATCCTGGATACCAGGCACTGCAGATCAGCTTCACTGTTAGCCACTAATTTTAATAGGCATTTAATAATCGATATTTGTTGTGCTCTAAGTAATAAGACACTATAGGTCGAGTTTTTTTTCATTTATTAGATTATGTAAATAAAAATTATGATGCTATAATAAGAAACGCTTAAAAAAACAAAATAATTAAAGAGATTCAAAAGTATAAAATGTGACGAAATACGATCGTAATAATTTTAAACTCTAAAAAAATCGATTAAAAATCAATAAAACGACATTCAAGAAGATGACGGAACCCACGCTGCCAGATGCAATTTAATTCTAATCGTGTGTCCGCATTATCAGTCGACAGTATATCCTCATCCTCGCGGCGGGTCACCACAGCCAATCACAGCCGCGCTCTCACGCATAACTCAATCAGCGCGACACCTCCTGGCGGCCGTAAACACGAGTTACGGCCCGTTAACATGTCTCTTGTCTGGGATATTGCTTACACCCACCCGACCTAACGCCAGGTACGGTCGCGGGCCTGGGTACCTGCCTCTCCGCTGTGCCGTGACGCACATTCCTGCTGATGACGCAGGGGTCCCTGGTGATGGACGGGGAAATCGGGAAAACTTTACAACACTCAGCGTGCATCCCAACAGAAACAACAAAATTATTAACAAACGCATACGTTATCTCTCGCTTAGACTACTGTAATGTTATGTAAGCGCATCTCCCGAAACGGGAAGTAAACAAACTACTATCTGTATTTACCGGCGTATCAAAGTCTGCGCGTATCCCACACCATCTTCAAAAGCTTCACTGGCTTAAATGTCCAGAGAGGATTGAATATAAGTTATGCATTACAATATTCAAGGCTATTCACAACATGGCCCCTTAATACAATACCGACAATTCTGTATTCCATTTTCCGCAAATAACAGACAACTAACACTTCGCTCAGCATCAACATCTAACACGAATAGGTTAGTTGAAGTAAATCGCGTCCACAAAACCGATTTCGGTGACCGTGCTTTCGCGGTGGCTGGACCAAATTTGTGGAATCATGCTCATGCGGTAGTGGCATCGTCGCTAGGTCACCGCCTTCGGGTTTGCTCGCCCGGGGTTCAAGCCCTTTCTCCGGCCGTTTAATTTCGTTTTTACTTCCTTTATATTAACTCGTGCCGTCTGCTTGCTTGCTTGCCGACCGTCGAAAAAACTTTGGATCGATTTTCAACCATTTTCCCGTGATCGAATCGAGCTGAAACTTTGCAAGCAGACTCGTGGCGACGATCAAGAAGATCTATCAAATTTTCGTTAAAAAAAATTAATAATTGTAGTATAATTTTGGATTTTTCAAATTTTTAATGTTTTTTCAAATTGGAATCATTATAAAAGTTTGATTACTACCGACGGCGGCCTGGTAATATCACGAAATATTTAAAATTTGAATAACTTCGTCGGTAGGTATAATAGATACTTCACTACGAATTTCGAAAATTTATGACAATTGGTTCACAGATGATATAGCGCACTTCGGTTTTTTGAGAAGAATTCAACTAATAAATTATTTAACCTTGAATTCGAACGAAATTACGGACGTTTCATATCAAAATTACATAACAAGAGCTTTATCCCAGAAACTACAAATCAACTCAATATACCTATATTGATTTTAGCAAAGTATTTGATAAGGTAGATTACAACATAATATTATTTAAACTGAATAAATTAGGTATAGGTGGACAATTCTTAAACTGGTTAAAATCATACGTAAAAATAAATTCCTTCTCTTCTTTTAAATTTAAAGCAACTGGTAGAGTCCTACAACTATCTCACCTAGGACATATTTTATTTTTGGTATTTATAAATGACATGATAACTATTTCACGATAAGGTTTTAATTTGCAAAAATTAAGATGATATGAAAATATTAAGAGAAATTCAGGATTGCATAACAATTCAACTTAATCTGATCAAAATCAAAGAAATGGTGTAGAACCAATAAACTATTTTTAATTACAAAATAAATGCCAAGTTATACATTTTCATAAACTTAAAAAAAAACCTATCATATATAACTACTCCACCATCTCGGCATTTTATTTGACGAGAATCTATCATTTGTAAGTCATATCAACATTAACTGAAGACTTCCGGTTTTGTTTTACATACATACATGTAATTCTTTATCAAATATTTATACCATAGAACTATTGTACTGTTCTCTTGTTACAAGTTAGGTTGGGTTAGGTTAGGTTAAATATAACTCATTCAGGTTGAATACAACTCATCTGTCTGGAACCCTCATTACAATGCCCATATGTAAACACTAGAACGCATCCAACATACATTTATACGTTACGTTAACTACCGACTTCACATCTCAATTGAAACTATCAACTACACAGAATTATGATTTTTACGGAATTATTTCCATTATCCAGCAGGAGAGGTGTATCTGATTCGATTTTACTAAACAAAATTATTAACTCGCATGTTGATACCCCTGATATTCTGTGTTTGTTAATGTTTCATGCGCCTGTAAGAGCTACTCGGATACCTACGCTATTTTATTGTGACAACACTAGAACTAACTCGCATTTTAACTCTCTCGTATTTAGACTACATAGGCTTGGTAACACCTATCGCGCATATCTCTGATATTTTTAACTCTAGTTTAGCACATTACAAAGATAAGCTACTAGAGGCTCTACACCCTGCCCTCCTAAATCCGTAATGTATTCACAAATAAATCATTATATCTATTTGTTTAATCTTAGATTCGCTCGGATGGTTTAGGCATGTCGAGCATGACGAAAGAATGGTAAGAAAGATATATATAACGCGAGAGAGGGCGACCGCGAAAGACGCGGCACGACCAGGTTAACCAGATAGTGGAAGATGGTCCCATTAGAAGCCTCAACAACCGGCGAGCTCGCACGCGAAGATGTACGAATGTGAATTAGGCGAGAGTTGATGTCAGGACAGAAGAGTGTGGCGCTCTATCCTCTGGTAAGTAAGTGTTTAATCTTATATAAGTACTTCGCACCTTTCTATTTTATTTATTATTATATCGCATTTTTCTAAATTATGTTACTGTACCGTATACTGAAATAAATAAATTTGATGTGAGAAAGCTTATATCTAATACACGTTTTACTGTCTCTTCCCTCAATTATACAGTTGGTGTGTTTGTGGACACTGCTCCGCCGCTCGGGACACGGAGCCGGGGAGGCAGGAGGCAGGAGGCGGCAGGTATCGGTTACCCGGGGGTGTGTGGAGGACTGCACGGCGGAGGAATTCATTTCCACCGGAGGGCATAAAGTAAGACATTTTTATTACTGGTGACGCTGCCGCGCCAGGGCTGCCCCTCTCGGAGTCGGCTAATGTCTTCGTATTTCTTCGTCTCGGTCTTTACCTCGGCTTTCTTGTTCGGAAGAGGAAGAAGCTGTTCATACAGTTTAGCTAATGAAATAATCGGTATCCATACAAAAGACATACACCGATCTAGGTTGCACACACGCGCAAACGTGGCGAGTCTGCCGCGTAAACAAAATTGAGGCGCAGCAGTGTAAACCCTCGTGTACACCGACACAAGGCGATGCCCGGAGCACCGTCAGCATACACACACAGCTAGACTTCGAGAGAGTTCTTTGTTCGCAAAATATATAATACTAGTCAACGCCCTTTACGGGCATGTCAGTCTCTCGACGACCCCCGGCTTAGGCTGAAGGCCCTGGTCTGTCGACTCTTTATCATTGACTTTATTGTCCTAATTATGTATAACTTGTAATTGTTTTATCGGGCGAATAAAATCCGAAAAAAAGAGAATGCCCGTTACGTAACGGGTGGTGACCCTAAAGCAACTTTCTCCTCGTTCATCGATAACTACAAATTGGTGACAACCGTAGCTCACCTTTTCACCCCCAAATGTTTAACGACGCTACCCGATGGAATGCTAATACAGAGCTCGGAATGTAACGAGCAACGGGCGATTGGCGTAGGGCGCGCGGCCGACCGATCGCGCGAGGACATCACCGGTGTTCTGATCTGATCTCCCTCGGGATCTCCCATAAACTCGGAAGAGTTCGAGGATTCTCAACGTCGCAGAGAGACATGGCTTCTGGCGGAGCGATGGTAGAGTATACGCTGTTGTTTAGTGGAAGATAGACAAGTTTATATATTTATTTATAATTAATTTGAAGTATTTAAGTATTTTGTTTGGATTCTGCCTGTTTCACTAGAAATATCTGTGTTGAGACAGGCATAGTTTTACAATATTGTGTAGGTTCAAAACATAGTAAATAGATAATAAAGTGTTTAAAGTGATATAATAGAAAATATATCATGTATATGAGGTTATATTGTGTTAGTGTGTCTGTGTAAGTGTGCCTATTTTATCTCTCCCCTTGTTTCGGATCCACTGTTTTATTTTGTATTTTATGTTAGAGTTGTAAATTGTGGTTGGCCCGGATTGTTTTAATTCGTCAAGCATGCAATTAAGTAATTTGGGTCCAAAATAGTTATAGCTCCTTTGTCTATACGTGGTATGTAACCTTGGGATTTGTAGATAGAGTTTGTTTGACCATGTGATAATTATTGTTCGAGTTGGTTTAAGCTGTGTATTTTTGGGTTTGTATGTGTATTTAAGAGTAGTGTTTGCATAAATTTGTTTTATATGTTTACGAGTAAGATGTAAAGTTCATGTAAAATGTAAGTTGCGCCTAGATTCCGAGTCGCTCTCCCCGCAGAAAGAGAGGGACGGCAGCCCTGCTCCCGGAGGACACCCGATCCAGGGGGGTGGAGGGGAGCTGTGAATCGCGCGACCCCTAACAGAAATACCAAAAGTTATTTATTTTTTTGTGTCAATTTAGAAAATAAATAATTACGCCGGGGAATTGCTGACTTTTGGTGAGGTCTATGTTTACATCGCCACTGCGATGTAAAAAAAGCGGAATATTTTTTCTTTGATTAGATTGATGGATTGATATAGATAAAACCGTGGATTTTTATTTGTCTAGAGGTTTTTTTTGTTGTGGTAGGGAAATGTTCCTAAAAAATTAAATATAACGATATTTTTAAATATTGATTGTATTATTAATGTATCTAGGTACTTATATTTTTTATTTTGTAATAACACTTGTGTGTTACGAAAAAACCTTTCCATCGTCAGGGTTTTTTACAAATATTTATAACAAATATTTCTTCTTTATCTTCGTCTTATAGTGATCATAGAACATGGTCTACATTTGTAGCTGCATATACCGCGGGCCGGAATATGCGGCGCCGCGTTTCTAGAGGTACCACCGGGTATCGACAATGCACCGGTCACCTTCGAGCGCCTTCGCTCTTTCTCCGGCAACATTGAACCTCTGCCGGGATCCAGTCTGGTTCGCGAGGTCGCAGGGCTGGCCGCGGGACACGCCGCCACTGACGAAGTGGACTTCTCGATTAATATGAACGACGACTAGCCTCGTGCTAATCGCCTGTATGAAACGTGACAACCAAATCTTTCGGTTTGTGTCTTCTGGGGTATTATCCCGTGTTTCTTGCCAACGTTTCGGATCTCATTGCAGATAGACTGATATCTGATATCTGCAATGGGGTCCGAAACATCAGTCAGAAAGGTCGTAAAAACACGGCGTAGTACCCACAAGACACAAACCGGAAGAATCTGAGCGGCCGTGTAAACCTAAGGCCGGCCGCACTTTGGATACGAATTATTACGTACGTATTCGTACGATTATTTTCGTACGTATGGAGCGCGCACATTGATCGCATCTTGCGTTGGTCACGAGCAGTTACTTCGCGCATTTCTCCAATGATGTTTGTGCCAAATGAATAATCTGTATCTTCTGGAAAACTCTATAATGGCAGACTTAAATAATGACAAATTTCACAACTATCTATCTAATAGATTCACATATGCCGGGGAGAATCGAAGTGTAACGAGAGCTCGTAACATCGGAGAAATATTTAAAAGTTTTTTTATTCGAAGTACATAATTATACGTCACCTTCATTAAACCAAATTATTTAACTTACGGGTATTTTTAGTTCTTTAGAGATTCTCCGCCATGATCTGCGCTGATGGTCACGCGGTTGAATCACTTTGGTCCCACGAACATTTGTGGTCACGTGTCAAATTAACAAAATATTCAATATCCTTCGTACGAAATCGCAAAAATTTCCGAACAAATCCGGATTACTAAATCGCATCAATCGCGCACTACTGGATCGTGTGCAGTGTGCGATGTTCAGTACTACTGGAAGTCAGGAATGTACTTGCGTATTCGCGCGTATACGTACTACTCAATTTCGTACGAAAACGCATCCAGTGTGCGGCCGGCGTAAGAGTATTCGTGACAACCAACATTTATCGATTGCGAAGAAATATGGTTCTTTGTTCGAGCCTTTATTGATTCATTGATTGCTGAAGAATTAATAAGTTCGTATGAAATAATCTTTTTTCTATAAGCGTTAGTACTTATTTGATGTAATTTTAGTCTAAACACGAGAATTACGAGGTTACGTTGCGGCAGAGCGAAGCTCTCAGACCAGACCTGAGAAATCGGACATCGCAAATAAAGGTATTCACTTTGCAGAGAGATACGTGAAAATATACAAATCTTCTTATTTAATTGCGACGAACATCGAACACCGACGTCTCGTTGATTTTTTTTATTCTGTTCTGTTTAGTGTAGGTTTTAGATCCCAATATTGCTAAAATGTGCGAGGATTAGAAACCGCTTAGTTGAGGCACGCCACTCTACACGTAAAGCCACGTATTCACTAGGGGGCAAATTGTCTCTCAACATCACGCGCGGCATAGAGTCTACGTGACGCTGCAACGTCGCGCACTGTTCCGCAACGTCGCGCGCGTCATTTCTACGTGCCGTGGAAACGTTTCCATGCGCACGGTACCCGAGCGAGCGCACGGGGACATCGTACCGCGCGTCAGTACCACGTGGTATGTTGACAAGTTGAGATGCGTGCGCTACAGTTACATATGCTGTATGATGTGATATAAATCAACGTTCCGTAATATTGTGTCTTGCTTGGCTATGGAAGACCCGATCATTTGTAATAAATTTTCAAAATCAGTTGTCATTCGAATGAAATTGACAAACGATCCGTCAAACATTTGAAGATCGCGTAGAATATCCATCCTTCTTTTCCTTTGCAGTAAATACTTTCGCACCCACCACCTTTTTCTGC
Organism: Agrypnia vestita; assembly: GCA_016648135.1. Taxonomy (NCBI): domain Eukaryota; kingdom Metazoa; phylum Arthropoda; class Insecta; order Trichoptera; family Phryganeidae; genus Agrypnia; species Agrypnia vestita. Next base: position 253,427 of record JADDOH010001852.1, read on the forward strand.
TCTTGCGTTTTTTTGTTAAATTCGTTAGAATAAGTAGATACGCAGCACTTATCATCATAACTCCTTTGGGCGACATTTCCGAGACAAGTGATATGTGAGTCCCGGTGTGTACACGTCAAATGACCGCGTCATTGTCCCCGAAACATGAGCGTAGACGTTGATGCGGTATGCCGCGCGGAATGTTGCGCGATTTGTCCCCTAGTGAATACGTGGCTCGATTCCCTCGTGCTCGGGCTCTCCGCGATACTCTTCCCTCGCCTTTCCGTTCTCTGTGGTTACCTCGCTGATTTGGCTGCTCGGGAATCCAATATTTACAAGACGAGCCGGACGGTAAATCTAACTCGCCTGAAAATAATAAACACGGGTACGCGCGACAGCGTCCATAAAGCATGTCGCCCCCTGTCTTAGAGTATGGAAAAGCCGTAAAACAAAGCCGGGAAGAGTATAATACAAGCGAGGGGGATTATTTCTCCGCGAGGTGTTTTATTGGAGCTCCCCAGCGACCTCCCATTTATCCTTTATCATTTATTAATCTGGCCCCGCCACACGCCGAGCCGCGCGCCGCGCCTGGGCTGGACCAACACACATCTTGGTGACCTTTTCTAGATTAATGCAACTTATATGCAATCATACATTTTGTAATAAAAATAGTAATTAACTGTTTATCTGACGGAATATTATGATATATTAAAAAATAAATAGGTAATCAACTATCTTAATTTCGAATGTCCGACCGTAACTTACTAGCATTCCATACAATTTTTGTACAGACGCTCTTACGAATCCTGAAATATACTTCCCCAACCCCACCCTTTAAATATTTCCGTTTTCTGCTGTCTGAACCAACAAATTTGTTAAACTTTACTTTATGGTGTCTCTCCGATTTTCTTAAAAAAAAGTATCCTGGTGTAGTTGAGTGCCCTGAAGTCAAAACTGAAATAAAATTTTGGGGCTCGTAAGTATTTTAAGTGCACGTTCAGACACGGGGATCTGCGCGGGTCTTATTTATGTAGGTGTTAATGTATCGTTCAGACGTAACCGCACGATTCCCGCGCGGTTCCCACACGATTCCTGCGTGTCTGAGCGTGCACTAAAAGTTATTACACTTTAAAATTTGAAATTATGATATTTCAATCATTTTATCTATAATATATATGACGCGAACCATAGACAATTTTTCAAAAAGATTGTTTTTTCTCTAATAATTCTAATAAGCCATAATTAGGAAAAGACACTGTGCAATAATAAATACATAGATTGGGCAAAAAATATTAATTACAACAAAAACACTGACTAGCTACTAATGAAGCGCGGACAGCCGAATGTGACACGCACGGCTCAGGCTACATGCAAGGGTAGAGCCACCAAACTGCACGGTCTTAACATTTATATTAATATAACAATTATGTCCAGTGATTGACATAGATGTTACAACAACGAGCTCTATAATCTATTTAAGGAGCTAAACATCACTAAATTATAAAACTGGGAAGACTTTGGTGGCTGGATCATGCGGAGACAATGACCGAGCATCGAGCTCTGAAGTAACTGCTGAACTCAAGACCGATAGGGCGAAGGAGCTTAGGAAGGCCAAAATTAATATGGAGCGACAACGTCCTCAAAGACATTTCTGCCTTGGAGCTTCTGAACTGGAGAGAGCTGGCACTAAACCGAGATGGGTGGAGGAAGACTCTTGAGGAGGCCAAGACCCACCAGGAGTTGTAGAGCCAAGAGCGATGATGAAATCCATTTTCACGAGTATATGGCTAGTATGGTAATAATAGGAATATTATGAGATATGTATATGTATTTTTTTTCCAAATTATCCGATTAAGTTCATCGCGTATTCGTATTATTACGGGCCAAGTACTCGTTATGAACAATAGGGCTGTTCAACTGGACCTAATTTACGCGATGTACTCGATGTTTTTTAGAAAAATATATGCTACGCTCAACGAACGGTTTACAATCTCGCTTACAAACATATTCGTAGTTTAAGTATTCTATACTTACTTTGTGTGTGTAATAACATAAATATATATGTATGTACCTTTGTACCATTAAACGTTATAACCAGTCAATAGAGAAGCTTGTGTTTATATATCTCGATTCATTCTCTACCCCCAATTGCAAATTGTAACATTGCATTCCATTAATTCATTTCTAATGATAATAATAACTTAGAATATAGAAAAATTAATTGAACCTCAACATTCTTCCGTCAAAATTTATGGACACAGGACAATTTGAAAGGGAAAATATGCGGGAACTTGTTGCTTCGATCAACAATGTCCGCATTCAAATCACTGCGGAAGATTCCAATTTGTCTGCCACTGTGACACAACCAGTTTAATATTTTAAAGTAACCAACTTATACGCGGGTATAGGCACATAATATTGATCGCCACATTCCTTTGTCCTCATACACTATTCTCGCCTCATCCACATTCGTACATCTTCGTATACAAGCTCGCCTATTGTTGAGGCTCCCAACTGGAACGTCTTCCAGTATTTTGTTTTAGAAAATATATTCGGGACATTAAAAGTAATAAATAATTAATAGAACAATAGCCTATCGTTAAAAGAACGTATAGGAAGGTCCTCACAGGTCCGACTACTTCTGAGAGAGGTCTCCTCTCCGCAATGAGAAATGCGAAGGGGCTCCAAGTTCTACGGACAAATCCCTCCCGTTCGACCAAACTGGTAGTTGTTAGAGTAGAATACATAAACTCCTATTGAGGTACTTTTTAAGCCTTGTACATAGCAAGCGAGGCCAAAAATAATTGCAACTCCCATCTAAAAAAAAAACTGGCCATGACATTTTTTTTTGCGGCTGCCCTTTATCTGGCACCGTCGACGCTTGCGTCATTTTTTTTTTAATTTAAAATATAATGGAAACCTAAAAGGTTTATAAATAACATTTTTACATGATTCAATATAAGAAATGATAATAATATGATTTACAATTACGATTACAAAGTCATTTTTTTATAGTTGGCCGAGTTTTAACATTTTTGTCACATCTATTTTGAATCTGTCAGTGGTCAGTTGTTTGGTCTGTTGTGGCAGGTCATTGTATGGTTTTAATCCGTTGCAAATTAGTCGGGATTGTCCTGTTTGTGTTTTGGCATGTGTTATGTGATAGTTTTGAGCCATTCTAGTGTTGTGTTGATGTTTTTCATGTATTTTGTGTAATTTGATGTCTTCGTCTTGTATTTCGCCAATTGCTAGTCTGTGAATGATTTTAAGTGTTTCAATTTTTGTAATGCTTTCGATGTTTTATTGTTGTGTTACACGGTATACAGTTTCAGTTGGTGTCCGGTATTTCAGATCATAGACCATTTTTAGTATTTTTTTTTTGGTGTTCTTAGAGTCTGTTTAGGTTAGTTTTGTTTCCGGTTACCCAATACATTCTTCTTACCGTTCACTCCCTCGATATGTCCAAACCACGTGAGCGATACTTTGAGTGGCCCAAGCGCTCGAGGGAGTGTGGCTGACGGTGCCGCCCTGAGCGGGGGCGGCGCCGCCGACTTAGTCCGAACGAAGAGAGAAGTAATCGGCTTATACTAATTTGGCTCGGGCCTTGCTATCCTGAGCCCCCGGGCAGTGTGACGATGTGTCTCAATCTATTATTAGTCCGGAGATTGTGTGTTTAATATCCGATAAAGGGTAAAAATAAAACAAGAAACTCATTTTAAGAGGATTCAAGACAATCATTTCATTGTCATTAAATGTTATTTTATTACTCAAATGCTTTATGTCGCTTTAGCGTAGCATGCAGACAGATGTAGCATCGTAGCATTCTAACTCGCAAATATCATTAATACAATGATACCCGGAATCAGCCAGTCCTCAATAACCATCAGAAACACATTTGAAACAGTGGAACAATTCACATACTTTGGTTCCATTGTTACTAGCGGCAATGACACTAGTGTAGAGATTGGGAAAAGAATCTTTACAGCAAACCAGAGTTACTTCGGTCCAATAGGACAATTGAGATCACGCCTACTGTCCAGAAAAAATAAAGCCACGCTCTACAAGGCATTGATTAGACCAGACTTAACATATGCCTCGGAGACCTGGACATTAACTAAGCACGACGAAAATAGACACATTTGAAAGAAAAATCTTACGCCGAATATATGGACCAATTAATGACGGTCAAACGTAGCGAAAAAGATACGACACCGAGCTCTATGACCTTTACCAGGACGTCGGCGTAGTCAAGTTTATTAAGATTAGCAGATTGCGCTGGCTGGGGCATCTACATCGTATAGGTGATCTGGAGCCCCCAAAAGGGGTGTTGTTTAATGACCCGATGGGTAGAAGAAGTGTCGGAAGACCAAAACTGCGGTGGTTAGATGGTGTCGTTGCGGACGCCGGGCCCTGGGGCAGCAAAATGTGAAATGGCCGCCAGCGACAGAGCGGCACGGAGGACTTTCTTGGAGGCAGCTAGGACCCACCGGGGGTTTTAACGCTGAGGGTGGATGGAGATCATGTACAACCCTCGTGACATGAGTATACTATTTTACGACAGTTGGGGAATGTGTCGCGGAATATATTTTAATAATATGAAGGCGATCGTCCGGATTGCGAGCAATTCAACGCGAGAAACACTTTTTCTTACAGCTTCGTTAAAAATTTTGCGCGGAAAAGTACCGTGAATTTGATATAAATTAATAATTTAGTTCCGTATATTAAATACACATATTTTTCTAAAACAAAACTAACAAAATTCTGCTTTAGAACTGAAAAAAATTGAAGTACGGACGAGTGACATGATTATATCTTTCAATTATATTGCAAACTAAATCTTTAATTTAAAAAAATAAATTATATCGCTTTAATAAGTTTTCATGCATTTTATGTTTTAATGGAGACTTTTTGTAAATTATTACTTTTTGGCGTGGTTTTTTGAACGTGGTTTTTTACAGAGCTACCAACTTCTTAATTACAAAAATCAATATAATGGATATTGCTCTTTTAAAACAAATACAAAAAAATCTAATTTTAGTAATTTAAACAAAACACAATATATTGTGTCTTAAATATATCCTCTTCCATTTTTTTACAGCCTGCCATCATTCTTTTCGTTCTGTTAGTTTAATTTTATTTATTTATCTTCATCTTGATACATATCATAGAAAAAGAAGCCGCTTATCTCACTAGGCAGAACCTGTGCCGAGATCAGCAGCTGACAATATAGTGAGAACAATAATATAAATATAAAACAATACTACATCACTATAAAATTAATCAATTAATTAAGGATACAAATATAAAACGTGGATAATAAAAGCAGTAGATATTATATTTGGGGTATAAAAGCAAAGGCAGCAATATCCAAAAACATGACTAGATTTCATGTATCTCTGCTTTCTAAAATAATGTATCCTATAAATGTAGGCTGTGTCCTATAAAATTTAGAATTCAGTACATTATAAATTAGTAATCCTCGATGACTGCATTCAATTTTTTTTATTTATACCCCACATATAATTTGTTTGTGTATTGTTTGTAATATTTTATTATTAGACACCCTTTGAGTATCTCTCGATCCATTACATGATGTGTTTCTAAATCTACAACTAACACTTCGCTGAGCATCAACATCTAATACAAATAGGTTAGCTGAAGTAAATCGCGTCCACAAAACTAATTTCGGTGATCGTGCTTTCGCGGTGGCTGGACCAAAGTTACGGAACAAACTACCTAATAAACTGAGACAGACAGCTTACCATATTTCAAAAAACAACTTAAGACGCATTTATTTAGACAATCCTATAAAAACCCACAGAATCTGACCACAACAACGCTAGATGTTTTCCACTCCTATTGTGCACTCCACGAAAACACCTAATTCTTTCAGGCACTCCCAACCATGATAGTATTAAATTTTAATTCCATTTCTTGCATGCCATCTAGTGAATAAGTTATTTCTTTTTTAGCGTTAAGTTGTTATGTAAGATAATTTTTCTGTGTAAAGCGCCCTTGAGGTGAGTATTCGCGAAAACGGCGCTATATAAATTATCCAAATATTATTATTATTATTACATGGTAAGTATTTACAGGAAGGTGTTTCCAGCCGCGAGGAGTGAGGATCCGCGGTGCTAGTATGCGTAAACATCCCGGAGCCAGACTAATGCCGATCTGATTACCATCAGCTTGTCCAGATGAGTAATGCCACAACTGTGGGGTCCTAGACCAGACGCTTATCAGGGCGCTGTCGGCGGCGGAACAGAATAAGCCGGCGACGCCCACCAGTACCGAGAAGCGTGACGCGGCAGGGCCCAGCCCGCCAGCCACCAGCTACACTAGATGCAACACCGTAGAGACAGAAGACGTCTGACCACCTGTGTAGTAGTGATGTAACGAATGTCAGTTTTTGAGCATTCGCGAATGCGAATATCTGCTACCGACATTGCGAATAAGAATATTGAGTTTTTTTTAAATTTTGTTCCAATTATGTATGGCTTAGCGGCTCAGTTTCGTTTGCATCTTATTCCGAGAATTTCCGAGTTGATCTAATAGAAGCATAAAGAATCATTTTGTTTTGTTTGTTTAAAGTGTTTTCTCATAAAACATCAATTATTTATAGTTTGTAATTGAAGAAAATAGTTTTTTTTTTATTATTTTTTAGTTTCGTTCAAGAAGATGATTAGGTACCTAATATTAAAAAACTTATGTAAAGGCTGATAAAAGTTTCAGAGAAGAATTTGTTTTCGTTTGTTTACATTGCATTATTATATTTTTTGTTTTCTAAGTTGAAATGAGAAGTTAATTGTTATTAAGTAGTGATCTGAAATCTTAAGCTTTATTATCCAAGGTAGAAGTAAATAATACCAAATGATAAAGTAAAGTGAAGACTGATAATGTGATTACGAGGTAAAGCTACTTTTTCTAATAATAAAAAATAAGAAATAAAAGGATTTCTTATTAACCTAATATTATGTTTTTTCTGATGTTCATTTTCGCAAAACATTCGCTCGAACTTAGCGAATGCGAATATTCGTTACATCACTACTATGTAGCCACTTGACCTCCGTCTTTTAGTGTGATCCTTGTTTTGTCCTTCCCTATTAGGGAGTGTGTCCTTTACCCTGAAGTCCCCTCACTGTCCTCCTTTCCACCCAAATTCTATATGTACTCTCTTACTATGATCTATTGTTATTTTTTAAATGAACTTTCTTTTTGTTTGTGTTATGTTATTGATTTGTTATTTTACCTTTACTTTATGCTTTTCCTTTTCTTTGATAATTTCTAATAGTGTGTTATGTGGAGGAGGTACAATGAATGGAATATTGCGGGCCTCTCTCCGGGTCGCGTCGCCCTTTACGCGACCTGACACGGGGATGGCCTCAGAGTATGAGTAGCTTCGCTCACACAACGGTCCTGGGGATGCTGTGGGTGTCCATTCGCTGTGCAGCCAGAAACAGCCGAGCAATTATTTTATAGTAATATAGTAAGAAACCTGCGTTTTGCAGACGATATGATACCTAAACCGTGTGACATTGAGGATCTACAACTTCTGCCGAATCAAGTAGTGACACATGTGACAATTTTGGATAAGAATTTAATACATCTAAAACAAAATACACGCAACGAAACTAGAGAAGGTACAAAGTATTGTATTCTTGGGCTTCAATTGAGATGAAAGATGGAATCCTTCAGTTGAAATCAAGTCCCGCCTTGAACGAGATGGTGCAACCTTTATCCGCATGAAAAAGATGTTCTGCAGTCAAGATTTTAATTTTGGATTACGTATGCGAATGGTCAGATGCAACGTGTTTTCGGTATTATTTTATGGAATGGTAACATGGACGCTTACCGAAGAATTGATAAGGCGACTTGAGGCATTCGATATGTGGATCTACAGAACAATATACAGATGGATAGAGTTACAAATGAAGATGTTATGGTTCGGATGAATAAAGAAACAGAAGTTATTAAAACAATAAAAAACAGAAACCTTTATTTTTTTTAATTTATTTCTTAGGTAAGTAAGTTAATATTACAGTTTGTATATTAACTAGAATTTTACACTTTCATTCTTAAACCTTTTAAATAATATAAATCATTCGACTAATGGGTATCTTAAACCTCGTGACAAGTGTCATTCTAACCTTATTATTTATTTGAGATTGAAAAACGATATTTTAATTTGATTATTTTTTTGCATAAAATATTGAATATATTACCTTTTTGTATATAGTCACCTATACTGATATTTAAAAATGTTAATAGTAATCATTGTTTATTATGTCAATATTATTGGAGGAGTATTTTTCTAACGTCATTTTGTGTCACGTGGCATAAGTCAGATTGACATGAAAACTGCCAAATTACGACACTCGCGAAAATGAGCGTTTTATCGGGTGTTGAAAATCGTTTTTTAATGTTAATACGCGTATTAAAAAAAATATTTTTCTCGAACGTATTTTCTAAATAAAACTTAATTTTTTTTTTATTAAAAAGATATGAAATAACCCTATTGAGAAAGGAAAAAGGAAAGGATTTGTGTGTTATGTTTGCAAGTTTGATTTGTGATGGCCATCGGCACATTGAATTATCTGCGCCGCGAGGGTGACGCCCCCTCTCCGGGGAGCCGGGACATGTGGCGTTGTCAGCGGCTGCACACCCCTTCTCTGATTTGTACAGGTGACAAATATTACTATTTTATTTATTTCATATTTACGGAAGACCAGCAGCGCAACAATGAAGCGTACAATTATAAGTCTCCACTTTTAGGAATATGTTAATAATGATAAATATGTTATGAAATAAACTTTGGCATGTTAAGAATATATAACAAGAAAGAATAAAAATTGAAATAAAAGAAAAACTTAGGTTAAGAATAATACAACCAGAAAGAATAAGAATAAGTGTTAAGAATAATACAACAAGAGAGAATAAAAAAATTTAAACAAGAGAAAAAGAGACTTAATTAGTAAGCAGAAAAAAAAGGCATGTTGAGAATAATACAAGAAAAAAGAAAAGAAAAAGAGACTTAATTAGTAAGCAGATAAAAATTCTGCACAAAATTTTTCTTAATCTTGTGTGGCTGCACTCGAACAAATCAATATCCAAAAATCTTATCCATTTATTGAATCCATCGCATACCCTCAAGAAATCGAGGGTATGATTCTATAAATGAATGTTTCTCTAAATCTAACTACAGTAGCCGGCAAACATCTTGAAATTCTACGGCGTAGTGGGGGGAAGTTTGCGCATCTACCTTTCCACCAACGAGACCCAAATTTCGTCTTCTGCGCATTCCCCCACTCCGCCAAAGAATTTCAAGAAGTTTGCCGGCAACTGTCTATCATTTTCAATCGTATCGATTGCGTGATGAGAGACTGTCCTTGTATAATTATTTATTTTAACATTTCTTCACAGATAAAATGGACATTTTGCGCGTAAAACGCACGACCCCAATCGCTTCCTTCTATTTCTCAAAATCAAAAAAGGCGTTGAGAATCATAATTGGTATTCACGAGCGAGGGTGAAACGGAAATTGTTGGTGAAAAGTTAACAATACTACGGTTGTGGTGTATAGTGTTGTGAATATAGTAGCTAGTGCTGAAGCCGGTACACCTAAAATCTGGTTGTGGTTTGTACTAATTTAACTAACTCTCTTTTCAATTCGAATACATAAAATAACTGGATTTCTGTTCAAAACTAAACAATTCTTATATTTAGTGCCTGCGAAATAGTGCCTGGATATAAAAGTGTTTTCGTACGTGCGTAAAAGAGCGCGTTTATTGTCTAATAGACAGTGAAAAATTTTACTGTTAAAAATTTATTTTGGTATTATTTAAAATAAAATTTGTCACCTTGGATTAATTTTAATACAATGATATTATCTCCCATTTTATTTTATTCACATGTAGTTTTTTTACACATTTTTTACAATGTATTTCTTGGAACATATCGGCTGTAAAAACAGAATTCGGTTCCAAAATATAGTGAGCTAATTCACTCCGCGGGGTTCGATTAAATATAATTATTATGATATAAATGATACATTTTATTTGGAAATAGTTGACGACACTTTTATTGTCAAAACTCTATAGAATGTTCGCGCCCGAAAATTATCGCTCTGTTTAATCGCTTTATTGTCGCTTCACTCGCGTATCGTATGAGAGACCCACCACTTACTCAGGGTCGTTTTATAAACAACATTTCCCATATCGATTCTACTCATTTACTTTCCGTAATTCCGGTCGGCATTTTTTAAAATGCTAAAGTAGCCGCAATGCCCCACATTAGTGACAGAGCTTACCTCTCAGAGCTAATCATGCGGGCATTATCTTTATTAATAAAAATATATTAAAATATACAACCAAATTAAAAAAAGCAGCAAAAAAAATAATAGAATGCAAAAAAGCAAAGAACAGCATCAGTAGAAAAACAAGCAAATTAAAAGTTATAGAAGCAGAAAATAAGGTAGTAGAAGCCAAAAATTACAACAGAAGTCTCTGTAGGCATTTATAACTGAACGTTCGCATTAAGTGAATTTGCCTAGCGCTCGGTGTCGCGCTATGTATAACTGTCGCTCCGCACCCCGCGCCAGTGCTTACAGGCTTCGGGCCTGCATGCTTCGATTTTCTTCACCGTAACAATATATGTAATATTGTAGTACAATAATAATGTGAGGCAGTACTCAAGATTGTCACCCCATTAGCCACCCCCTCGAGGCTTTATCAGATTTGGCATATCGCCGGGTCGTGTCGTGTTGTGACAAACCGTCCCCCCCCCACAACAGAAGCCTCTGGAGAGCGGCTCGGGTTGCAGCGGCGGCCTCAAATTAAAAAAATGAACGTAATTGGGGGCGCACACGGGGAGGGTTGTTTCGTTAAAACGCCGCGTGTGATGATAGGGGGGTTAGCTCCACTCCACTCGGCTTCTATAACAAGTGTTCTACTCGCTACTTCAATTTATTTACATGTTTATCCGGTCAAAGTACCACCGGCACCAACCAATAATGTTTTAAAAAATATCCTTTTAGATATTAAAAGATTATATTAATTAATATTGCGAAGTTGCGATTTCAGAAAAAAGTTCTGCGAATTATTAAACAAATTTTTATTAATCAATTGGAAAAGACATACAGACAAATCAAATTAACGAAAAAATATTTAAACTGCTACCGGGATTCGAACCATTCTATCCGGGAATGGCGCGTTATCTAATTTCGTCACTGCGTTTGGTAGGGAAAAAAAATTTAATGAAAAAAAGTAATTTCTGGCATCCTCTAGCGATAGATGAACTTGTATTTGTGACTTTTGCATTATAAAAAGCGGATTGCTTTAAAATTCAATAAAAATGTTAATCAATTAAAAAGAGACTACATATAAGGTCGAAAAAATTTTCCCCATGTGATGAATTGTAAAAGATCACCGTTCTCATTGCGAAGAACGTGTCCGAAGTTTGCATCTTTCCTTCGTTTGACAGTTTTGTTAGTTTTCTTGATTTGCGCACCTCTTCATTGGTAATGTGGTCAGTCCAGGGAGCCGTGGTCATTTTCCACTATTTCACATTATTGAATAGACAATATGTTTATGATTATAATTAAAACAATTAACTTTATTTCAACCGCTAGTTTTATTTTTAAACACTCAATATGTTTCAAGACTAAGGTCCCTTCTTCAGGAGGATACTAAGAATACTGAAAAACAAAAAAAAAAAGATAAATTTCAAGCATTGGTTAATAACCAACAGTAAGGAAACAAAAACATAGACAAACATGAGAATTAAGCATAGATTAAAATCAATAAAGAAACAAAAGTATAGAGCAATCAAATGTACCTATACATATATTTTTTTTGTTTAATAAGAGAATATATTTAAAAGGTGAATGTTAGGAAAGAGGGTTTGATTATTTCTTATGTTTAAATAACTATTAATACTTTTTCTAATTTTTCTAATTGTACATCACTGGTATTTGTATATAAAATTTTAAGTCCTTTGCTGATATCAAAGGAATGATTAGTTTCAATAAGGCGGTTGGCGAATTCTGAATAGTTATTACTATTTAAGCACCTTAAGTGTTCTTCGATTCTAATATTAAAATTTCTACAGGTTTTACTAATACAAAAGTAACTACAATCATCGTAAATTATATTGAAGGAGACAATACTTGATTGCAGAAATAAATCATCAAAGCGTACTTGATGAATAAGTGCTTTCGAATTTCCTTTACAGTTCTCGTTTGGTTTCTCGTGTGGTCGTGTGGTCGTGTGGTCGTGTGGTAATCCGCTCCGGCTGTCACTCCCGACCACGACATGTCTTCACGCAATCTGTCTTCCTCTCTGCAGCGCGTAGTATAAACTACACGAGTGCTTGCGCATGTCCGCTGTGCGGCCAACTGAATGTCAAACTGTAATTTACAAAACTACAAATTAATCTCGAGGAAAACTCAATAGAACATAAAAGTAGGTATACATTATAAATCATTGCTCCAGAAGACTTTGAGGATCTTCAAAAGGTTATGACAGAGAGCTACAATTGCATTCCCGCACGGGCTTGCGTAAGAATTACGTATATGTACGTTATTTTGTTATTTAACAAATTTAAATAACAAAGTACATAATATGATAAGCTAGACCCACAAAACATCTTGCTAGATGTTTTTCTGCAGGTACATCCATACGTATGTCCATACATTTTTTAAATAAATGATGTAATTTGGCACATTTCATACATTGGATTTTTATTTTTTAATAATAATTAAGGATTTTTTATTAAAAAAACTATATTTTAATTAGTGAGTAAAGCCTCAAAATAAGGGAATAAATAGAATATACTGTTTAAAATGATTTTTTTATATGAATAAAAAGCGTTTTGAAATCAATAAGAAACATAAAAATTTCTTGCAAATTTAAAACATTATAACTTTATTATTATTGAACATTTCTTAATTATCTAAGTATGAATTCTAAATAATAAAGTAAACTTTATATGTATAAAAAAACATATTCTGCGTGCATATAAATATTCATTAAAACTTAGTTTCCCCTAGAACACTAAAAACGATTTTTTTGGCCGCGGCCTGTCGATTAATGCTTATATTTTCTTAATTATTGTAAATAATGTTTAGTTTATTACTTTATTCTATTAAAATGTTATATCTAAGTTATTACCTTAAAAAATCGCAGTCTAGAATATATTTTGATATAAATCAATATTCGAAAAAACGCCGAAATATGCATTTGCAGTGAATGTCCAGCCTTAAATCCACTAATTTAAATGCCAAAGGAACAGTAACAGAATACAAAAACATCTTATTAGATGATCTCTCTGGCCAACGTTTCGGATCCCATTGCAGGGTCCATCATCATGGCTAATGTGTCGCATTGTGTGTTGATGATGTTGTGGTTTAAGTACTTTACCGCAACATCATTAACACACATTGCAAAATATATTATTGGATGTTTTGCTTGCAGGTACAACCATGAATTTTATTGGCTACTTAACACACAATTTGTAATATCCTAAAAAGTAGCTCGTAAATCAACAAATTTAATAAAAATTGTCAATCAGGGTTGCATAATGTCACATAAATGCATAAATTATCACCATCCTACCTGCTGAGCGCTGATTTTGCAGTATTGGAAGGTACTAGTGAAGCCTGTATGGAGTGTCTGGTGGCTAGGTTGTCCGATGTGAAGAGGAACTTCTGATCAATAAATCACAATGAATGTGATGGCGGTGGAGAGAGACGAAAGAGTAACAATGTGGGATGTAATGATAAATAATGACTGCTTATAGCTCTCCTCTATTCGCCCCTTTTATCCCCAGGGGAAAAGGGTAAATTTGTAGCCTGATATATTTTAATCATAAAATTTTAATTTTGACAGAGGAAATCATTGGAAATCTAGCAGGAAGGTTTTACAATAAGGAAGAAATTGGAATAATTTGGTATTGATGAATGATTTGCTTCAGGACAAAATGGAGTAAAAATATGTATTTTTTATGGAAAGACATATTAGTTTAATAATCTTTCAAGATACAAAGCTCAATCTATAAAGTTGTGTTGCCAAATACGCATCCACCAAAATAAACGAGACCCGGTGCTTGAAAGTGAGTGAATTTTAAATAATATTGTTTTTTCTTTTCTCATTAATATTCTAATAACGAATTTATTTATATAATTAGTAAAAAATATTAGATCAATGATAAAATCGGATTGGCTGATGGTGCCGCCAACAGAGTGTACTGTAGTATAGTATATACCTGATGCTGCGAGGCTTGGGAAGCGCTGCGCTGCCACCACAAGCCGGCGTCACACGCGTATCCGTGGCCGGCCGGACTCCACCGCACATCCCGGTGGAGAGGCTTCACCGCAGTCCCACACAGGAGACACCGCTTCGTGTCAAGTTCAATCTGTACATTTTTCATCCCTCGATTGATGTGTCGCGACCAGCGAAGCGAAGACGAAATCCAAGAACCACAAGCTAAGCTTTTGAAATAAATAGAATTCTTGTTATCTACTAGTGATTTCTTGTTAACTACGAGTGATTATGACTACCAGGTCTGAAGGAGAATAAGCTTAGCCGAGTCTGTTATAATATCGAAGCTGTCCTCATTTTGAAAGGACCGCTCCTATCTTAAGGAAAGGAAAAGTCCTAACATTTAAAAACACCTTGTATTTTCATCAGCTCCGTGCAGAGTGGAAACATGGACCCTAAGAAAGGAGGGAAGAAGTAGCTCGTCAGGCTTTGCAAAAGACGAATCCTTCAATTTTCGAACCACTTGCTTGAAGAGCATGAGAAGAGCATGCAAAAAGCATGGTGAAGCTTTATTACCTTATAGTTATTTACGAAGGAAAGTTTCGTACTTTGAACTTTTCAGCAACTCTCTACCAGCATTCATCATATGGGTGAAAATATGTGACTGAAATGAGATATTTTGGATTTATGTAATTTCGTCAAAATTGCCCCAAACAGCGTGGTGAGCATCAACATGATGCAGAAGGAAGGAAGAGCGTGAATCTGTCATTCAGGAAGAAGTTCAAATCTACAGAAGATCTTCAGTTAAATTCCAGAGGAAACAAGAAAGGAATAAAAAATGTATGTATTGTTAATTCTAGTTTAACAATATTTTTATAATATTGGGTGTGTTCTGAAAGCACAACTATTGAGATCTCACAGAGATGAAACTATTTATATGGAAAATGTGTATGGAAGTCTTTATAGGAAGGACCTCTAGTATAGTCCATTCGATTACATATATTAATGAAACTGATATAGAACATACATACAACTATAAAAACATTGATAATGTGTGGATGTTCCCACAATGGAATTGGTGAACGTCGCATTGTGTACGTAAATTAAGTAAATCACTTAAGCCAGCTCATACATGTCATAAGCCCTGGGGAAAGATAAATTAGTTCCCCTATAAGAAGTCTTCGGGAGACTTTTACAATTTATCTTAATTAATTAAGTGTAGTTACTTAAGTGAAAATTTTCTAAATATTGTTTTTTTATTAGAGCTTTTGAGGGTATTAGAAACAAAAGGAGGACTGGCTGCCCCGTGGTTCGAGAATTCCTACATAAGATAAATATCCTTCTGATAAATAGTGATGTCAACTGGCAGAGTATCAAATTGTGAAACTGATACTCTACCAGATAATCATATTCTCGGCAAATACTAGTTAGGTTTTTCTTTATATTATTGTAAAAATTAAAGTAACTAACTAACCATCACGCCATTTCCCCGCGCAGGGTAGGCAGAGAGGATAGAACGCCATATTCTTCTATCTTGGCACACCACTTTTGCTTCGGCTACATTCATACACATTCTCGTGCAAGCTCTACTAGGTTGTTGAGGTTTGTAACAGGGCTATCGTCCAATACTCATAGTATTTGATCATGCCAGGTCTTTCGCGGACGCCCTCTATTCCTGTTGCTTTCAACACTAGCCCCGTATATTTTCTTAACCATCCTTTCCTCGCTCATACGTTCTACATGACCAAACCATCTCAGCATTCCATTCATTATTCTATCTACCACATTACAACCAGCGTTACATTCACTTCTAATTTATTCGTTCATCACTCTATCAATCAAAGATTTTCACGCAAGCGCCTTGGTGACCGCATTTCCACCGCATTCAGTATACTTTCATTCCTTGTTTGCCAATTCCAGGCTTCATTCCATACATCAGAGTCGACACTAGACCGCTTGCTGCTTTTGACAGGTTCTTATTGGCCATAATGGCATTCGGAGCACCGTTTACTTTGTTACCCGCAGTCACTCTCCTTTTAATATCGTTCTCAGCCTTGCCGTCTCTACTTCCCAAGTACACAAACTCATTAACTTGTTCCAAGAATTCCTTATCTGTAGTATATTAAAAATAAATATGTTTAGATACTTTGGTTTAATTATCAAGGAACGATAATATACCGAAGAATCGCCGAGATAACACGAGTCGGATTCTTTATTACGGCTGTTAAATTTTGAAATAATGTACTCGAGTAATATCCTATAGAGACATTTCCTTGTCTCTAGCTGAGAAACAAAAACAATCCAATTTGGCTGCCGGGCCGCGCGTGCAGATAAGCCGTTCATCTCGTCTACAATTTCTGTTTAGTCTACAATTAACACTAGATACAGCATGGACCAGTGGGAAAATGAATAGCGTGGTTCAATGGCAAAAAGTTTCATTGCAGAATTGTAAAAAAGCGTGGTGCTCCAATTCTAAATGGAATCCTCCGAAGGCATTTGTACGTACTTCTTCTTCTTCTTCATCAGCCTTCGTTTCTCCACTGCCTCTATAGGCCTCTTCCATACCCTTCCATCCTTCCTTATTGTTTGCTAATTGTAGCCATTTATTTCCCCCCACAGCGGCTATATCGTCGGCCCATCTCTTTTGAGGTCTTCCGATGCCTCTTTTATTCTCCCAAGGTCTCCATTTCAGAACTCTGGGACGTATGTACGATCAAATAAAATAATGTAACGAGATGCTAAAAAGAAGTCACGCACTGTCCGAACTCCTGGTAATGTCACTTGGCATCTAGAACGGCCTGTAACAATCTAGGGTTATGTTCAACCTTTGGAAAACGTCTAGAAATGCCTGTTTCTATCGATAAGTAGTGAGAACCTTCTAGAAAGTACGAAAATTAATAATTCGATTGCACCTCTCTTATACGCTTGCCACCGGAAGATTCTAGGTAGGGGAAATAAATAATTCCCATCCTAGGATGGGAATTATTTATTTCTATAGCGCCATTTTCGTAAAAAAATCACCTCAAGGGCGCTTTACACTAAAATCGTTTAGTATTTACACTAGTATTTAATTTGATGGAAAGGATTCTACAAAAAGGTGCGTTTTAAGTCTTTTTAAACACAGTTTTTGATGCACCGTTCCGAATGGAACTCTCTTTCCTCCATATTACGGAGGAAAGAGAACTCCATGCCTTCGGGCCTGCCACCGGATATGCCGTTCGATTCTCAATCTACTAATGCGGTGACCTAGCGATTACATAGAACCATAGATTTTTAACTGTTTTTTATTCTGGAAAGTTAGACGCATTCAATTACAAACATTTATGCCGACCTGATTAAAATTCACCAAATTGAAGACCAATGGTCGATGGATTGACATTTGACCTTGGAGAAGGAACATTTCTGAGACTAGATGTCTACACGACGTACCGAAAATTGTCTGCAATGTATCTCACGGAAGCGTAATCCCTGTTTCGAGTAATCCCAATTATAATATAACGTCCCCCTCCTTGCTCATGTATAGTATATACATCACGAGCCACTTTATGTCTATGTTAAAGTTAAATTTGGAACAATCGGTTAAATGATGTTTTATCTGTCATTATCAAATTGACTTATCTAGTGTTATGTCCTATTTGTGTTATCCTTTAATTGGGGGAGACATTTAACTATTTTTTCTGTATTTCATCTTACCAAGCGATTGCGTCTCCCTGTTGGATGACCTAATTAAATTAAATAAAAATAATAATTTCGTCGTCTGCCTGTCCATCCGTCTGTCTGAAAAAAAAATTCCAAAATTATTTTTTAAGATTTTTTTTTAATAAAAAAAACTTATTCCTTACGAACCGATATGTAAAGGTACCGTCATTTCTGACGGGTCACAGCCAGTAAATGATATTAAAAAGTAGTCCGCATATACAACTAGCAAATGATATTAAAAAGTAATGATCTTGACCATCTTCCGTTACATTCATTCACGATTTGACTAGATGGCGAGTGTGGATTTAGAGGTGATGATGTAGCGACCAGATGCAGGGTGGGCGATCAGCCCGGTGCGAGATCCTCTCACGCTGAAAGTGGACCCCGCTGGATACTTTCATACACCATGAACTGACCGCCAGGTCTCCGCTGGAACTCACCGCACAAGACGTCATTTGAGAAGAGCGTCATGGACTTTAATGAATTTGCTATATTCGGTATACCACATTCATGGGAACACACGCAGATCGTCGAGTCAATGTTGAGGTAACTTTAATAGATTATGTAATAATAATAATAGATCAGAATTGATTGAGACCGGCGATAGTAAATAAAGGAATTACCTGCCGGCGGGCAAGAGGCTTTTACACGTGCGAATATTGAATGGAATTCGCTAGAAAGTGATCGAAGCAATAAAAACAGCGTGAAATAGTGAAAATTAAAAAAACGTGTTTTAATAAGTTTGTGGAGTAAGAGTTTTAATAAATAAACTCGAGTGGTTAAAACAAAGTTGATCTATATTATATAAATAATCTATATTAATATGTAAAGAGGTAAAGTTTGTAAGTTTGGATGTAGGAGATAATCTCCGAAACTACTCATCCGATTTCAAAACTTCTTTCACCAATATTTAGAATGGACTTTCAGGGTGTACATAGGCTATATATTATTCCGTTAAAATAAAAGGGTTTTTCGTGGTGACCTATTTTACAACTAAAGTCGACGAAAAAATGGTCGAGCGATGCGTTTTTTACGAACGCTGCCTTAACGGTAATAGATATTTAAAACTTTCTATAAAGAAGCTGTAGAACTCAAAAAGTTCTACAAAAAGTTTACGACGACATATGTATATCTATATGTTAAGGTTGAGTAATAAGCTACAATACATAAGTACTAATAAGCTACACGTGCGATGCTGCGGGTACAGCAGGTTATATATAAATTTGATTTCAAATTATTTTTACAGCAAATATTATAAATATTTTTATATTTCTCCATTTTTCTACAGTTCCGTATTATTCTCTTCTTCTTCATACATGTTTTATGGATCCGTATATACAATATTTTCTCGTCGATGAATGTTCTTATTGATTGGTTGGATCGGCTGTAATACCTTCCCTAGATCGAGGTAACATAACTTCCTCTCTAGCGGTCTCGTGGACCCTATCACCGCCCATCTCCATCCTGGTCTTGCTGTATTGCAGGAAGCGCAGGGCGGCACGTCATTCCCGAGGTTCCGGTTTCCTCAACCTCCACATTATTGGTCAGGTCAGGTATTGGGCCGTAATAATTGGATTAACTTTATTTCCTAAAATCTGCCACCTGTTTTACCAACCCGTAAAGAGCGATCGAGCGTTACGATAAAAATAATTAACTTGTGTAAATTTTGCTATTGATTCATCTTATTTTATTTGACAAGGATTAACTAAAGCATTAACTTTGTGGTTAGACATTATAACAGTCTTAGTTAAATTAGTATAAACCACTGCCAGATTTTAGGTCTACCGCTTTCGAGACGTACCCGTCTCTTCGTCAGGACCAACATTTCACTACTACGTTCACAACCACAACATGTTAGTCCGTAATAAGATTAACTCTAGTATGATAAATGGAAGTTTAACAATACTACGATTGTGTCTATTGTTATATAGACGGTTACGTCTCGAAACCGATAGACCTAAAATCTGGTTTATACTAGTTATAATTTAACTAACATCCTGATTTTAAATGTAAAATCAGAATGTTAGTTAAATTAGTATCCAGTAATATTTTTATCATAAATTGTTTGTACGTTTGGATATAGATTTTGCGATTGCTTAACATATCCGGAAGAATCGAATTACCTCGGAATTCAGTCTATAATTCAGTCAGCCAAGCGTGGGCAGATCCAACTCCCCAGGCTGGAGATTTTTATTAGACTAATCAGACACTCGCAGAGTCCGATTCGCTTCCAAGAAAGTGTATAAACAAAGCTCCCATCGCTCCCAGAACGCGAGGCATAACATCTCTCGTATAACGCGCCGCGGACAGGCCGGAGCTTCGGGTTACCAGAATTCAATACATTGTCTATTGTTAAATGTCGTCGTCATTAACAATCTAATTAATGTATCGGGAGAACAGAGCTGTCGACGCGGTTGGCTCAGCGGCGCGTTTTAATCGCATTTTGATAGTTATTTACAACACGGGAAAATGGACACAATTGATGTGGAAATGATTATTTTCCCGCTGGCCTCACCGAGAGCCACAGCGACGTCCGCAACTGGACAGTCTCCGAGGTGACAGGTCTCCGCGCGGTGGTGGTGGCCTGCAGAAAGCTCCCTGGAGGTGCTGCCGCTCTCGCCGACACGCGCGTGATGCTGACACTGCTGGAAGCGCCTAGCGCAACAGTCCAAATGGTGAGTACTGCCTTTTTGTGTAACTTATGCTCTTAGCCTTGTGAGCCTTTGAGAATATTTTTTTGTCGATAAGCATGAAACGCGTATACTTAGAAACATAAAACGCGTATGTACAGGGTGTACAAGAGCTAGCAGCAGAAACTTGGCCGGTAGATTCCTGCCTATGCTATGAGTCTAAAATGTTCAACCAACCATGGCCTAATATCAATAGTTATGGAGATATACAATATTCAAGATTGCATTTTTTTTCAATATTTCTGACTTATTTTTTGAAAAAGTTGAACTAACATTACAGTTATAGTATCGATTATGAAAAATTAATTTTCTTCAATATAACTTAAATAAAATCTTAAAAAACCTTGTAAAAAATTACTTTGTTCAAAATTTGCGAGATTTTTATCATTTTATTCGACCTGTTACTGTAGTGATATTTTAACTTTTTGCAAAAAATAAATCAGAAATATTGAAAAAAAATGCAAACTTTCATATTGCATATATCCACAACTATTGATATTAGGCCATGGTTGCTTGAACATTTTAGACTCACAACGTAGTCAGGAATCTATCTGCCAAGTTTCTACTGCTAGCTCTGGTACACCTGTATACTAAAAATATGATAATCGGAATCACAACCGTATATCGGCCGTCTTCCGTTCTCTGCTGGGTGAGGACCACCACGAACGTCTCCCAGTTTTCCGTGTTCATCGTTTCTCGCTGCCGCGTATTATATTTTCGCGGGGTTGAATTATTTCGTCAGACCAGCCAGTTTTTTATTTAATTTTAATATTTAACTGTATAATAAGCTATAAGACACAGTTAATGTAGCGAAAGGCATTACAAAATCGAATAAAGTGTTTCACCCACTGGACTCTTACTATTGGCTGCCCGTTGCTGAAATAAATACAAAACATTGGGCCTTATAATATGATCTTGTTCTCCTTTTCCCAGTTACCCGAATGATGAGGGAACCACCCGCAAGTAATTCCAGGTGGTTCCCTCGTACCAAGGAACGAGATCTCGGGTCTTTCACCGCAGCTCTCAGCTCGGAAAACCTTTGCAACAGGAGTCAGTAGCGTCCATCGAATGAAAAACTCACCTTCTTCCTGTATGATCTTCCACCCTTTTATTATATATTATTACTGGAATACCATCTCCTTTGCGGGCGATGCTCCCGAAAAATTCCAGGACTCCCGTCTCGAACTGATCGTGGACAAACGTCTTTATATACATCTCGATACGATAGTAAGATTTTTGTTCAACAATGCTACAAACAGGCATTGTATCCCATTACCTAGAGGACTTCCGCGATACCTCTCGGGCTTGCTTTAGTAGTATTAATCTACTCAGTATCGGTCGTAGTACTCTTCTCTTTCGATTCAATTAATTTGAATCAATATTCTGCCGCGAGTGTCTGTGACCTCTCGGCGACGTTTCAAATCCTATTACAGGGTCCGTCTTGGCCCAGAAAACCCAGTTAACCACTTTTCTTTAGGTACGGAGACTGCAGTTATTTCCTCTGAACTCCATTCGTTCTAAAGTTTGGCGCAGCGAATCGCTACCCGCAGACCGATAGATTACAAAAATATACAATACTTAGAAAACAATTGAATTCGCTAACCCGAATCCATTAGGTCTAATCCACTTCTTTTTAAACTGCCGATTAAACAATTTTTTTTCATTCTTTAGAAAAATATAAAATTTGATAAGGTTAATTTTCACACGGCCACAAAATAACTATAAAACAAATATTGTTAACCCTCGATTTTGCGGACCTCGAATTGACGTCTGTCAACCCGTTGGACCAAATCGAGGTCCGTCTGGAATTCTGGAATTCTGTCAGTCTGGAAGTCTTTCCAGACTTAAAATTGAAATCGGGTTAATTTTAAAAAGTTTTAACCAAAATTTGCTTATGAAAACTTTTAAACGCTAATTATACAAACGTGTCTGCCTAAGTAAAACAGGCAAACTATATCAATTTTTTCATGAATGCATTCGGAATATTGGGAATATTCTGTATTATAAACCGGACATTCGACTTTATTTAACCCCCTTGTCCAAATTAATCCACTGTACCGAAGTTTTATGTATAAATCACCAAAATCAAACAAATTATACTAATAGCAACATGTAGGTATAACTCATTGGGCGTACACCACACAAACCTTTTCATAAATATTTAAATTTTCAGTCAATATATTATACATGTCTCACAGAGACGAAATTATGTTTTTATGGGAAAGTAGGTATGGAAGTCTTTGGGTGTTCATAGGGCTTACGATCTATCGTACGGCTGGTTTAAGTAATCACTTTTCTTCCCTTTAAACGACTACAGATGTCGCTAATGAGATATCTATTTGTGATTTTTTGGATTTTTTTTTAGCAATACCTACCATTTATATGTGTGATGAGATTATTAGTATTACACTAGATTACGCCTGAAATATCTCTTCTATATAAATATTAAATATATTTCGTCTCCGTGAGACATCTATTATATATTGAATTTTTTTAACAGCAATCTATATTTACACAAATCTATTATATGTACTTGAACCTTTTAACTGTATATCTGCCTTTTGTTATTTTTTTATTTTATATTTTTTATTTTGTAAAAGCCCATAAGGGCGTTAAATAAATAAATAACAAAACAACCACACGGATTGATAAATAATGTCCCTATGATAAAAAGCCGGAACAACAGTTCTGGACAACAACAGAACACTGAAAAATTTGGAAAAACTCAAAATATTCCGTATTTAAATTGTAGGTACTAAAACAATGTGTTTGCGTTTTTTGTTTTCAATTATTTGACGATTAATAATATTTGGTTGGTGCGTTAAATTTAATTTTCATCTGAATGAGAGCGGGACATGTTAGGTCCGAAGAAAAACTCGCTGTCAACTTTGCCGAGACAATTGAGCGCTAAAAGCGGCCATGTGACATCCGCCATTTTCTTTGTTCGTCTTCTCGGGCCCGGGAGACCAGTACCTGCCCACGCAGTACCTGCCCGGTACTGCGAGCGCTGGACACCTACCTCTCTACAGATTGGTTACGAAATTGACTCAGATTTGTGGATCAACATGTTTATTTTTCATTTCTTCAATCGTTGAAATGGTTTTTTTCTAGAAATGTGTAATTCGTACATTTATCATTTCACTATGTTATGAGAACATAAAACATCTGGAACGTGATCGGAAACCACTAGAATAACTCTTTTCAAGCTGGTCTCGTGATTCGTATCATATCGTTATCATCAGCTTGTGTATCTCCACTGCTGTATATCCTACAATCTTCTCATATCTCCAACCCTTCTCATCTACCTGTTGTCCGCCATCTTCTGTTATCGTCGCTCAATCACTTCTTCCATCGACGTCTCTATTCCAGGACCCCTTTCCTCACCATTCGCAATCTCCTCGCATTTATCCTGGTTATCTTGAGAATTTGCGCGATTACTTAGACTTAGAATATACCAATAGCATTAATTACAGTTTAATGGACTAAATTTGTACTCATATTGTTTCCTACGAATTATATATTTATTTATTTTAAATATGTTTCGATTTTATCTTTTATATTTATTTTTTTGGTTTATTTTTAATTTCTTTTCTTATTTATCTGGTTTAGTTATCTTTATTTTACTCTAATATTAATTTGTTAAAGGTTTCTAATTATTACTGTTTGCTTGTGTACTAATCGTCGTTTATATACAGGGTGTCCCGTATCTCGAAGTCAAGCCAATATCGAGTTATAGGTCAAGTCATAATAGTTGGCTTTGAATTTTGGACAACAGTTTACAGAAGAATTATTCAGGATTACATAATAATAAAAAAAATGAAGAAAAATAAAGATTTGTAGCAACAGGAGTGAAAAGACCATCACAGGGTGTAGATTTTTTTGATTTTTTTTAAATGCTTATAATTTTTAAAACACATGACTCAGATTTTTTAAAATATTTTTTTGAACTATTATGGCTTGACCTATCACCCGATTTCAGCTTGATGTCGAGATATGGGACACCCTATATATATATATTGTTCATTTATCTTAAATATATTTTATTATTTTTGAATTATTAACCGTAAAACGTGTTTTATGTAAGGTATATAAAAATCCTTTTGTAAATTTTTTTGTACTGTAAAAGCCCACTAGGGCGTTGATTAATAAATAAATAATTAGTATGTAATTCTCTAGTTTCAGTTTATTCTTTACAATCTTCTCCAGCTTCATACCTTGATTTATTCCAACCTATTCATCTTTCTCTCTGATCGACTGTCCAATATTCTCATCCGCACCCTTCAGTTCTGTGTGCTACGCTGCTTATTTGTTTTACTGTTTATTTGTCATTTCAAAGTTTTATTTTAGTATCAAATGTTCTTGCTTTGTCATTTATTACGTGTTTTTTTTTCTCCCACTATAAGAACTATTTTATGCCGATTCTCGATTCCATAATCGAGCGTAGTTCTTTTTTCTGGTAATTTCAAATAGACTAACTAACTTACCATCACGCCGTTTCCCCGTGGGGGTAGGCAGAGAGGATGGAGCGCCATACTCTTCTGTCCCGACATATAACTTTCGCTTCATCTACATTCGTACATCTTCGCACGCAAGCTCGACGGTTGTCGAGGCTTCTAACAGGACCATCCTCCAGTATCTGGTTAATCTGGTCATTCCACGTCTTCCGTGGTCGCCCTCTCTTTCGGGCGCCGTCAACACTTGTCACAACATGCCCAAACCACCTGAGCGACCCTATTTTTATTGTATGTATTACGCTACTATCAGCTGTACATTCATTCCTAAAATTGTCCATAATTTAGATCCGTGAAAAGGCTCGGTAGAAGAATGTATATTTTGCGGTCAGGCGGTGCTGGCGGTTGGTGCTGGCGGTCGGTGCTGTCGGTGGGCGGAGCCCCGCTGACCGAGTAACGCGATCCGCCGTTACTGTTGGCTAGCCATGGCCGCCCGCCAGACAGGCTCCTGACAACTGAGCCTCCGCTGGGAAAATATTTCTGTTGTTAAGCTGTTAAGTGGACCGAACTCTCTCTCATCCAGACTGTTCCTCCGCAGGATAGGGTGTCTCATGGAACGCCTACATCGGTGTTGTTCGTTCCAGCCCCGGGAAAAGAGACTGATCAATGTCTACACGACTCTCAAATCTCTTCCCGGCTCCCGGCTGGAACCCACCGATAAATCGCTGATTCTTTTATCGTTCGAAATAAGGAATAAAACACGAAATGAAATTAGAAGTTGAGCGACCAAACGTAAAATTCTTTAAAAATCAACCAAAAGCCATCTTGTTCGCTATTATTAAAAATTTATCTTTCCCAAAAACTACTTTAACCCTTCCTTACCCCCATTCATTTCTGACTCATTATCATGAGAAAGTATTGTTACTCTACATTGTATACAGGAAATCCATTTAAATTATTAATTCTGACGTATTCTGAAAATAATAGCAACAACCTTGGTATTGGACCAAATATATCCAGAACTTCTCAAAGTGATAGACAAAAGGCAACATGGTTTCGTTAAAGGTAGAACAACTTCCACAAACTTACTTATCTATCAGGAGTACATATTTGAAAGTTTCACAAACAAACGTCAAGTTGACAGCATTTACACGGATTTTTCAAAAGCTTTTGACAAGGTTTCTCATACAATCCTTCTTAAGAAACTTCACTCCTTAGGCGTAACTGACCCACTACATAAATGGTTTGCAAGCTATTTGACTAACAGGAAACTACACGTAAAAATAAAATCCTGTACATCCCGAGCTATCCTAGCCACTAGTGGTCTACCACAAGGTAGCCATCTTGGACCCGCATTATTTCTTGTATTTATCAACGATATTGTCGAATGTTTCGATAATGTTGAAATTTTACTTTTTGCGGATGATATTAAAATTTTCAAGGAAATATCAGATGTGAGTGACTGCCTTACACTCCAATCTAACCTATACAAATTAAACGATTGGTGCATCTCTAACAACCTATTTTTAAATGTTGATAAGTGTAAATCACTATCCTTCTGCAGAAATAAATCTCCCATTTCCTTTTCGTATTCAATAAATAATACAAACCTAGAAAAAATAACAGAAATCCGTGATCTTGGTGTCATTTTTGATCATAAACTAGAATTCAAAAGTCACATCAACATTATTACGAATAAAAGTATGAAAACCTTAGGTTTCATACTTAGATCAATACAGGACTTTGAATCAATTAATGTAATAAATCTCTTATATGTATCCTTGGTCCGTAGTCAGTTGGAATACAATTCCATCATTTGGTCTCCTTTTTACAGGATTCATATAAAAAATATAGAAAGGGTACAACGTAAATTCCTAAAATTTATAAATTTTAAGCTTCATATTCCGATCGACCAAATAAACTACAAATATTTGCAAACTAATCTTAATCTCCTTACCTTGGAAGATCGAAGAAAATTAACAGATTTAATATTCCTTTTTAAAATATTACACTCAAATTTCGACTGTTGCAAACTCCTGAATAGTATTAATTTTAAAGTACCTAACCGTAGGACCCGCCAAAACATGCTGTTTTATTGTGACAATTTGGACACAAACTATCGTTCAAATTCTAGCATACCTAGGATGCACAAACTTGGCAATGAACTACCTACATATGTCGACATTTTAAATCTATCTCTCTCAAAATTTAAAAAATCATTATTTGATCATTTCTTTTCAAAATATTAAATTTTTATATAATGTCTTAAATTTTTTATATATACCTGGCTATTCAAATTTAATATTGCTATATTATCGGTGAGTAAAATTTTCTGAGATCACTATTTTACACTTTTTTGCATATATACTTTTTTTACATATATGTCTAACCTCATTATGTTTAAACTATGTATATATACTTTTTTACATTTATACCCTTTATTTTTCTTGTACATTTAATCGTTTGTTGTATTTTAATTATGTATAAACCTGTTGTAAAAGGCTATTAAGCCGTATAATTAATAAAATAAATAAATAAAAAAAAAAAAAAAAACACCCAACACTCAAAAATTTACATAATTATTTATTCACTTCTGTTAATATGAGTTCGTACACGAAAATATTATGTAAAGCTAGTATTTAAACATATCCTAGTTAGTAGCATCGTCGGTAATAGCATAACCTAAAGCCGAGAGTTGTCTCTGAAAAATCTCTCTATCTCTCTCTCTTGTGGACTCGGCCGCCTAATGCATAGGTCCAGAAACGTGGGTCGCAAAATAGTCCGGAACATTGTACTGAGAAGACGGTCCGGTGAGGCGAGATGACTTAAAAGAGCCGGAAGAGGAAGCGAGCTCCATGCCCTGCTGCTGCGGCTCGGGGGACAAAGGAAGGAGGCGTCGTGTCAGGTGCTCGACTGCTCCTAGTTATGCCAAATTCGATTCTTATTTCATTTTGAAACTACCGGTAAAATGGAATGGTATCAAAATTATACAGACTATAACTCCTAAAAACTCTAAATTTAGTGTCAGAACTTAAAAAGTAATAGAAAACGACATTAGTTATTTATGAACTATATGAAGTGTTTTATTATGATAATGACTTTGAATAATTAATTAGTGATGTTTATATTTATATATATATTTCTCTTTCTTTTTCCTTAATTGTTGCTATATATATTTTTAATTTCCTATTTTCTTTATTTATTGCTCTTTTATTAAATTGCTTAAAATTTTTAACTTTGTACTGAAAATTTATTTTATGTTGTTTTTTGTACTTAATTGTTTTCGTTTTTTATCTCTTATGTTTATAAAGTGAATAATATTTTGTAATAGTGTAACTTACAATTGTAAAAATGAACCTACAGACAAACGTCTTTTTAGACGTTTTGTGAGACTAAATAATATAAAATTTAAAGAAAATAAATAGAAAATAATAATAAAAAATATTAAATTATATAGATAAAATGTCATTTACTCTGTTAAGGTGTAGCTTGTGAGTTGTGTCTTTGGTCGATGGAGTGAGGAATGAACAAATGAACAAACTGGCTGTAGTGTGGTAGACAGAATAAAGAAAGAAGTGCCGAGATAATTTGGTCATAAGGAACGCATGAGCGAGGAAAGGATGGTTAAGAAAATAAATGAGGCGAGTGTTGAAGGCAACAGGAAGAGAGCGCGTCCGCAAAAGACCTGGCACGATCAGACACTACAAGTATTTGAGGATGGCCCTGTTAAAAGCCGCAACAACCGTAGAACTTGGATGAGAAGATGTATGAATGTGGCCGAAGCAAAAGTGGTGTGCCAGGATAGAATAAAGTGGCATTCAATCCTCTATGCCTACCCCTGCGGGGAAACGGCGTGATGGTTAGTTAGTTAGGTGTAGCTTGTTGGAGAGTGGTTAGACCCTCGCCTGGTGATGCAGTGGTCAGTGGCTCGAGCCCTATTCCAGGACTCTAAGTTAGACCTATTTTCACAGCAGAAGCGTTTAGCTTATTTTCAAATAGTAAGAATATTGATACGACACATACTCTGCACTGTATTTTAAATGTCTATTTTTTTTAAATAAAAAGAACGGTAAACTTGCGAGTTATCGGGTGATACATTTCCCCTCACACGCTCCCGGGCGTGCATTCACACGCACACACTCACACAAACTCACATTCATCGACTTGAATTACTTTCTAACTTTCACACACATTGTACTTACTCCTCTAAAATAGGGTCTCTTGAAATAATTGACCAAAGGCTCTGTCTTACAGCCAAGGACATTCTAACGAATATTAATGGCTGTAAGAAAACCTGTTGACGAAAAATAAAAATAAAATGATAAATCAATCAGAAAAGATCACAGTTTAACGAAGTACAAATTCTGATGTGCGGATTTATGCGACACTAGTTTTTAAAATTAAATTAGAAATATTTATTTGATGGATTGTAGAGAAAACGTGTTTATTCCCGTCTCTGCCGATGTGCACCAAATTATACCTATGCGATTTAAAACTACCGTGGGTTCCACATACAAGTCTATCACGTGACACGCGAAAGTCATAAAATTAAGCGAGAATTGCGAAAAATGTGACAATTACTTAACTTTGTATATAAGTTTTTTGCTCTTAAACTGAGTCACGAATACGATAATAAGTATCCAGGTTAGCGGATGAAATCCCGATTCAGTAATAATTAATCATTGTAAGTCTAAACTAACATTAGAAAAATCCAAAATATTAAAAATTCGGCAATAAAATTTATAAATATAGAAAGTACTAGTAAAGATATACATGAACTCTTCGAGAAGAGGCTTTATGCCCATTAATGCTATCTTGTGCTACAAACTAATTACACAATATCATGAAGCTAAGACATATAAGCATAGATGGATTCATAAACATAGTGCAAGATTTACGGTTAAAGAAGGAATACGAATACCGAAGGTCATAAATAAGTGTGGACAAAGAACACTGAAATATGTCATACCAAAAATATTTAATAAAATCCCATGTCATGTTTAAAAGAAATAAAATAAAAGAGGTCAAAATATAGAATTAATGAAAATGTTATTAAATAGAAGAGACTTATTTTGATTTTGGTAATTTTTATTATTATTATTGTATTCGAGTTTTTAAGATTTTCCTACGTATTTAATTCATATTTATGTACCTATGAATTCTGGTGTTTATAATTTACAATTTATATATGTATATTGACGTACATAAAAACAAATGTCTATGTGATATTTTGTGGGTCTGATATGTAAAAATAAAAAAAATGATAAATAAATAATTTTTTAAAAAGATAGGGGAGAGAAATAGCCTAGATTGGTCATGTAAAAGCTTGCGTGAAATGAGATCCCATTGATCTAATCTGTTTTGAGGGTCACGTGACCTTGACACGTCACGTTTGAAATGGATCAAGTATTTTGGACGATGAATAAGAATTGTGAAAATGTATCATTACGAGTGGCGAACATACCAGAGTGAAACGGGAGTTTGTCACGGGAGCAGCGGACCGAGAGCTGACAGCTGAGAGCCGTCCGCACAGATGGGCGTCGCTTCAGCAGCTCGTAAAAACTTGCTCCCACCACTGGACTCCTGGGCTGCTCTGCAATATATTTTAATCGAGCAAATCAAATTAATCTACGTTTTAATCAGGAAAAGTGTCATTTCGGATTCACTGAAATATAAATGATGACCTACAAAAAACTAACATCGTCGCTTATCCAACACAAACTCGAAGAGGGCCACAGCGTAGACTTTAATAATACACGAGTAATAGAGAACGCCCAAAATGAAACAGTAAGGATATTTAGAGAAGCTATCTTCTTCCTCTTCTCGTGCCCTGTCCGTTTACCGGACGTTGGCTGTCATGTTGGCTATGCGGACTTTGATTACTGCGGCCCGGAACAGCTCCACAGTAGACTGGAGAAACCACTGTCTCAAGTTATTCAGCCATGAAGTCCTCCTCCTTCCAGGGCCCCGACTTCCGGCAATCTTTCCCTGCATTATGAGATGCAAGATCTCGCATTTCTCTGGATGTCTCATCACATGTCCTAGATATTGAAGTTTTCGGATTTTTATTGTTTTAATAACTTATTTTTCTGTATTCATCCGAGCCATAACATCTTCATTCGTAACTCTGTCCATCCAGCACATCTCGAAGGCCTCAAGTCGCCTTATCAGTTCTTCGGTAAGCGTCCATGCTTCAGTACTAATACACAATAATTTGAGAGATCATCTCAAAACCCATAAATGACGTTCTATCTGACAGAGGGCCGGTTGTTTGATCATTGATGACGTTCACAGTTACACAAAAAGCATAGGTATATTTTTACGAAAATGGATTGTTCGGTTGGTAAGAATTGCAAAAATCTAAAACAGAGATGCCAACACGGAATACGTGTCGCGTTAATATCTTAACCATTTTCAAAATAAGCTAAGCTCTTGTACTGTGAAAACAAGACTATCTTGCTGGTGTCCTGGAGTGGGGCTCGAACCACCGATCACCAGAATACTAGGCGAGCGTCGTGACTACTAAACCAACAAGCTACTCGTTGGTAACTTAACCGCGGTGGTTGTTTTTTGCTTAACTATTATTAATTATTACCTTTACCACCGATCAAACAACCGGCCCAGCAAGATTCAACATGCTTGTACAGATCGCCAGGATTATTATTTATTATTGAGAAGTTAAACATTCAAATACACAACGTAAATTCGTTTTATTTGCTGAAGGGGTAATTTAAATTCGTGATACTGACGAATAGGGCATTAACGGACTGTTATTATTTAGCATTCGATACAACACAACTCGATATATAATGTATATAGGGCGAACTAGTAAATGGTTTTTGTAACTTACTAATCATCACGCCGTTTCCCGGCGTCGGTAGGCAGGGAGGATAGAACGCCATATTTTTCTGTCTTGGCACAACACTTTTGCTTCGGCTACTTTCATGCCCTTTTGTAAGACCAACTCAAAACAAAACTCCTTTATGTACAGATCCACAAATTCATTTAACACAAACTATCACCACATTGACATTTTCAACGCAACAATAAGAAACATAAAACAAACAATATCTACACTACCGCACCCAAACTAATTTGTACATTATATCTTCCCTACTACTCCCGTCCCACATTCCCTTCCACCCTCTCCACTCGCTATTAAAGTAAATTTTTATATTCAGTGGAAAATTTGTAATTGGCCTAATTGTAAAAACCATTATTTCATATTTTTAAGATTCTTGTTTTGCTGTTAATTTTCCCCAAAACAAAATAAATACATATTCTCATTCAAGCTCTACGGTTGTTGAGGCTTTTAACAAGGACATCCTCCAATATATGTAGTATTTGATCATGCCAGGTCTTTCGCGGAGGCCATCTATTCCCGTTATTTACTTAACCATTCTTTCCTCGGTCATACGTTCCACATGACCAAACCATCTCAGCACTCCTTTCTTTATTCTATCTACCACACTACAGCCGGTGTTACATTCACTTCTAATTTGTTCATTCCTCGCCATATCGACCGAAGATTTTCCACACAAGCCCCTTGGTGACCGCGTTTCCACCGCACTCAGTCTACTTTCATTCCTTTTTTGCCAATTCCAGGCTTCACTTCTATACATCAGAGTCGGCACTAGAACACCATTATGTATCGCTAGTCTTGTTTCTTTTGACAGGTTCTTACTGGCCATAATCATTGACTTATTATAATATTATAGATACGTTATTCCCATACTAGCCGGCTTTCATATGTAGCAAATATTGCATTGAAAGAGACAACAAATCACTTAATCAAGTGATAACTTAAAAATCAGGTAATTTGAAGTCACGGTGACTAAAATAGCTTACTCATTCTTACAATAATGTACGATACTCTGTTCCTTTTCCCCCGGGACTTTTTTTCGGCGTAGCTTCGCGCCCGATCACAAAGAAGGTCCGTTCGATGACGAATGCAAGTAAGGCAATTAATTACCTTTCTTTTGAGTTGCCAACATTTCACACTTGTAACGGATCTACAGTTTATTATGTCATTGGCCATAATGGCCTTCAGAGCACCATTTATTTTGGTTTGTAAAAAAGGTCATTTACTTTAGTTTGTAGATAAGAAATATAACAATGCTATCAGAAGGTCGATTTAATTTTCATCAATAACCGTTTGTCACAACTGTTACACTCGGTAAGATGCGCTCCCTCCGCGGTCGGAACACGTGGCTGGGGTCGAGCGGGAGACGAGAGACGGGAGACGAGGCGTCACTCGCGCCAGGAAGCTGTCAGTCGGGCCGCAGCCGGTCCGCTACACTAAATCAATATTATTTGTTTTCCAACCTAAGTCCACGTCAAACAATTAAATGCACATCTATTTGTTATAAGTGCAGTCGTCATTAGGGGCGGCGACGCGCAGTGCCGGCTCGGCCATCCCTATCCCTCGTGTCCGAGCCCTATCTAATATGTACAGTAGATAGAGAGGATAGAGAGAGACCGATGTTTGTAGAGGTTGCGGAAAGGATCCACCTCCCAGGATGGTTTGGAAACATTATTCGTTACGCTTTATACTGTTATTAATTATTTTTTTAATGGCAAAGTCCAAACTTCTGCTTGGTACATATGTTGTTACTCACCTCAACATTAAATATTTCCTGGATTAACTGTGTATTTTTTATTTTATTTATTTAATAGATAAATTCACTTTTTTTACAATAACAATAATGACGGTTTTGACAATGGTATTTCTCTTCTACATGAGTAATGTAACTCGAATATCATTATATTTTAAATATATTAAATATTAAGTATACATACTGTGTACCTATATAATATAAGAAGAAAAAATGTAACTTATATGCATCGTAATGCAATTATGTGAGACAACAAATTTACGAATGAATACAGTAAAGAGAAAAATGTTGGAGAATTTTAAGCAAAGAGAATAATAACATTATGCAGTATAAATAATATTAGATAATAAAATGTATACACAATCTATTACGATAGTCATTGGCAATTCTTAGATCTTTCGGACATTTCCAAGAATTACAAAATATCAAAAGCCATTTATTTAATGATTTAAGCACGCGGCGGCCATTCGATCATTTTTGCAATAACCATACAAGTATCGCATAAAACAAAGTGTGGGGTATAAAAGCGAATACCGACAAAATAAATTGAATGCAGTCATCGAGAATTACTCATTTAGAATATATTGAATTCGAGATTTTATAAAAAATAGAAAATCGTACTATAAATTAATAGTACGGTTTTGGAAGGGATAGTTACATAAAATCTATCATTCAGTACATTCTAAATTATTAATCTTCGGTGACTGCATTCGAAACATTTTTTAATTTTTTGGACATGTTATTTTGTTTCGTTATTGTTTCTATCAACTTGTCGGTGCATCGCTCGCGGTGTATCTCTGTCTCGGGCCTTGAAGTAGTCTATAGGCCTCTGCATTTGCCTCGCCCTTTATTTGGTGATGTGAATGCATTTTTTTTGGAACTTTCTATCAGTCTTTTTCCCTCGATATTTCTCTCAATTTGCATTTCTGAAGTATACGTCATGTAATATACATATATTGTATACCGACCTCTTTCTACCACTTTACTTAGAATCATTTAGACGCTACAAAATTTTTTGTAATATTGTATTAAAGAATAAAAATAGATATGACTCTTTACCTCGAGATTCCACTTCCAAAAATAAGTCAACAATTTCCTTCGCATTATTGTGACTCACTACCATTCTGCTAGGGAAGGATTGAAATAAACGATTGGAAGATGAGTTATATTAGTCGATGTATTACGGTACCAGGGAGGCAGCGTGAAGCCGGGATGTCGGGTACAAATCGCGCTGACCCACTGTCAGGCGCTTTAACGCGGATACCTCAGGGAAAGCTGGGAGAGATTGTTTAGATAAAAGATTTGATGAAAAATTAGTACAAGCCTACTTTTGCTATCCTGGTGCATTAAATCAACGTGAAGTTATTTAACTGTAACAAAAGAGGTCTACATTGTATCGTGATGAAGGAACCTTTTTTTTAAATAGAGATGCGAACACGGACTGTGCATCAATATTTTTACTATTTTCAAACCAAGTTAAAAACTTGCGCTATGCTGGAATCCTGGAACGGGGCTCAAACGACTACCATCGGAGCGAGCGTCATGACCGCTAAACAAACAAGCAATGTAGATAATTCAATAAAAAGTAATTTTGTGCAAAGTGTTCTCCTTTTATTAATATAAATATATATAATGCGTCTCCTATTGTTACTTCCTTTCTTTTAACTCGTGGCGTCTGCTCGCTTGTTTCTTTGACGAAAAAACTTTGTAAACAAGCAGACTCGTGGCGACGATCAAGAAAATCTAGCAAATTTTCGTTAAAAAATAATAATAATTATAGTATAATTTTGGATTTTTAGAAATTTTAATGGTTTTTTCAAATTGGAATCATTACAAAAGTTTGATTACCACCAACGTCGCCGGCGGCCCGATAACGTCGCAAAATATTTAAAATTTGAATTACTCCGTCGGTAGGTATAATAGGTATTTGACTACGAATTTCGAAAATTTATGACAATTGGTTCACAGATGACAGCACACTTTTTTTGGGAAGAAATCAAATAATAATGAGATGTTTCATGTTTCATTTTCAGTCAATCAAATTATTACACGATGGTAAAGTTAATTTACAAAGAAAGGGAGTAAAATAAAGACACGGTTTTTATGGGTTAGTTTTTTATTGGATTTAAATTCACAGTGACAAAATCCTGTAATAAAGAGTCTCGACATCCAGCCATCTGAAGCACAGGAATAGTAAGCGAAGGAATAAGGAATCCGCGATACTACAGCGCGCATACACGCGCGATACAACATTGTGCCCGGGCCAGTCGACCGCGGTGTTAATTAATCAGGTCCGGCGTCGTGGAGCGCTAATCTGTCAGTCTGACAGCCGGGGATTACTAACCCCGCCGCTGCCAACTATCTATCACTAAAGCCATGTATTCACTAGGGGACAAATCGCGAAACATTCCGCTCGACATGTCGCATCAACATCTACGCTCATGTTTCGGGGACAATGACGCGGTCAATTGACGTGTACACACCGGGACTCGCATATCTTGTCGCGGAAATGTCATCCGATGAGGTTATGGATGACAGCTGCGGTATCACATTTGACGAAAACGGGGTTCCGCGCAATTCGAAATGTTTTTTGGGTCGCAATTTCAAATTAACGAGGTTTTACTGTAGTAAATTGAATATTATTAAAAACAAGGTCCTTTTTGCAAATAATTATTGTTTTCCAGACGTCACGGAAATATGAGGTTATGATGATAGCCGCGTATTTGTTTATGTTAATAAGTTTATCGAAAAGTAAGAGGAGAAAAAAGAGGAGAATGCGAAATTATTAACTGCAAAGAGAAAGAAGGACGGACATTCTATGCGATCTTCGATCGATACAGCTCGATGAGTTCGAGAACGATTTCGTTTCCCCACACTGTCATCTTGACAGATACAGCGCATGCGTATTCACTTGTAAACATACCACGTGGTACTGACGCTCCGCGGAATGTTGCAGTGAGTACGCTCGGGTACCGTGCGCATGTCAACGTTGCCACGGCACGTAGAAATGCCGCGCTATGTTGTGCGCGAGGTCGCGCACAACATAGCGCGACGAACAGTGCACGACGTTGCAACGTCACGTAGACTCTATGCCGCGCATGCTGTTGAGGGACAATTTGTCCCCTAGTGAATACATGGCTTAATGCGCACAACCACGTGAAGAAATCCGTAGTTCAATCAAAAATAATTATAAAATCTTTCAACAAATTAAAGTTACTTATAAAACAATTATGTATGTATATGTACATAAGTAAATACATATTTATGGGATTGACAATTTGAAAATTTTCAAAATTACCTATCTCCATTTTGGTAGTTTAGAGATAATGTGAAGAAACTTTGTAAAACATTTAATGACACTTTTTATCAGAGTCCACGAAATTTGATAAATCCAAATATTCACCGTGTTCCAAATGTTCATCATCAATCAGCTGAACTATTATTCTACTTTCTACTGTAACGGACTAATTCTACAGCATAACACTTGCATAATTCTAATAAGTTATTTATTCCAATTTTTTGTATCTTCATTTCATAAAAATCATTTCAAAATTTAGAATTTTTTTTAAATGTCTAAATATATGTAACAATTTTTGCTTTATCTCTAAAACTACCGTGCAGTTCAGTATGGTGTTATGTAACTTAAAAAGGACATTGTACGGGGTGCTTTAAAATTGTGAACTCCAAGCATTTTACAATTAAAAATATTCACCACCACTGCTGTCGTGAAAACTTTACATTAAAGTTTTGCAACATTTTACTCAAAATATGATTCTGCTGCTGACATTTTTAGATAGTTTTATAAGTTAGAATACACTGAGTATAATGTTTTTTTTTTTAATTTCTGTTAAAAAGAAAATATATATATTACAATACTGTAGACATGCGTAACGTAGAATACATAATAATTATTAATCAAATACATATATTGTATTTTGTAAATAACTTTAATTCGATGAAATTTTTTTTTTACTTGATATATGAAGGGTATCTCGTATCTAGTAGAAAAAACTTTAGGCGGGTATTCTTTATTCAATTTTGAATAGAAAATATTCTTTACCTTATCTTTGGGTGAAATTTCGACAGTTATGGAGATAAGAAACTTTTTTCAATATTTTTGGCTTATTGTTTTGAAAAACATTAGACTGCTGTAAAAGTAATTTATATGAAATTTGAAAAATTCATTCACTTGGATGCAAAACAAATACACGAAACAATTAAAATGAAAACCCTGCAGAAATTTGAAAAAAAATTTTTGTAAGGTTTTTTTGTCATTTTATTCGACTTTTAATTAAAGCGAATGAATTTTTAATTTTTCAAGTCACTGTAATAGTCCAACATTTTACAGAAAATGTGTCAGAAATATTGAAAAAATTTCAAACTTTAATTTCGCTTACCTCCGTAATTGTTGACAATTCACCCAAACTGAAAATAATATTTTCTATTCAAAATTGAATACAGGAATCCCCTGAAGTTTTTGCTACTAGCTACGAGACAACCTGAAAATACATAATTAATATATTTTCACTTAGCGTTGCACAGATGTAATATAATAATTTCTAAAAAAAGCGACCCACAAATGTTTCACAACAGTAAAAATAAACTAAAATCTGACATAGAAATATCTAGTAAAAGAAAATATTAATTGAACATAATATTATTACTAGATATACTATTAAACTTAGTTTAACAATATAATAAACATATATACAACTACACAGTCTGAATTTATGAACTAGATATATATTGAGGAATTAAATAGGTACAACAAAAAATGCACCAACTAAATTAAAATATAAATAATAAGAGAATGTGGGATTATTATTATTAACTTAAATATAAATATCGAGTGGAGGTTATTTATGACTGGAACAGATTTTGTTGCTTTTCATCATTCTCAAATTCACTCCACGCATTATTTAATTCCATAAATATTAATTTTGCTATATTTTCATTTTCAGTACCCATTTGCTGAAACAAAAATAGGTCGATTTACTTTTTGGTTGTGTGGCACGGTGCGAAAACAAGATTGATTGAGAACACAGGCAATTAGAGTGAGTAGGCACAGGGGGTCTATTCTAGATAAATGTTGTCAAAATTACAACTGCAAATATATAATAAATATTTAATTTCAGAAAAACTTTATATATAATTGATATTAAGTTTTAAGTTAAGATATTAAGTTAAATTTTATATATAATGGATATTAAGTTATATGTCATCAAGGAAAAGAAGAAAAAAAAACACTGAAATAAAAAGAATTAGTCAAAGGATAAAACTAACCTTATCGGGGTGAATGGCGAGGCAGGCTTTTCTGTAAGCTTTCTTCACATCACCCGGACCTATGAGGGCCCCCATGTCGCAGCGAGTCCAGCGACAGTTCTCCCATACCACTGTATGCAGGGAGCACAACAATGCTCGGATGTTAGACTTCTTACCTTCTGACTAAAATACCCAAGAAATTAAATACAAGAAAAATATACTAGCTAATTTTCAAATTTTGATATTTTTGGAGTAAAATACAGTGCAACCTTGTTAATTCGAAATTCAAGGTACAAACATTTTTTTAAATCGCGACGCGACTTCGAAAATATTGTATTAACTCACGAAAAAGGTAGTTAATTTCATAAAAAACATATATATTAGGTCCTTACATATGAAATTCACGTTTAGTATGAGAGGAACATAAAGTCGATTTTTTTTTATTATAATATATTTATTTAATCAAAGTATGTACCATTGCTATCTATGCACTTTTGTCATCTCATAGGTAGTTCATCGATCCCTTTACTAAAAAAACCATTCGGAAGGGAATCAATAAAATCTTTGAAGGCGGTTTGGACTGCCCCATCGGAGTTGAATTTTTTCCTTTGCAAGAAGTTATCCAAATTTTGAAAAAAATGGTAATCTGTTGGGGCAAGGTCCGGAGAGTACGGTGGATGTCTTAGACATTCCAATTGAAGCTCCTCTAATTTGGTAGCCGTCTGTTGTGCAGTGTGTGGTCTAGCATTATCATGAAGCAGCAGTGGCCTAGAGCGATTAACCCGCCTCGGTTGTTTAGCAGCTAGCTTTTCCATCATGGTTTGCAGTTGCTGACAATAGACA
This sequence comes from Agrypnia vestita, assembly GCA_016648135.1. Taxonomy (NCBI): domain Eukaryota; kingdom Metazoa; phylum Arthropoda; class Insecta; order Trichoptera; family Phryganeidae; genus Agrypnia; species Agrypnia vestita. The sequence continues at coordinate 293,221 of JADDOH010001852.1, forward strand.
TCTGCCGTAATCGTCTGGCCAGATTTAAGAAAGCTGTAGTGAACGACACCAGCACTAGTCCACCAAACGCTCACAAGTAACTTTTTTGGAGTCAATTTTCGCTTGGGGCATGGTTTGTCTGGTTCGGCAGGGTTCAGCCATTGCGATGAGGGCTTCCGATTATCGTACAGGATCCACTTTTCATCACAGGTAATGATTCGATTTAAAATCCCTTCATTATTGTGCCGGTTGAGTAATGCAACGCAGCAGTCAACGCGCGTTTGTTGATTTGCTTCGCTCAATTCGTGAGGTACCCACCTTTCAAGCTTTTTCACCTTACCAATTTGCTTCAAGTGGATTAAAACAGTTTTATCACTAACACCGCAGCCTGTAGCTAACTCGGATGTGGTTTGCGATGGATTCCGCTTCCACAATAGCCTTCAATTCTTCATTATCAACTTTGGTCTCCGGCCGTCCACGAGGCTTGTTCTGCAGGTCGAAATTTCCAGAACGAAAACGTTGGAACCAAAAACGCACTGTGTTTTCTTTTGCGGCACCGTCGCCATACACATCATTAATCCTTCGAGCCGTTTCTGTAGCACTGGTGCCACGGTGGAACTCGTACTCGTAAATAACGCGATATTTCAAGTTTTTCATTTTGTAAACTGAGTCTCGCAAAGAAAAAAACAATTGAGGAAAAAACAAATGAATTATAATTTTCAAAACACAAATACATGAGTAAATAGCTGTAAAAATTTGGATTTGGAATTCCTAACCAAAGAGAAGATATTTGAGATCAAATTTGCCAGTACGGTAAAACGTCAATTTCATATGTAAGGACCTAATATTATTGCATATTTAAAGAAATCAATTTGAAAACGTAATATTTAAACGAAAACGAGTTGTTCATGGGAGATACTGTCGAGTACTTCCCACGAATCCATGAAGATGCCTATACAATTACTTGATTTAATTTACTTTGTATGATGGTGGATGTTTGCGGTTGTATCTTGTGTGCAAGTTCCCCCAGTAAACCCGAATAGATTCTCATTTATTGTAGAATTGAGTTTTGTGATTGAGTTTAGTCTCTTTTGATTGCTTATTCAAAGATTTTCAATGTATTAGATGAATAGTATATTACCTAATTCTCATTGTTTATTAAATTAGATTACACTACCAATATGATTGTAAGTGATTATCCCTCACCACATACAAGAATCATAATTCTTATTATATCTTATTCAAGAATAATAACATATAATTTTTTTTTTTAATTGTTAATACATATTTGCTAGCTATCATTGTAATAAAATATTATATGTATTATCAATTAAATAAAAAAAATATATTATGCCATTTCTATTCCCAAAGTATCCAATATTTACATATTTGCTATTTACACTTATGAAAAAAATCAAATCTCTTTTCAATTCATTTAGATAGCCCCGTAATCGAAAATGTTTAAAGTTATTTTTGAATTTATGGAAGGTATCTTCAATGTTCTTAACTTTTGATTCAGTCTTTTTACAACTCAGATCAACACAAGCACAGTTATTGGAAATACTAATGCCCATAAATATGTAAAATAAATAAGATAAGTTATTAATAACATCTCCAAAGAAAATTACAGAAATGCAAATAAAAACACAGTAATCATAAAGAAAAGCCTTTAGGGGAATTTAAAAAATGAAAAACCATTTTAAATGCGAATGATTATCGTAAACTATCCACGCGTAGCAAGGCAGTCAACTAAAGAAAGCATACATAGGATTTCCCCATTTTAGGGATTGTGACATAACTTATATAGATAAAAGGGATAACACAAAGTGATTGTGATGAAAAAACCGTGCATTCATTTTTTACAACTTGTTTAAAAAGATTTGAATTTTGTGGCTTAAAATGTATTCATTTATTGGCAAGGGTCTAAACATTATTTTGAATTACGAATTATCGGGTTTTTCGAATTATCAAACTAATGGGGTTTTGCTGTAATAAGCTAATGATGGAAATGTGATATAAAAACATATTAATGAATTTGTAGATTGTAATTATATGTACATACATGTGCCGAAAAAAAATTAAAACATGTAATGTTAGATCCAGTGAAAAAGTTTTTCAATTAGAATAGATGTGGAGAATAAATATCATAATAATAAATATGTATAGGGCGATTCCATTATCGCGGGTGCAACGTTTAGATGCATTTAAAGCGTCTTACTAATAAAATAAAAAACATTTTTCATGAAATTTTCTTTGAAGGGCTACATTTTAACCTGTTCTCTCTTAATTTGTTTATAAGAATTAAAATAATATATATATATAGTCATGATGGAGATTTATAGTGCTATCGTGGGTGCAACAAAATCGGCCCCACCTTTCCAGATTAGATTTTTTTCTATGTTGTTTTCTCATTTTAGCCGATCTTTCTATAAAAAAGAGCGAAATAGTGACAAAAACACCTATTTAATATAATACACTAATTAGACACAGCATATATTACCATCCAAGACTTAATTAATCAATAAAATATGATAAAGACACCATAATGTTAGGAGTCAAAAATGTTGCACCCGCGATTCAAATACATATCACGATCGCGGTTGCAACCAATTTGAGTTAACGTTTATTTCAATTCAACTTACAACATAATCTTAATTACGATTGATCTATGTTTAATTTTGATGTCTTCTCATTTTTACAAAGTTTCAACGCATTTTATTTCTGTGAGAAAACCAAACTTTTATAACTTTTATATCGCGGGTGCAACAGGGTAAAAATAGCTTCTTGTAGTCAACAATCTTAAAAAAACTACTAATAAGTGCTTACATGTTTTTGCGGAAACGAGTATATGAATATTATCACTACAAAATTAACCGGTAAAATAAAACCGACCGTAACAGCTGTCTTGCGCTAGTGTTGCCAGGCACCGATTTTCAGATTACATCAAAACTTTGAATGTCAATGTTTCTAAGCGTGTCAAAAATTTAAATATTAGCTTAGGTACAAAAAAAAGTTTTTTCATTAAATTTAGATGTTTTTCTTTGTATAAGCATCAAAAAACGTAAATAATACTGCGATTTAAAAATTGATGTCGAGAATTGTCTCTAGCGGAATCGCCCTATACATATAACATATTAATAATAAATATACAGAAATGTGTTTCAGATATATTTAATAAAAATGGATTCTACTGAAATTTTTTTATTGTATTAACTAGACCGAAAAATGCAACATATAGTAATTCTCTTTTTACTAAAATTGATTATTTACACTCCTTAAGGGGGAGACTTTCAATACTAATTCATCTTTTTGTGTTTATTACTATGTGTTTTTATTAGGGTTCGGGGATATATATCCGCGGATATATATCACGATATTTATGGCTCGATTTTTATTTTTGATATATATCTAAGAAAACTTTCTGCGAATGTTAATAGATGGTGCTAGTTGTATTTAATAAAAAAAAAGCTACAGGTTTTTTTTAAATATCTGCAGTCATTACTAGATGACGCCAGTTGTATTTTAAAAACGCTATGGTTAGTTTTTAGTTTAATTAATTTGTTTCATATAATCCGTTTTTTATTTCACACAAAGAAACAAACACCCATAACACTACATTAGAAAGAGCAACTTTTATGACTTATATGTATATAATAATTATCGTCGCTGTATATATAATTAAGCCTATGTGCCGTTTTAGTACATTCTGAGATAAACTAATGAAACTGTTTTAAAAAATAATTGCACAGACTAGATTTATAAAAAATATTTAAATAATTACTAGGTAGACTTTCCAGATGAACAGCAATGTTTTTTTTAGTATGTATACATATCTCCATTATTTATATGAAAGATTGACAAATTAATTCATTCATCTTGGAATGTATCAAACGTATCAAACATTGGCTTTATTATATTTACAGCGACGATATATAAGCTTTTTTCAGTATGCAATTCATTTATTTAATAAATACAAAATAAAAAAATGAATTTCCTAATTATCAATTTGTATCAATCGACATGTGCAAAAAAGGAGAAAAAAAAGTTTTGATATATATCGGACATATATCAAAAAATCCGATTTTTAGATTTTTATTATAAAAAATGGATTTCTTCGAACCCTGGTTTTTATTAATCATTATAATCAAATCAGAAGTTTTTATTAGTTTTTTTTAATCAACAATTTGATAGGATCTTTACATTAAGGCCCCATAGAACACAATTTATGTTTTTGCTGTCTGGAGAGTCGAACTTGCGAAACTTGCGTTAATGGAGAATTGAAAGGTCAGGCGTTAAAGTTTGTTTACATTTCATTTTCATTCAGATGACTTAAATACACCTGAAGAAAAAATGTAGTTGTCAGAATCTTATGGAAAGTGTGAAAATGGCACTGCTGGAATGGTAAAATTATGAACGGCTTTTGAAGTTCACCGGCACAAGGGCTTCTTAATGTAAAACTAATTAACTTGATATAATTAAGATAATACAGTCATTATTAGAAAGACACAACTATTAAATTATCTTTCAGGGTAACAGAAAAGTGCCTAATTATAGAAATTCTTAAATATATGGAATATACGAAATATATGGAAAACGGATCTATTCTCATTAGTTTGTTTTATCATAACAATTACGTCTTAACTACTATTATTTAACAGCGTACGATCGATACACTTCATCAATGTTGACATCATGAAAATTATATAAAATAAATAACATCTAGTACTTACCCATTCATGTATGATGAGCTTCTCGGGATCCGTTTCTTTAAAGTTATCTGCCTTTCTCATTTGGTTAATTGTGCGAGATCCTTGATCCTTCCGAGCAGCAAATTCATACCCTTGGCTGCCGAGCAGGTCTCCAAATACATCTCCCGGCATTTTAGCTTTATCTGAAGGACCTTTGGATGGTTCAAAGTGTGATCGACTGTGAAATAGCAGAAATAAACAGTTAATTATTTCTTTATAGAGGCACTTTTAAAAACAAGAAAGAGTCAGGCTGACTGTGGAAAAGGACTGGACCAGTATTGGTAGATTTAGGACTGGAGATGACTAGTTAAGGATAGAAGTTGTAACGGAATCTCGCTTCCACCTCCGAATGCGGAACATCCGCAAAAAACGTACCTCCGCCTCCGCATGTTTTTAACGGAGTTTTAACTTTTAACGGAGGTGTATTCGCGTTTTGTCATTGCGTGCAACGCCACGCGTGCGTCTCTGCTGAGTTCAGCCGACTAACTGATCTGCGAAGCATTTCCTATATCCTTTTCATCTGACGATGAAGAGGATACATGAAATGACAGCCTCAGCAATCTCATCGTATGGAAATCATTGACAAATTAATATAACAATCAAAACTGGCTCCAACTAAACGAAGACTCTTTATTATGGTGGTAAAATAATACTAAATTTCAAGCCTTTGTTACCATTGTGCACGCTTTATCATAGTCGCCAGGGTCAATTCCAAGCAAAAAACTGTTTAGTGGAGTCGGTTTTATTTACGAAGGCTTAAAAAATCGCTTAAAAAGTGACAAAACTGCAAAACTGTTGTTTGTTAAATATAATTTGCCTGTTATTAATTTTGATTACTAATAAGTACATTTTTTCCCTAAGAAAACTTAATTTTTTTCATTCTTAACCCATTTCCGTCTCTGCCTCCGTTAACCTCCGCTTCCGCGGACGCCAAAGTCTAGACTTCCGCCTACGCTAAAAGGGCTCCGTTACAACACTAATATGTATATCAGGCAATAAGATACATTTAGGATATGGATTAGGATATAATGGACTCCTATCCATTAATTTTAACGGGTGCTAAATTTTTTCCATTTTAGGAGTCCGCTAAATTTAATATTTCCTATTCTGTAACAACAAATTTGGTGGATCCTCAATAAACACATTTTTTATCGGGTCTCTAAACTTTCAACATAAACAAGCGGCGAATCAGCTAATAAATGCGACCAGTAAACACAGAAGATTTTTTTTTGGTACGTAATTAGTTGACAGTCAATCATCTGTGTACCTTAACCTACACAGTTGCCTAATGCCCCTAATGTTTACATTTGTTTATTAAATATGTTTTTATTGTAAACATTATCAATCCAAAATTCCACATGTTTTTCAGCTTCTTCAAGAATGTCTTGTAGTGTGGAAGTCGTCAGTGCAAAGTTGATGAAATATAACCAATGTCAGCTAAAGTGAAGAATACGGCGGAAAACTCCTGGTAAATTGAGTACTCTGATTTCAAAAATAAAATCAAATTGATTAGGTCGCAAATATTAAAAAAGCTATTAACTATTGTTACGCGCCAAACGTCACATCGCAGGGCAGCCACCACAAGATACAAAAAATGGTCTCTAAGGGTGGTGGCTATGGAACCAGGGCGGAAGGGACACACTATTCTTTTGAATCTCTAATGGATACATACACCGGTGTACCGCCATATTATTGTGTTTTGTGTATATTGGAAATAAAAAGAGGAATACTCCAGCCCAATCTGTGTTATCAATAATTTTCACCTCTGCCCGTAATACTATTAAAATTTTCACCATACACATTGACATTTAAGACATTTTGTCCATAATACTAGCCTACGAAAACTATAGATAAGAGACACATATGATACAGGAACTTCTTGTATTTTTGAGATAGGTTTGGTCAGATAAAATTATGTAGCCATGGTTTATTAATACACTTCAATGATTCCCAAGATTACAGATCGTGAGTTTTTGTATTTTTTTACAGTTAAACCCCGTCAATTCGAACCCCAATAATTCGAAATTCGCCATAATTTGAAATTTTTAAAATCACAAGTCCCAAAATATTGATTTCATAGTAGAGTAATCCTGATAATTCTAAAATACTGGTAATTCGTAATTCAAAATAATTTTTAGCCCCTTGCGCCAAAAGTTTAGTTCACACAAAAAGTTTTTTTTTGTAAATTGAAAAAAGTATTTAGATTTTTTTCGCAAGTGAGAACAAAAATACTGAGTACAATAGAAATATCTTTATCTTTATAATAGCATAATAAATATTGCATTTTCAAAATGATTTCCTTAAATATACAAGAATACAGATGTTTTTTACAAAATTAATGGCTTTTTTTATGAATTTTACAATTTTTGGCAAATTTTGCAATTGCATCGCGATTTTTTTTTTTAAACGGGGTTCCGCGTAATTCCAAAAGTTTTTTGGGTCCCTTGAATTTCGAATCAATGATTTCTACTGTACAAATAAATGATTTTTACACGCGTTTTGCAAAATCTAAAAATTTATTTGTTCCATCAATGAACTATTTGCGGACCATAAGATAGTGATAGCAAAATGCTGTAATGCTGACAACCTTAATTAAACCAATGGTACAGTTATATATTTGAAGGGTATAAAAGTGAAGGCAGCAATATCCCAGAGTTATGTTTCTGAGATAAATACAAAAAAACTTGTCACTACTCAAGGGTATTTCTTTGGAATCTATAAAACCTACATCTTATTGAAAACAAGTTTTAAAAAAATTGCTATCTCAGTGCTCCTTTTATACAGGTGTCTCATAGCTAGTAGCAAAAACTTTACAGGTGGATTCCTGCCTTGATAATGTCGAAAATATTCAAGCAACCATGACCTAAAATAAAATGTAAAAACCTTGTAAAAATTCAAATTTTGCAAGGTTTTTATCATTTTATTCGACATGTATTAAAGCGAATGAATTTTTCATAATCAATGTAAGTTACTGTAATGATGGTTCAACTTTTTGCAAAAAATAAGTCAGAAATATTGAAAAAAAATGCAAATTTTGATATTGCATGTTTCCATAACTATTGACATTAGGTCACAGTTGCTTGAACATTTTCGTCTCATTATTAAGGGAGGAATCATCCGGACCTTGCCCCAACAGATTACCATTTTTTTCGAAATTTGGATAACTTCTTGCAAAGGAAAAAAATTCAACTCCGATGGGGCAGTCCAAACCGCCTTCAAAGATTTTATTGATTCCCGTCCGAATGGTTTTTTTAGTAAAGGGATCGATGAACTACCTATGAGATGGCAAAAGTGCATAGATAGCAATGGTACATACTTTGATTAAATAAATATATTATAATAAAAAAAAAATCGGCTTTATGTTCCTCCCATACTAAACGCCAATTTTATATGTAAGGACCTAATATTTGGCCATCTTTTTAACAATTATCTCAAAAGTATGAAAATGGAGATGTCACATTTCGATATTCTTTTCTGTTATTCTATTATATTTATTTATATTTCTGACTCCTATTCCGTATCTCAACTGCTAAAGCGATTTTTAGCGCGAATGTCATCAATTTCGTATTCTGTAAGTGACATTTCTGTTTTGTCAGTTCCCTTTAAACTCGGGCGCTAAACGTCATAATTTATCGGATATTAATATGGTGCAATGTTATGCTACATTTTTAGCAACCACAATTTCCATATGAAATGTCAGGATCATATCTTGAGTAGGAATGTTTTTTTTTTGTATTTATCTCAAAAACTGGGATATTGCTGCCTTTGCTTTTACACCTCTCGACATGATCTATTTCTTGTTTTGAAATCATTATAAAAACTTTTAAATAGATAATAGAACCTTTAAAACTCCAATGAAAATACAGGAAATCATCTTAGATATGCCTACCTATAGTCAGGTTGGTGCGAAGGGCTAGGAGTAGCTGCAGCGCGGTGCACCGGACTGGACAGACGGGATGCAGAGGCCGAGTTCTCTCCACTGTGCCGGCCCCCGGGGGGCACCGGGGGACCTGCTGGGGGTGGCTTTGAACCAAGGTTAGCGAGGTCTGCAAAAGGGTCCCGTTTTGACGGGGGCTCTGCAGTTTGTTTGCCTATAGTAAAAAAAACATTTTTTTCATAACAATACTTCATTTTTTAACAATACGACAATAAACTAAAAATCTTACCATTTACAGTTGAAATATTCTTTGCACTGTCCACCATTACATTAGGAGTTAGAAGAGAGTTGTCATCCAATTTAGGCTGAGCTGCCAGGCCAAATGGATCAAATGAGAAGTCAGCAGCGGATTTAGTGCTTGTACTTCCTCCAAATATATCACTGAATCCCGATTGCTTCACCTGTGTATAAATAGATATTCATATTTTATAATATGTTGTGAGGTATTTTTTTTGGAACGCCTGTCCTAAGTAAATGTTTAATTTATTTTACAGCTGTCCACACTGCCCTCGTCTAAGGGTAGTGTCTTTCTGTGACATTCTTCCCTGAAGACTGCCGCGCAAAAGCCGCCTCTCGGAAGAGGTAAGATTTTTAACTACCTTCGCGATGTGGGATTAGTGATATAGTGTGTAATGTTTTTTCAAATAATGAAATAAGTTATTGATAATGGAGAGGTTATCTCTCGAATATGGTGTTTTTCAATTCAATTCAATTTATTTATTTTTTATATAACATTTACATTACAAACACAAATTTAATTCATAAATGTTATAAATAAGTTAGAAATATATAAATATATATAAACAAAATCAAATATTAAACATATATAAAATCATTCACATCAAAGGTGTAGGAGAATCCTGCTTCGGAATACCCTCTCAGAGACATGAAACAGATCAATATCCAGAGTAATATCAGCTTAGCAGTAGCTTTTCCAACAGGCATAACCATTGGCAGGTTGGTTCTGTATATTAGAATGTGAAACAATCTATGCTGACGCTGTCTTAGGTAATGATCGGGAACATACAAACAATGCTCCGCATAATTTCAGGATTATTGATCATACCGCGTAATCAGATACACATTCCTTCTAGTCTCTGAACTATTGTAGACAAGCATACCCAATATGTACATACAATACCTAATTCATAGAATACATACATATACGGGTGTCTCATAGCTAGTAACAAAAACTTTACACGTGGATTCCTGCCTCGATAATGAGTGGAAAATGTTCAAGCAACCATGATCTAATATCAATAGTTATAGAGATATGCAATATCAAAGTCTGAATTTTTTTTTAATATTTCGGACTTACTTTTTGCAAAAAGCTTATTATCATTACAGTAACTTATATTGATTACGAAAAATTCATTCACTTTAATACAAGTCGAATTGAATTATAAAAACCTTGAAAAAAATTGAAAATAGAATTTTTACATAAAATATCTAGTCTTTTACCATTTTCATTTTTATGTACAGTAAAACAGTAAAAATTAAAACCCCGATGATTTGAAATTTGCCATGATTTAAAATTTTTAAAACTCACAAGTCTCAAAATGTTAATTTCATAGCTGATTAACCCCGATAATTCGAAAACCCCGGTAATTTGAAATATTTTTTAGCCTCTTGCGCCATAAATCATTACATTTCAGGTTAGATAATTCAAAATTATTTTAACATGTTATAAAAAACCAAAAATGCTCGCAGCTTTTTGATCGCGTGCACTCGTGTGAGGTGTCCTTTATATATTTCGCGGTACCTTGTGACCACTCTAACTTTTATTTTTTTAATTTAATTTATACATGTTTTCTATTGTTAAAGATCGTGCCGAGCCTTGCACAGCTTGTCAGCACATTTCTTTTCCATTTTCTTGCAGAAGTACATCGCATATTTAAGTATAATTTACACAGGATATTATGTATTATGTCGTGATCCCTCAAATTAGATATTTCTATGAATGCTATCTTCAGCTGCCTGCCTAGATATGCACAGATGGTTTAAGTTTATGCTGATTCCTCATACTTATTTCATGTGTTTGAGGACAATTGTATTTCTAATAACTGTGCTGTGTGTTGGTCTGAGTCAGAAAAAAAGCAGAATCCAAAGTTAAAATCAAGTGAAGATTGGAGAATCCTCCCATAAATTCAAATATAACTCTAAACATTTTCGATAATGGCCATCCAAACATGATGAATTCTAAAATAATATTTTGATTTTTTCATACGTGAGAACAGCAAATATGTCAATATCGGGTACTTTAGTAATAGAAATGTCGCGATCTTTGTATTAATGTAATAAATATTGCGCTTTCGAAATGATTTCTTGTAATATGCAAAAAACACAAGAAATTTACATAAAATTAAAGTTTTTTTCATGAGTTTTAAGTTTTTTGATGAATTTCACAATCGCATTGTAAATTTAGTTTCCTTGAATTTTGAATTAGTTGGGTATAATTCTAAATATTTATTTTTTGGTCCGTTGAATTTCAAATCAACGAGGTTCTACTGTATATATTTCTAATTCCATCTTTATTTAAAGTATTTGTCATAAATTTTACCTCAGGATTAGCAGTATCACCCGAGCTTACTCCGCTTAGAAATTCTCCAAACGTATCATCCTCAGGAAAAAGTAAATTAACATTCTGATTAGCTTCCTTGCCATTAACTGGCTGCGGAGTCACTTTGCTCGGTGGGGGCGGGAAGTTGGCAAATAGATCAAACGTATCTGAAGTAACATTGGAAGCTGTTTCATCAGTACTGGCATCTGGCTCTGCTTTGGGAAGATTAAGCAGGTCTGATGATTCTGGATCTGTACTCTCTGTGTTAGCGCTTTTCAGGTTATCAGCCTTCAAGTTGTCGGGAGGGGCAGGCCGGCGCGGGGGCTGCGGGGAGGGAGGCGCCGGGCGTGCCGGACGAGGCCTGCTCCTCACAACAGACACTGGAAATGCACAAAACATTATTAAATGACAAATTCAATAACTAAGCAAAAATTAAATCAAACACACATGTACTTTGATTTAATGAAAACGCCTAAATAATTCCGTACAAAATATGTGTGAATTTGTTTTGTCATACAGACTCTCGAATATCTGGGGTTGCATTATTGGGTTGCGGATCAACGGGGGCAATAAAAGAAATTCTTTATAAAATTTAATTTTTTTTTCTAAATCAGTTGAATAATATTACATACATAAAAAATAAAACTCATGAAGTTATGGACAGCTACAATTAGCAAACAGCAAGGAAGGATGGAAGGGTATGGAAGAGGCCTAAATCCAGCAGTGGAGAGATGAAGGCTGAAGAAGAAGAGAAGAAGATGAAGTTATGAACCCGCAGAATTGCAAATTACAAAATTTCAGGAATCTCTATCAATGGCATGTTTCTTTTGACACAAGCAGAAGACTGTGCTGCAAATCTAATTATTAATGTGAATACGCACTCCAATGCATCTTGGTCTTTTTATATGCTCAATATTGTTTTTTCGAGCCGTGTAACTGTGCGTAATTATGTGTATTTTTTTTCACCACTTTAATAATTTAGAGTTGTGTGAAAATTTTGCATCAGTGTTATCACACAACAGTGTTTTTGCCCTGTTTTAAAGTATGTATATGTGGAGAACAACTGAAATTAACTGGAGATTTCAACACATCATCTTTTAATTTAATTTTAATTTTTTTAAAAAGGCGTGGTGTTTGCCAAATTTTTGTTGAAGGTGAAAAACATGCAAAAAATGCACAAAAACAGCAAACCTGCAGGCAGCAGTGGAGTTTAAAATTCACCTCCAAAATTTTTAATTAAGTGTTTGTAATTATTTTTTTATTTATATGTTCAATATTATATTTCCGTGACATGCGTTATGCGTTTATGTATATTTTTTTCCAATTTAAATCATATAATTGTAATTATTTTCAGTTTGTTTTGCAGCGATTACCCAGGTCATTTTTTTTCCTACCACCCTGGATAATAGAGTCTTCAGTATTAACAAACTAACTAATTATCATCTGTGTATAGTTTTCTGGGAGATTCTGCCGTGTATATGTGACCTCTCTGGCCAACGTTTCGGATCCCATTGCAGGGTCCATCATCAGGGCTGATGTGATGAGTGAGTTTTGAAGTGTAGGTTAAGTATTGCCTTGCAATACCGCACCGAAGTCAGGGTGTCTTCAAGTTTGTGTTATGTTAAGTACTGGATTTCAGTACTGTGTCGAAAGCAGGGTATGTGTGTCTTGATGTAGTGTGTTGTGTATCTACTAACGGATGTCGGACTGTGCGGACCGTCGATTTGATTTATCCTGCAGCACCGGATACCACGATGTTTTTAACTTAAGACCGTCATCCCTATCAATGTTTACAGGGTGCTTGTATATTTCAATTGCTTCTTTGACCAGGCGCGTGTGGTGACTTTTGGGCTTTCCTAAGATTTTCTGCTCAAATGAAAAAAGGTGGCCCGTATCTAGAAAGTGCTCAGCCAATGCCGATTTTTCCGGGTGACCGAGTTTGCATGCTCTTTTATGCTCATCAACCCTCTTTGAAATCGTGCGTGCTGTTTGTCCCACATACACTTTGTCGCAATTTTGAAAGTCGAGCCTATAAAAGTTGGCCAGAGAGGTCACATACACGGCAGAATATCCCAGAAAACTATACACAAAAGATTTTAAACGGCCGTGAAAACCTAAGGACATTTTTAACTAATTATCATGCTACTGTTCTGCAGGGATAAGCAGAGAGGATGGAATGCTACATACATACACCATGCTGCACTACAATGCTACACAAAGATTTGATCAAAACAATTTACAGAGAAATGTAGTCAATACTTTATCACACACCAAAGTTGTCCACTGTTTCATCTCTCTCCAAGGATGTGGAGAAGAGCACTTGGCTATTGCGTGTGGCAAAGGTGTCGTCCTGCGTCCAGGGTTCAGGTTCCAACGGAGCTCTGCTCGTGCCTCCCACCACCACCCCCACACTGGCGCTGACGCCGCTAGGATAATGGTCACTCCCCTCAGCACATTCATCCAGTTCGGATCTGGGTTTAATTTTAAAAATGTATGTATTTTTAATATATTTGGGTTGTGATTGCATTGAATCTCTGAATTTACATTTATTACCACACATAAATATTTATTACCTGTAAATATTATACCTGAGGATGTATATACATTAGTTTATTTCAAAAATACAAACTGAGGTGCTCAGCACTCAAACGTTACACGGTAAAGATGGGTCTTTCATGAACGAACTGTTCATTTACAACAGTTCACTTTACTGTGCACTGTTCTAAAAGAACAGTTCACAGAAGTGTTAGTTAAGTAGTTGGAAATCAAATTGTTCATCAAATCTTAAATCCCAAAATCGATGAAATCTTTGGTAGCTAACTTTACCTACTTCCTCTGGGTAGCGAAAATGTTGGGGTAGCTGAGTGATGAAATCTTCGGAAACTGAAAGCACCCTCCCCCCCTAGGTAGTGAAAATTTTCTGATGGATAAGTGAACAGTTCACTTACTTAAATGTTGATGTAGATAAAATAATGTTTTGAAATCCCTCCCCCCCTCCCGACAGTTTTTTTCTTGGAGGTTGATGTAGATAAAACTACTTTTTGAAATCCTACCCCCCCCCCCCATCAGATTTTTTTGTGAAGTTTATGCAGATAAAACGACCTTTAAAATCCTACCCCTGTCAGAAATTATTTTTGACAGATTTGATGTAGATGAAACGCCATTTGCTATTGAAAATCAATCATTCAAATAAACGATTGAAGGAATCGAAGCGTGAGCAGTTCACTTTACCGAGTGACTCGATGAACTACAATTCAGTTTACTGAATTAAAATTCCCATCTCTATTAAACTGTATGGGGGAATTCTAAAATTAATTTAATTTCCATCCAGCCAAATACATAGGTATTTAAAAAAGATAATAAGATGTCATTCATCACCTGTTGAACCTCAAAACCAATTGATCTTGGGGAACATAACCCGTGTGAAACTGCAGTTGGAACATTTTGATTCCTGTTGGTCGACCGAGTTGGTGTCTGGCGTGATACACCACGACTATCACATCTCCTGTCACAGTTGTGTTCAACTGCAGTAGACACTATAAAAAAAATATAATTTGACAAAATTATATTCTAGAAAAAATAAAATAATGTGACCTAATGACAGAGCATTCGTCAACTGCTCCACGTCAGCTGTACAATTCCTGATGAGTGTCAGATATGAAAATATTTATGTGATAAAATATCTAGATTTTCAAACATACATTTTCAGCAACAACATTTAATGCATTTTTTGAAGAGTAAATATGATGTACTAATAATAATTAACAATTTAATTTATCAATATATAAATTCAGGCAATACAAAAAACTGACTGAAAAATAAAAGTCAAAGAGCATCCTGTGAAAGATAAAAAAGCAAGAAAAATTTTTTAATATAAAAAATGGACAAATTACGAAAAATTTACAAATCGGAAATGAACTAAGAATAAATAATAAGTTGTTACATATAACTGAATATTCATGATATTCAAAAGTCAAGATATCAAAATTTATATATAGAAAATAATATATTCCGGAAGCAGATAAGAGAGGGGAAAATTGTTTGTTGGTGAAGAGCAAACGTTCTTTATTATAATAATAAAAGCATATCTGGGAATAAGTTGCATTTTGTAGATTTTTATTGTTTCCCAGAATTTATGCTAATATTAAATGAAAATTTATTATTTATGATGCTAAAAGCTAAAAATTAAAAAAGAAGAAAACAAGTAGCTTGTTGGTGTAGTGGTCATGACGCTCGCCTAGTGATCTGGTGGTCAGTGGTTCGAGCCTCATTCCAGGACACCAGCAAGTTGGTCCTATTTTTATAGCACAAGCGATTATTTAATTTTGAAAATAGTAAGAATATTGATGCGACACGTATTCCACATTCACATCTCTATTTATTATTTAAAAAAAAATACTCAAAACTTTTTCATCAGGCTTTCGAATTATCTAGTGTTTTTAGAATGAAATCTACAATTTAGACTATGAAAACTTAAAATAAATTTGAATTACATAAAATTTTAAATTACACTT
This sequence comes from Agrypnia vestita, assembly GCA_016648135.1. Taxonomy (NCBI): domain Eukaryota; kingdom Metazoa; phylum Arthropoda; class Insecta; order Trichoptera; family Phryganeidae; genus Agrypnia; species Agrypnia vestita. The sequence goes on from JADDOH010001852.1 coordinate 308,959, forward strand.
GTGAATAATTTTTATTTTTTTATTTTTATTAATTTTTTATTATTACTATATTTTTATTTTATTTTATAGCAGAGATCTTACTAACCATACCTGGCTATCAGTGGGTTGGTATGGTATCAGAAGTTGGTAATCATATCCGGTTATCAATTTGCTTGCTACCTTTCTAATTTGATGTGTTATTTTTGTTTTCTTCAAATGTTGTTATTATTTCAAGTAGTTGCAGTAATAAAGAACACATAATGAATAATAAATACAAAGAAAGGCTAGTATTTTATGTTTACCTTGCCTTCAGTTACATTAAAAATATGAAGTTTCTCATAATCCTGAAGAGTTGAGAGTACACAGCGATCATTATTATAAACGTCTATGTATGGTCTGCATCCATCCCTGAAAAATACATCATTTGATATATACATAGGTATAGTACAAGATTGTATAAAAAAGAAAGATACATATATTAGTGAATGAAATAGTACCTGACTTTAGTGAAGAGTGGAACCGGTTGTATTGTAATGGACATTAAAGTGACAGGCTTGTAGTGTGGCAGCAATGGTTCAGGTCTGAAAATAAATGGCAACACAATACGTTTTTCAAACAAGATTCATTCATAAACAAACATTAAACTACTGTAAATACCTATAAAATAGGTATTTACAGTAAGTAAACCAAGATCAAGTACCTAATAATATTAGTGTAATAATATAAATATCGGAGTTGGCTGGGGGGCATATTGGGTGGGCAGCGACGGACAGCAAACATTTGAAGGGCATCCTCCGGCACGGTCACCAGACGGCAGTATAACATCACAGCGCATGTTACCATGCCGCTCAAAGTCCTACCATCCTGAAAGGAAGTTAAAATTTACTAAAGTGAAAATGAATTAAAGTGCATATTATTATTAAACTGTAAAATGCTGAAAAAACTATTAACCTGACAGGTGATGATGCACACATTCTTTTCGTCTCTGTCAAGATGCCTGTAGACATTTCTGAGCAAGGTGTAAAGGGGGCGCAAGGGCGGGGCGCGACAAGGCGGGGGAGCAAACACATCCAAAACTCGTGCAGGGGCGGGAAACATCCCACCCGCTTGTTTGCCCGAAGCATTGAGGACCAGGCATCTGCCCGAAGGATGACGACTTTCTAAGAATGCCTAAACATAAATAGCTTTTCATACTTTCACAATAAATAATAATAGTGTGTTAAAATGATGAAAACAAGGCATTATATAGGCTAAATTAAAGAAACAATTTTTTATAAAATTATCAAAAGTAACAAAAAATGTAACACATTTATTACAAATTGTCCAACAATAATAAATTTATGTTAGTTACCAATACAACGTGATGTGACTAAGGGCCGGATATTTGATCAGTAGTAAATGTAAAAATTTAGAATAAAGTATTGATTTATTTAACTGTAGGAGTCCGCCCTATACCTCCGTGGGTACAGGTCGTTCTCCTGATGATGTTGAATATGACTTCCACGAAAAGTCAGGAATCGTTTCTCGGAAAAACATATGGTTCGTATAAAATATCCATAACCATTTACAGTTAAATATGTCATAACGACCGTAACAATAACCTTAACTCTTTAATAAAAACAGTATTGATTTTTTGCATTTTTAACCAATCAAACAACCCGTTTTTGCAAAAGTCTGTGCTGACATTTTTTTGATGAGTAAACTTATGTACAATTTGTTACTTATTTATGATTGCTACCGGTTTCGACACATCCGTGTCATTAACGACCATTATTTAAACTAACAAGTTTAAATAACGCTTATTAATGACACGGACGTGTCGAAACCGGTAGCGTAGTAATAATAAATAAGCAACAAATTGTACACAAGTTTAAACTCATCAAAAAAATATCTGAAAGAAATTGTTACATAGTAAGTGCCCAACAAATATAAAAAAGTCTATGCTTTTTACAGGCTTTTATTTAGCTTCACTTGTCTATCAACCACGAATCTTGAAATAAATATTTGACCTACTTTCTGACCAACAATCACTCCGAAATTTGGCAGAGAGATGTATTTCAGATGAAAAGACAATCAAAACTCAATCATTAGTTTTACAAAATCAGTTTAATTATTTAAAAAATTGATTTAAAATGCTGATTTAAAATTATTGGACACTGTGCATACAGGTGACATCTGTTGGTTTTTCATCATCTGGTTTTTCAAATCAAATCAAACAGCCAATCCTTTGAACCAACCAAAGAATCATTGTATTAAATGTATGTATTTCCTTTTTAAAGACGGATGTTTAATTTTCATTAGTTCTCTCAACTCATGTTCACTATCTTCAACTATATTTATTGGTATAAAATCTATTTATTAAGGAGGATTATGGTGAACCTACCCGAACATCATCTATGTGATTAGTCTTGTAAGCACTTTCAATTCCTTCAGATGGGAATGGCATGACAGCTATTCTGCTGGTAATGTAGCTAACATCCAAGTCACTACGAGCTATGGTCCTGTAAATAAATATTAAAATTTGATTAATTTAATGATGACATGTAATACTAATTGATGTACGTAATTGAAATATCAAAAAATTTCACAAAGCTTCTGAAAACATATTTTAGGACCATCTATTTGCAATACCCCCTAATGGTTAATGATTGTAACAATTTTACATCTAAAAAGATTAATCAAAAATAATTTTAAATATACATTTTTAACCCCACGCAAAAACATTAGATTGCATTAAAACACATGGAGATGACATTTGTGGGAAAAAATTTTTGTATAATGTCTTTGTAATGAAATTTTTTCTAAATTACAGGAAAGAGATAACAATCAATGTTAGCATAACAAGCAATTTAAATATAGTATACATAGTGCATTCCGAGGCCAGGTGTTAGTGTGTCTAGAAAGATTGTGATATAATTCATTTTAATTAATAAAAAAACTTTGTATTAACCACTTGGAACCACTTGGATTGTAATATTGTTCGCTTGTTTAAAATATTTTTAGTGTCTGCATAATTTTTTATGTGTAATTTATTTCTTTTAAAAATATACCATACGGTAAATGGCCTGTTTTTGTTTTTCTACCTTTAGGCCTGTATAAATGATTCCAACTAAACAATCTGGAAGAAGTAGATCATGTGGTAACGTGTATCAAACACTTACACAATATACATATTGATAAAAATGAACCAATACAAGACTTACTGTTGCACGGTCTGCATGACTTTGGAGGATGTATCCTTGAGGTTCTTGAGGAAGGAGCCAGCCCCACCCCTGAGTGATGAGAAGAGCCCCCCTCCAGAGGCTACTGGAGGCACAACAGGAGCTGTGATACGCTGGGCCTGGGGCTCCGGCGGCACAACAGGCACCGGAGGTGCGGGCCGGACTGGTTCTGTTGGCCGAGCTGGTGGAGGTCCTTTTGAACTGTCACGGGGAGGTACACCTGTATACAATGGGATCCTATATCATATCAGGTACACATTAGATGATGTGATGTTAAAAAAAACTGTTTTAGTAATTTCTGAGACATTTTGATCCAAGGGAAATGGGTTTGATTCTAGTTGGCCACAAACATACTTTTATTTTAAAGAAAAAATCTGATTTGACCTAGATTTGAATATTTGTAATAGGGATCATAAATTGCTTTACGGTTTCAAATATGAGAATTTATACAATCTAAATCTAAATTCCTCGCCGTCTCACAATCAATTATTTTTACAGAATTTGTAAAATTAATTGATTGTTAGGAAAAAATAAGTGTCACCCCGCCTGCAAATTCCACTACCCTGTTGCATATATTTTTATAAAAGTTGGTGTCCCAGGCTCGACATTATGGTTTTTGCCTAGTGGCAAAACACACATCCAGTGACCAAGTGATCAGGAATTCAAGCCTAGACCTAGAAGATGCCCATGTTACAAATACAGCGAAGCCTCCTCTACAATCGTTAAATATTATATTTGTTCTTTTTTTTCTCTACAATCGCCAAATATAATATTAGCAAAAAATGCCCGGATATTCATCCAAAACCCAATATTCATCACAAAGTCACCCACTAGCTTAGCCTTATGCAATCGCTCTCGAGGTCAGCCAGCCCGAGTAATAGCCCAGCAGAAGGAGGAAAAATTAAATAAAGACAGCATCCCAATAGGGTAATTTCAGATTTTACACTTATCTATGAAAATACATGAAATAGATTCAGAAAAATAAATTATATTTTGTAACTCAGTATGGATGGTGTGGGATCATGTTTTCATTCATAATTTTATAAATAAAATCATAAAAAATAAGATTCCATTAAAACGATATATGATTGGTCGTGACGTTGTTTAGAAAGAATTATAGATAAACCATACGTGATCTATAGTGTTTGTCACTGTAATTTGTTTATTTTCTATGGTCACTGTTCGTCTTCGCTTTGTTTTTACTGGTGTTTGCATAGTTTTTATATACATTTTGCCGTGTTTGTGACCTATTTTAATGAAATAACTATCTAAGAACACATTTAAAATAATGGAGGACGGATTTTTACGAGGAAAATCCGATAACTTACTAAAAATTGAAGCCTTAATGTTGGATTCATTTTTCAGGAATGAATTTCTACATTTGGGTACCATACAATATCTACAAACTTTTTCCCTGACATTATGTACACACTATACAAAAAAGCCAGCTTGTTTTGTAAAAAAAACGAATGAACGTCTAAATACGCAAATGAGCTATTACGTGTTAAAATTCAGATGACATAAAAATTCATGCCTATCATCACTTACAAAAATTAGCATTTTGGCGGGAGTTTAGAATCCTGATTTTCAAATTCGTTATATTAAAAAAAATCTTTTTCATAAACATATTTTCTAAACAAAAGTTAAGATTTTTCTATTAAAAAAATGTGAAATTACCCTATTGCTGACATTGAGGATATGCTTACCAATTCGGTCAAAATGCAAGGTAAAGTGAAAAGTGGTATCCGAATGTTGATGTTGTTAACCGGTCATGTGCCGGCCGTACGTAAAGCGGAATGTACTCTGTCTGCTGCGCAATTTCGCGCACTATTGCTGTTTTTTAGACACTTTTTTGTGATGGTTATATTCATGTAAAAATCAACAATAATCGCGAGAAAGTTTCAGTTTTTGGTTTGTCAATATACAGACTTCAATAATTACTTATATTTCAATAATTCCTTATTCATTAATTATGAAAATAAGTAAGGAAATTTACTGTTAGAAATGTACGCACATGTTTATCAAATAAAACCATAGAAGCAATAACACATAAGATATTGAATATCTATATTTTCATTCTAAATAGAATATAAAAATACTTGATTTTAACAGATAAATAACACAATTAATGCGCGGTTCAATGACAACATTTCGAATGATTTTTTGTCCAGTTTGCATGGCAAATGAGGTTACTTGACAAATAGAACTCATTCATTCATTCAAAAACTTGAGATGCAACAAAGAATAAGCTTTAAAAACCCATAAACGCAGGTAAAATAGGCCGATTTCACATATGTGTCTAGGGAGCGCAGATCTGCGCTCCGGCATGTTTAATCAAATAAAAATACAGTGCAAGCTGTTTGCGGAAAATTAAAAAAAACAAATAGGAACACAGAATATTAGAGAAGATTTTGCTCCACAGCAATTTTCAGATTCTGGGCTGGGAACATCCATTATTTATTCCAATTTTAGTTAATTTCTATGGAAAGAAAATAATTATATATCCATTCACCTGATCCAATATTTGACCGTCCCTTTAATGAATTAATGATGAATATAGAGGTTCCACTATAGCTGCAGTAGCTTAACTTGATTTGATAAGAATATTCAAAATATTGATGACATATATTCCGCATTCGCATGTATGCTTTTTCAAAATATAAAAAACTACTGTCACAACTTCATAATACGGTGGAATTTTCAGATTGCGAAAAGGTTGTTGTTATGAAAAAAAAATATATTGCTACGTGATGAGATAACGATTCAAGAGTGAATCCTTTTATAATTACCATCCCAAATGCGTTTTCTTTTCACAAATAAACTTTACCCACTTCAAAACACTCAGATCTAAAACTCATATACATAGAGTAAAACCCTGTTAATTTGAAATTTGCCATAAATTAAATTTTTTAAAACACACAGGTCCCAAAATGTTCATTTCATGGTTAATTAACTCTGATTATTCGAAAACCCGAGTGTTTCGTAATTCAAAATAATTTTTAGACCCTTGCGGCATAAATTTAAGTTTTTTCATTTTACATTTTAAGTCAGATAATTCGATTTTTTTTTAAGTTACAAAAAACTAATAATGCGCAAGACTTTTTGATAACACACTTGTGTGGGGTGTTCTTTATGTATTTAGCGGCACCTTGTGGAATCCACTTTGTCTATAAATATTATGTCTCGATTCCTCAAATTGGGGAATCCTTCCTATGCATGCTTTCTTCAGTCGACTGCCTAGATATGTTTTTAACTTGCGCTAATTCCTCTACTTTACGCATTTAAAAATGTTTTTCACTTTTAAAATTTTCTTTGTAAGAAATTATTAATGACTTATCTATTATTTTATGTATTTGTGGACGATTGTATTTCTAACATTTGTGCTGTGTTGAGCTGAGCCAGAAAAAAATTGAGTGAAGATTGAAGAAGCCTTCCATAAATTCAAGATAACTGGAATCATTTTCAATTACGGCCATCCAAACATTACAAAATTAAAAAAAAAACTTTTAAAAATCATTCCAAAAAAAAATTCAAGTGAGAATAGCAAATATGTCAATATCGAATATAGGTCTTTTTATTTAAGAAAGACAATTGATTTCGTATTACTTTGGTAATAGAAATGCCACGATCATAGTTTTTCACAAAATTAATGGCGTTTTATGATTTTTGACAAATTTTTTTGTTACCTTACAATTCGAATTACCAGGGTTCTCCGCGTAACTTGAAATGTTTTTTTTGGGTTCTTTGAATTTCGAATTAAAGAGGTCCTACTGCTTTTTTTTTAAATACAGAATAAATATCACGTCAATATTCGTATTATATTCAAACTGAACTAAACACTTGTGGTATGAAAATAGGACATTCATTCATTGAAAATAGGTAGTTCGTAGTCTGTGTGTACATTTATATTTCAACCAATTGAACCAGGTTATACCACGGTAGATCAATTCTGTATGTTTATTATGTAATATGTGATTCTGTACAATAATATGTAATAGTTAAAATATTGAAAAATTGGTTTTAAATTAGTTTAAAATTTCATCTTACCACTTCATGATTATACCATTCAAGATTTTAACCACAAATTGCAATGTATCTGCAGAAAACACGGCAAAGGAATCCCGAATGAAGGACTAGACGTTATAGCCAAGGGACCCAACAATGTCATATAAACTATCTTACATTGTTGAATAAAAAAAAAACCTTTGGTGTGCCGTGACACTCTCTTTACACTGTGTACCGCACTAAATAATACAAGAAAGCAATATTTTTACTTGATTGTTTTTTTTATTAAAATTTGCCACTAATTTATAAAAAATAAATTTTCTCTTAAAGATACATGACTAAGGTTTTTACAAGTACTTGTTTTATCACATTATCACTATAAATTTTTATATTATAACAATTTCTTTCAAATTGTCATACTAAGTATTGCCTTACCCTTTTTACAAAGCCTTAAAATTTCATCGGACCGAAGACAGAATTCTACAATATAAATTACTACGGAATTTATACACAAAAAAAATCAATGAACAAAAGAGCAAGTACTTTACTGAAAAACTAGAGGAGAAAAATAATCCCATAAAGATGTGGGCTACATTGAAGGAAATCATTAAAGGGAAAACAAGAAAAGAAATAAAATCTGTCAATTTTCCAGATGGCATGGAGGTGGGAAAAATTGCAGAAAAATTTAACTGTAACTTTATATCTAGCATAGACAAAATCAGCAAAAGTATACTTATTACCAAAGATAATTCTCAACCGAAAGATACGAAGTCCCTGTTGAACTTTCGTTTTCATAGTATTGATTTTGATTTTATGAAAAAACAATTCAGAATATTAAATCAAAAGAACCACAGGATGGTATAACCATAAAAGTAATCAGTGATGCTATTGACATTATAGGTAAATATCTATTAGATATAATAAATTAATGAATCCTTAAAAAGTGGAATATTTCCAGAAACATGGAAAACGTCAACAATTCCTCCAATCCCCAAAATTGATAATCCCAAGAAATTTGATGACTTTAGACCGATAAATTGCTTGCCGAAATATGAACAAATCCTAGAAGTTATAGTGAAAAAACAAATAGTTGCATATCTGCAAGATAAAAATATACTTGTCAATCAACAATCAGGATTTAGAGACAAACACTCCTGCGAAACAGCCATTAATTATGTAATAAATGAATGAAAGGTGCATAAACATAAGAAAAATAAAATTTTAGCAGTCTTCTTAAAATGTGCGTTTGAGACAATAGACAGAGATAAACTTATTAAAAAACTGATAAATATTTGAATTAATGGAACTGAAAAGATATGGTTTGTTAACTATTTAACTTGTCGAAAACAAATAACAAAATTTGAAGATACTCTTTCCAGTGCATAATTAATTGAAAAAGGTGTCCCACAAGGATCAGTGTTGCGTCCAAAATTATTTATAATTTATATGAATGACATAACAAAATGTCTTGAGAATTGCGAGATAAAATTATTTGCAGGCGATACATTAATATACATAGCTGGAAATAATACTGATGAATGTGTCTATAAAATTCAAAATGAACTAGAACTTTTAGCTACATAGTTAAATAGTAATAAATTTAAATTAAACGTCTCCAAAAGCAAATATGTACATCATTATTGGTAAAGAAAAAAGTAAAAATTATTCATTGCAAATAAATAATGAAGACATTGAAGAGGTGAAAGAAATAAAATATTTAGGAGTAACGATTGATAATAAACTGAAATTTGACAAACATATTTTAATGATCACAAAGAAAATGGCCAAAAAGGTTGGTTTTTTAGGCAGAATAAGAAAGAAACTTAACCTAGAAACGTCAAAATTAGTATACAAGGTGTCCCGTATCTCGACGTCAAGCCGAAATCGGGTGATAGGCCAGGCCATAATAGTTATCAGAAAAGTATTTAAAAAAAATCTAAGTCATTTGTTTTAAAAATTATAAGCATTTAAAAAAAAAACAAAAAAATCTACACCCTGTGATGGTCTTTTCACTCCTGTTGCTACAAATCTTTATTTTTCTCCATTTTTATTACTATTATGTAATCCTTAATAATGCTTCGGTAAACTTTTGTCCAAAATTCAAAGCCAACTGCTCCATCTTAGAAGAAAATGTCACTTTTTGACCAAACCAAGTATTCAAAATCAACACTTTGCCCAGTTTTAACTGACTGTACTGGAAAAAAAATGTACTACACGAGGTTGTCAAATAACTTTAAAAGTTGGCGCATTTAATAAGGATTCCAAAATAGTATAACACTTGCTACATTATTTCTTAAATTGTGGACAAAATATTTTTTTTTGTAACGAAACCCAGTTTTGAATATTTTTTCTTATTTATTTTAAAAGAATTCTAGTGTACCCAAGCCTTTCTTTAAGGCTGTAACTTCAAGATTCTAATTTGAGTAAGATGGAGGAGTCATTTCACGAAGTGTGAGCGAGACAAATTTGAATGCTGAGATTGCCTACATTTAAATTAAATGTTCAAATTGCCTTCCTTCAGCCGCAATGCAAGCCCGACATCTTCTTAAAAAAGATCGGGTTATCAGATGGGCGAATCTTCCATTATTAACAAATTCTGCTGCTTCCGTTAATCTTTGCCGTAGCTCAGCTAAATTATCAATTGGCTTTTCGTAAACTCTTTCTTTCACCGTTCCCCAGTAAAAAAAATCTAACGGATTTAAGTCGGGCGAACGGGCTGGCCACGAGATTGTACCAGACCGCCATATCCATCTACCGAGATATTCCTCATCGAGATATTCTCTAACTAAACGGGTGTAGTGCGCAGGGCATCCGTCTTGCTGGAACCACATATCCCTGTAAAGATTTAGAGGTACGTCTTCCAATAGATTTGGTAAATTATTTTGTAAAAAATCCAAATAGACTTCACCATTCAAGACTTCTGGCAGGACTCAAAAGGACCAATTATTTTCCCATTTGAAATTCCGGTCCACATGTTTATTTTAAGCCGATACTGTGATCTAAGTTGTCTCATCAAATTTGGATTTTCTACATGCCATTCATATAGGTAATGCAGGTTCATGTAACCATCTTTTTTAAATGTTGACTCACCCAACCATAAAATTTTCTCAAAGAATTGCCATTTTTTTTGCACATTGTTCGGCAAAAATTAACTCGGTGTTGATAATCCCGGGGTTCCAAAGTTTGTACTCACTGTACGTGGTACGGGTGGAACTCATTTTTTTGCAAGATTCGGTGAGCTATATTTTTCGGCACTCCTTACTGCATTGTTCTTAATTTTATTGCACGTACTAAAATACTCGGGTCGTCTTCGACAGCTTCTAGTAAGATTTCCTTGTAAGGGATGGAAGATCTTCCTTCACCAGGTTGTGCATGGTTTGGGAGGCGACCCTCTGAGAAGAGTAAACGGTGCATATTTGTAAAAACTCAATGATCCGGATGACGAGCAGCATTTGGGTACCTCTCACGGTAAAGTCTAGCTGCAGCACTAGCATTACACCTGCATTCCCCATAAATGAGGTGCATGTTGCCATATTCTTGTGCGGTGTACATAGACATGGTGGCACTTCAGCACACGATCAAAGATAGCGAATAAGTGGTGTCACTATCTGTCTCGCTCACACTTCATGAAATGACTCCTCCGTCTTACTCAAACTAGACTAGAATCTTAAAGTTACGGCCATAAAGAAAGGCTTGGGTACATTAGAATTCTTTTTAAGTAAATATAATAAGAAAAAAATATTCAAAACTGGGTTTCATTACAAAAAAATAATATTTTGTCCACAATTTAAGAAATAATCTAGCTAGTGTTACACCATTTTGGATTCCTTATAAAATGCGCCAACTTTTGAAGATACTTGCCAACCTCGTGTAGTACATTTTTTTTCCAGTACAGTCAGTTAAAATTGGGTAAAGTATTGATTTTGAATACTTGGTTTGGTCAAAAAGTGACATTTTCTTCTAAGCTGGAGTAGTTTGCTTTGAATTTTGGACAAAAGTTTACAGAAGCATTATTCAGGATTACATAACAATAAAAAAAAAAAATGAAGAAAAATAAAGATTTGTAGCAACAGGAGTGAAAAGACCATCACAGGTTGTAGATTTTTTTTAAATGATTATAATTTTTAAAACAAATGACTTAGATTTTTTTAAATATTTTTCTGATAACTATCACCCGATTTCGGCTTGATGTCGAGATACGGGACACCCTGTATAATTCCATTGTGATTCCGCATATTAATTACTGCTCAACAATACTATTTTTGGGAAATGAAACTGAGAAGGAAAAAATTCAAAACAGAGCCATGAGATCTATCATAAAATGTAACAAATATACATGAATTAGCGATACGGTAAAGAAACTAAAGATAATGACAATTGATACAAATTGTCCTAGTCTTGATACATAAAATAAAAAACCGCTTAGTTCCAATATACATGTATAAAAATATGAAATACAATTTCGAAGTCCACACTTATCCTACGAGAAGTAGGGGGGATTTTAGGCTCCCACAAGCGAAACTGGCAGAAACACAAAATAGTTTGTACTATAAAGGTCTTAAATTGTTCAATGAACTGCCAGCAAATGTGAAAGAAGCAAATTGTCTCACTACTTTTCGTAGGTTAAGTGCAAAATATGTGAAAAATATGTTGTATCATGTTTATTTTTTTCCAAATTTCTTTACTTTGTGCCAGATGTGAAAATGTGTTTCTATTTATGATTATTTTCTTTTTTAAATTTCTTTTCTTTGTGCCATATGTGAAAATGTGTTTCTATTTATGATTATTTATGTCGATATGTTTTTGGAATATTTATGTTTATTTTGATATGTTAATTTATGTTTTAATCACTAGATGTAAAAAATGTGTTTTTTTTTTAACTAAATAAAAAATATACAAGCAAACAAATCCAAGGCAAATAATTGTAAAATAAAATACTGAACTTACATTGAGGTTTTATTCGTCTTGTTTCATATTTCAATACATTTTACAGCCGAAGGTACAAAAACGGTGTAATATAATATCAATAAACTGAATGAAAAATATATTTGAAAATGAGCATCATTGTGAGTGTGGATCTGCGCTCAATAGGAGGCAAGGTGATTTGATCACAAATTTAGACTGAAGCAAGATTTATTGAAGAGATAACTTTCTAAAATCATAATCTACGAAACGAAGTCTTTCAAACAATATACATATGATACACAATAAATGTGAAATAAAATTATTTAAAAAAATTATAAAAGATATCAATAACCGAAAACAAGACTCGCGCACTACCAAAGGACACCGAGAACTTTTATGTGAATTTATTAAAAAATTTATGTAGATTTTTGAAAAAGTCTTTGTAGATTTTTGAAAAAAGTCTTTACTTCAAACTATTGCAAAATAATAAAAATACAAAATAAACAATAACTTATTCACCTTTATCAGCAACTACTTCAATAAACAATAAAAAAAACTGTAACACACCTTTCACATCGATCACTCTAAGAATGAATTTTAACTTTTTTACACTATTTTGATTGTTTGAGAACTTTCATTCATTCAGTAAGAATACACGCCAAGGGATTTTGAACTTTATTCCTTAATATTATAATAGATAAATGGAACGCATACGGGCATAGGGGCATGGATGCGTGCCGCGATAGTTTAAGGGTGGTATATTTATTTGGAAAAAAAGTCTTGACCAAATATCTCAGTATGAAATTTGCAATGTATCTGCATCTTTCTTCATTGTATCCGCCAATCACATTGATGGATGGACTGTCAGTGGTGGTTGAGTTCTGGCTGAAGTCCCCCCCAAGAACTTTTATTCTTGCTTTTCACAAGCCCGCCCTCTCAACCTCCTCATTTTGTTTGAATATTTCGAAAAGCAATGAGTTGGCGCGAATACTCTTTCAGTTATTGACCATAACTGGGCTAAGTATTCTGTAGAGAATTTTGTATTCATATACTTCGATAGCCTATTCTACTTTCTCAGTAAGGCCCTAAATTTATATTGATATAGCGCTATCAAGCTTTGTGCCAAATAAATAAAATTGAAATTTAACTATACTTACAAAATTTATTCACTTAGATACATTTATAACTAATATAAATTTATTCACAATAAAATATTATAATTAAACAAAATAAAATGGTGCAGGTACAACGATGAAACTTGTTTCGGACATCTTGAAAACTGTATATGTAAATGACAGTACAGATTTGAATGGAAAGCGAGCTGTCATTTGTTGTTTATTATTTTGAATTCAGAGTAAAATGTCTAACGGATACCTACCAACCTTTACTGCCAAATCTCTGAAGCGAGAGATTAAGTGGGCATTACACTCAGCCCACATCTGTGGCAGCGAGCAGGGAGGTAAGCATGTAAGTGGGCAGTGCATGTATGTAAACATGTCACTTGCACTGATCATACTTCTACCATTGCCGCTACCCGACGCTCCCTTCGTTGGAGGTTTTTTGTGCAGAAGTGAAAGCGTGTGCTTACATTCTGCTCTCTCGCTGAGTTGCCAACGACCACGCAAAGGAAGAGGACGTGCGTGCTCTATCTCTCGTACTTGTGTGTATTTTGTTTGATTGACTATTAATATTTTCTATATTTCTTTTTAAAACACACATAGTTACATAAACTCAGGAGATAGAGCACTGAAGCTGCGACTATTCTGTGTCCTTCGTTGCCCGAGGTTGAATGTGAAGTAAGTATAAAGCAGCAATGTAAACACTCGCTGCCTTCGACGCTGCCAAGTATTTTGAGGAGTAAATACAGCAGTGCGAGGAGCGGCGGCAATGGCTGAATGTAATGCCCCATCTACATCCATGTACGTACACCATTATATTGTTGGATAATATTCCTATGTCGGATTATTCAGAGCTGGGATTAGCCCAAAAGATTTGTGGCAAACATACTCATTAAAAAAATTATACAAGGACTGGAAAATGAGATTAGTGGATGTGCATGAGGTAATAAATGACTCAGGTGATAGTTTCATTTTCGCCGGTCCCTACATAATAAAATTATGTAGGTACCGGCAAATAAATTTCATTTAAAAAAAGTGCCTATTTTTCGGCAGAGACTCAACATTCTAAGATGATCAATTTCGAAAAGTAAATTGAGAATACATACCAGACCTTGATTATTTAAGTGATTAATTATTAAGTGTATTAAATATGTATGCGTATACAGAATGTAATAGAATTAGTTCAAAATGTTTTATAGATAGATTACTGCCTAAATTGTGAGGCGAAAATATTCTGCCACAAATATCACTAGTTATGGGAATAAGCGACTTCAAAATTTGTATTTTTATTTCAATATTTCTGACTTATCTTCTGTAAAACGATGGACTACCTTTAAAGTAACTTTAATCAATAAATTCATTTGCTTTAATATAAATGTGTTGTTATTATGCACTTACAATTATAAGAAAATAAAAAATTATCTTTAGTATGAATTGAATTATTTTTTTTACATTGAAACTTAATTTTTATTTTACATGTTTTAACTTAAGAATAAATTTTTAAAATAAATTGAACCTCTGTGATGACAGATAGTAGAATACTTAATATACACACTAATACTTTTACAAAAAATCTCACAATGCCAATTTTTTTGTAGCTTTTTTATAACAAAAAGATATTTTATTACACGAGAAATAATAATTTTTCATCACTTCTAAACCACCGAGATTCAGATTTTTTTTAAATCCCCATATTAAAATCGAGGGGTCTAAAAACAAAGGCAGCAATATGCAAAAAAAAAAATGTTTTGAACGCAGTCACCGAGGATTACTAATTTAGATTACTAATAGACGCAAAAAAAAAAAAAAAAAAGTATTTTATTTTCTTAACCTGAAATTAGCATAAATGTATAATAAAACAACTATATTTCATTTTTTGATCCCCAAATAATAATTATTTAGAAATCTATTCGTAACCGTAACTAGAATCCAATAACTGATCTAATTTACTTTTCAAAATTAGTATGATTTCAAAATTGTTAAATAAAATAAAGATATTTACTTTGTTTTTTTAATAAAATACTCTGAATTAGATTTTTTTTTAATTTCACGATTGTTTTAAATATTTCAGTTTAAGTATAATTAAAACTTGTAAAAGTATCCACTATTGTAAGGCATATGTCATTATCATTAGTATTAATCAAAATATATCATTCTCTATGCAACAATGTCCATCACTAACGCTGCCACATGGCTCAAATAATAATGAGGCATAGGAAGCAAAAAAAGCAAAATTCTCTATTTTATTTCCATCACTAATGTTATCAAGGTGCTACCCTACTCTGGATAGCACTGTTCTCACAGCCTTAACTGGCGGCCGAAATATATAATAAAATTACATTATTTTTGACGGATTATGGCTTTTAAAATAAATATATAAGCGGGAATAATTGTGGTTAAATAATTTCGAATTCATATAGTTAATTTTAATCAGATAAACTATAATGGGCGTTGAATGGACGGACGGACTAGTTGAAATCAACCGTTGACGTTGCGTTGACGGTTTACGTTCATCGCATTGTTGAATTCGTAGAAGGTGGACGGCGGATGCCATGGATGGTGGACTATTCGAAATTCAACATAGTGCACAGCAATGAGCGAGAGCAAGACAAAATGTCTCCGTTTATTTCTCTCTCATCTCTCGCTGTCGACTTGTAGACGCCATAGACGGCTCGACGGGTAATTTCATTTCAACTCTAAAGTATACGACCATAGAGTGCAGATCTGTGCACACGAACTATGACAGAAACTTGAAATTTGAATGCATGCGTAGGGTGAGATAGGCTTAATAAGCTATTATCTATTATTTTTTACTTGATTTGTGCGATGTGCACGTGCGACGTTTCGGTGAATTCCCAATTTTGCGCTGTATAAAATAAAACAATTCTGTTTAATTATTTTATTTTTTATTGAACTAATATTTTACTGCTTACACCTAATATTGTTGTGTATAACTGCTTCTTTCTTTATTATATATAGAAAGAAGTATATAAAACAATATGTAAAAGCTTATAATGTGCATAAACAAATAAATAATAAAAAAATTCTTTTTACATATAAGCACAAGTAGCGGTTTTACTTTTCCCGAAACTATATTCCTCCGAACTTCTTTAAATTTTAAAAATTAACGTAATAAAAATAGCCAACGGTTGAGCCGTCGAGCAGCGTCGCGTCGAACCGTAGACAGTTGACCATCGTCCCGATGTTTAGATAGAACGTCCGCGTTACGAAGTTGACGAATTCAACTAGTTGATCGTCTTGTCGATGGACGGACGTGGACGGTCTCGTTTCGTCAACGACCCATCACTAATAATCGTTTGTATCGGACTCCGAATCCTCGTCTAAATTCATATTACATTGATTAAAGTCTGTGATTTCATCCATTTGAATATCCTTCGTCGCATGCTCAGTTTCAATTCCTTTTGTATGTCAGCAAACATTTTTCCATTCGCTGATGGTTATTTTATCAACTTTTTCCATTTTATCTTTATATAACTTATCTTTATATAATTCTTAGAGATATTTATATACATTTAAAACTATCTCCTTTTTTTGACCTCAAAGCGATTTCTCCTTTCCTAATTTAAAAATATTCGTTATTTTGTAGTCACCGTATCTTTAAGCGGAAAATATTAAACAAAGAAACGACCGCTCCGCTCGCCGGTCAGAATGTTACTGGAGCGGCCAATGAAGTTGGTTTAAAAAAGAATACAATTTCACAATTTACGTGTTACAGAGGATATTACTCACACTAATGCAAAGTGAATGGACTCTACCTATATAAAGGGTAAACTGAGGAGGCAATAGTTTTTAAAGACTCATTTCTAATAACATGTAGATTTCATAGATTCCAAAAAACTTTTCTTGAGTAGTGACAGATTTTTTGTATTTAAACACCTCAGTGGAATATTGCTGCCTTTGGTTTGTACCCCTCAATTGTGCAATTATGGAAGTAGAACAACAATACCTTTTCATTAAAAAACAATTGATTCAGCATGAAGAGCTTACTAGACAAAAGTGTTATAAGCACAACAACTACCGAAGTGAATTTATTTGACAAGCATTATAACATGCTTATTATAATAAATGTAAACGAAACTGTGTATAAATTTTATAGATTGTCATTGCTTGTATATCTATTAAAAAACAGCTTGGTTTTCAAGATGCAAGAAAAAATTCACATAAATCTATTTAAAGGTTTTGAACTTTTTCGTTTGGTCTCAATTTCTAAATCAAGGTTCCTCAAAGAGAGTGAAAATGCGGGGTGATTTGTAAATCAAAAAAATTTGTACATCATTACTCAAGGTTACATTTTATGTTATTTATTTTGTGTAGAATAATTTCAAGTGTTTTATATGGGATGCTTTTAACATAGACTTGAAATAAAAGCAATAATAAATGCCGAAAAAATAACACTAAAGATTCACTGTAAAACATCAGTTCTTATTAACAAATCTCTCAATTTAAAGAATATTATTTTTTATTTTTTTATTTTCTAATTCTTTTTAAAGATCACAAAAAATAATATAACATTTTTTGTGAATACTGAATTTTTGTTAGTGTAATCTTTTTATAATCTAATTTTCAGATCATATTTATATCAAAAGCATAAATTAAATTCATTATATACTTGAATATAAAAGTTATACCAATGCTCTTGAGTGTTAAAATTGTCTCCAAGAGTGACGAAACAACATTTAGGAAGTAAATGTGGAAGTGAACTATTCAACAAATAATGTTATATGTTAATTTCTCGACATTCAATATCATTTTAATATTTAAAAAAATAACTTTTTCATTTTTTGGTTTATCTTGAATTAGCAAAATTATTACGAATATTCATTTTAATTATCCAATAAATTAAAGCTAGCCTACTCTAAATCCTTCCACAAAATATTGGTTAAATGAGCACTTCCCAAAAAATGTCTAATTTCCATTTGGACCGGCATTTGTCGGGCGTACTCTTGGGAATTCGGGAAACATCCCCATAGTTAGTCAATTTTTCATTGACATACAAAGACTTTTTCAGTAAATCGGAAGATAAATCTATTGAGAAACCTAGCTCGGCATCTTAACTTTCTTTCTCTGAAGGTGATAGAAAAAAATTATTGGTAAATAATATTGCGACACAGCGGAAAAGAAAGTGAATAAATTCAATCAAAAGATATTTATTGAATATTCTTATTTACATTTAATAATAATTTACATAAAAACTATTCACAATTCATATTGTCAACAGTTGCAAAAATTTGTGTATATATATTATATTATCTTTGCGAAACATTATAATAATTATATTTGCATTAAAACTTCAAGAAGTGATATAATTGCTAAAAAAATAAGTGTTTAATTAATTAAGATATATGCATTATACAATTAATTCAAATATGTACTCAATTCTGACACAATTTGCTAGCAAAACTCTTGAAGGAATTTTTTGCAGATATATAATGTTACGTACAAATCTGCCGTACTACGAACCCTGGCACCTGGCACAAGGCAGATACATCATAATAAAAGATGAATATATACATAATGGATTGTATTATTTCAAATATATATTTTAAAATTTAATAATTTACTTTGGTGTTTAATATAAGTTTTTTATCATCATAAGAACATTAAAATATGTACTGAGTTATTACGTAACTTAAAATACATACGTGTGTACATATTTATAAATATTGTCACAAATTTTCTTAATCATCCATATGAACATAATTTATTAGAAAATGTTCATACATTCTAATAATATTAAATATATTTGGTAATCCAAAAAACTGATCAAGGATAATTTTAAGATGAAATTTTTAAAACGCGGGGCTTGACACTTTACTGAATTCAGTGATCAAAAAGATTTTTACTTGAATGTTCAAGAAGGGCCCAAACCTGAATTTTGATTGAAAACATTGACAACAAAGTTTTATCGCCACTTTATACTTTGATTCTGAGAATTAAGTGAAAGAATTAAATGAAAAAATCTAAATAGAAAATCACAAAATAAGCACCATAAAGCACTCATTTTGATGACAGACTTCGTACGTAAATTAAATGAAATACCACATCGCTTTAAGCTAGTGTATTGGCTAGTTATCAAAAAAGGGTTCAATAAATGCTGGGCACTTAAACATTGCATACATTGTAATCTTCTCTTCATAAAAAATTAAGTAAGCATAGATAACTGGCACTTAATAAAGTACCCATCTGACTAAGAAATTAGTTTACTAACTTTCTCATCTTTCCGTAGAAAATATCTCTCGGGCACCTGAGTTTTTATTGAGATGTTCCATTATTTTTTTTTTAGTCAGAGCGAGTATTTTAAAAGGAATGTCTATGTATTGTGGCCGAATTATTCTAAAATTAAATGTAATAAAATTTGGCAATTTGTATAGCTAGCGCCATTTTTATATAAATTTATACATTCTCAAACCATTAAATTATAATAATTTTTGAATCACTTAAAACTTCTGAATCTCAAAGTGAAAATAAGAATTCTATAAAAAAAACTATTAGAAAATAATCCATTTAGTTAATGGAATTGCAATCTTTTGACAGTGTATAATTTAATTATGCATTCATTCATGTCTTTCAATCACTCTCACATCTTCACAAATTGCGTGATATTTTTTAAAGCAGAAACATTCAGAGTTTATTTAAAAAAAAACTAACCCATTGCAACAAACAAAAATGCATTGTATATTTATTTATTTAGCAGACATTGGGAGCACAGAAAAATTATGTTTTTTTTTGTAAAGTGACCCTAATTTTTCTAAAAAAATGTTTATGCACGGTTTGAGGTTTGAATTTCGCATGACTTCATCTGAACAAAGTTTTGCATAAGTATTTTTTGCAAAACATGGGCTAGACTAAAAATGCAAGCATCCCGTATGAGTATGTTAATTATATAATGCTATATTTTATATATCAAAGGCAAAAGAGAAATTTTTCAATATCCCGTGCAGGTGTAATCACTCAGGAGAATGTTGAATCATAAATCGTATTATTACATTTATTTGATTTTTGAATAATAAATAGAAATTAATGTAGTAAAAGCATATTCGCAGACTTAAAATTTGTTTATTGAGATTGACTTTTAATTTTAAATCATTCTAAATAGTAAGAGCCGGTTGTATCAACTTGGTATATAGTAATCTTTTGTTTAAAGCATATATTATTAACACAATGATTTATACACGTTTTATTCCACTAATTTGAGTTATATAGGCCTAAGCGCTTTCGATGGACACACTCATTATCTTCAGAGGCAAAATTAGAACTAATTGTAAATAAATATGGCCGACGAATAGAAAGTAATTGTAAAACGTGAGGGGGGTGGGGGGGGGGGGCGAGGGTAGTTATTTATTGACATACAAAAGTAATTAATTTTTACATATACTAATACTTATTTTATCAATGGGGATGATGCAGGTATTTGAATGTTTATTAGGTTATTTTTATTTCTGATTGCTTTATTAATTTCTAGTATTTCTAGAGCATCCAGTTTACGACCCTTCGCCTCTAGATGTAGGACCCTAACATTATTTTGGTCAAACAAGTGATCATGTTCAATACAGTGGTCCGCCATCTCAGAGTATCCGGATAGTCCTCTGAATGCTCTTAGATGTTCTTTTATTCTTGTGCCTAAATCTCTACCACATTGCCCGATATACATAGCATCACAATCATTGCATGTGATGCCACTCTTATCCACCCACTCCTGCTTATCTTTTGAAGAGTAGTTAATTTAAACTAGAATTTGTATAGAAAGCAGTTTTAAAATTGTTTTTTGTGAGATTGCTTATTTTATTTGAAATATTCCCAATGTCAATAAATAACTACCCTCGCCCCCGCCCCTCCCTCTCCATCAACCCTTTACTTTCTATTTATCGGCCATATTGATTTACAATAAGTTCTAATATTGCCTCTGAAGATGATGGTTGTGTCCATCGAAAGCGCTTTTATATAACTCAAATTAGTGGAATAAAATGTTGTGTATAAATCATTGTGTTAATCATGAACTTCCACTCTGTAAACGAAACAGCACTTAATCTATTGCATATATTTTTGTTTTCCACCAATCAAAGAAATATGTTTTCAGAAAAATCTATGTTAAAACAAAAGATTACCAAACCTAGTTTAACAGGCCCTAAGTCAATTTTGAAATAATAAAATTCATGAACTTGATCGATGAGATAATATAAGAACCCCCTTTCATATTTAACTTTTATATTAATAAATATGTTTCACTTGTTGAAATGAGGGGGAATATTAAACAATTTATTTTTATCGTCTATCAATACGAATGTGTCATCTACAATCTTACGGGTCTGATAAAAAAAAATAGTTACTGAAAAAATGCAAGTACAGTAGCCGGCAAACATCTTGAAATTCTGCGGCGTAGTGGGGGGACGTTTGCGCATCTACCTTTCCACCAACGAGACCTAAATTTCGTCTTCTGCGCATTCCCCCACTTAGCCAAAGAATTTCATGAAGTTTGCCGGCAACCGTACATAAATAAAGATTCTATTTTTTTTTAATAGTGATGAATGTATTGCACTTTACCACCTCATATTGGGACTTGCAAAACAGAACCAAATATTAACTATGATTAAATAAATAAAAAATGAAAAATCATATAATGTATAACTTCCTCAAATTTTATGTCCAGAACCTTCGTTTCAATAGAGCAGAATAACACAATTGAAGTAATTGATATTCAAGGAAGCTATATAAGAAAACTAATTACACAAAACTTTGTTAATTAGAAAAAAAAGGAAAAATCACAAAACCTGTTATAACATCATGAG
Organism: Agrypnia vestita; assembly: GCA_016648135.1. NCBI lineage: Eukaryota > Metazoa > Arthropoda > Insecta > Trichoptera > Phryganeidae > Agrypnia > Agrypnia vestita. The sequence goes on from JADDOH010001852.1 coordinate 330,994, forward strand.
ATTTGTGAAAAAATCTATTATTAATTCATCAAAACCTCATCCCATCAAGTGAATTACAAAATTTCAATGTCTTCCTTCTTCAAGAGTTCACTACAGACCGCCATTCTCTTAAAAATAATAAGTTGACTAACAGCTATAATATGCATTAATACATCTTAACTTAAGAATGTCGCTCGGAATGGTGTTATGGAATGAAAAATAAAAGCGAATGAATAGCGATTAATTTGAATTATTAAGGGTTTTTCTGGATTACTCTGCTACTTTTCAGTTTTGGTAAACTAACATTGAAATCATTGCCTACGTAGTGTAGAAAAAAAAACTACCTTATGTGATTTAACACAAAGATTAAATAATAATTTTAAATTGCACCACGACTAGTAAGAATAATAATTGGAGCACTACATAGTATGTTATACAATTTCAGCTTATAATTTTAACAAGACACAAGTTTTGATATATTATTATCATAAGTAAGCTTTAGCGTGTTTAAAAATAAAGCACCTATATATATATATATATATACATATATATAAATAAATGGAATGTGGAAATCGTTCAACACGAAAATGCTTAACATGAAAAATCAGTAAACACAAAATAATATTCTGACAAAATACTATACAATTTCATATATTGGTTTTATTTTAACACAAAACAGAAATCGCTTAACACGAAAAGATTTTGTATTGCAGGGAACAACAAAATATACCTACTGTGCCAGTCCAGCTGTACTACCAGCCGCATTGTTGTCAAAATATTTTATGGCTCTATCTCTTTTAATTAGGCTAACCAATACAATAAGCAATGGGTTTATTACTCGCCAAACATTGTGTATAGGTAGGCTTATATCGTAAATAAATTGTATATTAATTTGTAGGCAGTCAAAACAATTCATTATTATTTATATCTGTTAAGCTCAATTAAATGTGTGTCTAAAATGAACTTCATGTTTAGTGAAAAAATAATTGCTAAATTTATGAATTTGTCATCAATAAAGCACTTTTTCACTAAAGTGAGAGATGTCTTGTCATATAGAAACTTTACGTGTATGTCTTTATCTATTTTATGTCCTACTAATTATAATGAGAATATGGCGGTGTATGTACGTTGTCACTATTATAAAGAACGGAGACCAGCTTCCAGCAATATTTGAGCGCAGTATGTTCAAATCAGATAGGAAACAGGTGAGAATGACCAAACACGAAGATTTGGATGCTGCGTTACTTTGCTGTTTGGTTAAACAAGCTTGGTCTCAAAAAGCTCCCATGTACTTGAAATGCTCTGTTAATGGAAAAAGCCGAAATGATTGGCTCCAAAAAACCGCCCCTATTTATTATTGGGAAAAGTATACAAAAACCAAGATGTCTTAAAAATATTTTAAAAAATCCTGTCGAGTAAAGGGCAAACAAAAAAGCATGGATGGCGGCGATTACTTTCACCAATTTTTCTAAAGTTCTTCTCGTTCTTAAAACTCTTCTAAAGTTAGATAAGCATCAAGCATTATGGGAAAAACGTAAAGTTGTCATCATCATTGATAATCGTCCCTGTTTTTTTTACACATATTTTAACAAGAAAAAATATTATTTCAGTCCCCATGGTTTCATGTTAAACGATTTTCACTGTATATATAAATATATATGTATGTATATTATATAATATTATATGTATATGGTTGGAATCCGCTGACAGATGAAGTGTTATTTGTATAAGAATACTGGACAGCCAAACATGCTCATGTAACAACCTGCCAAATAATAAACATAAGATATCAGAAGGATAGAGCAAACAAGCAGATTAAATATAAGTAAGGCAAAGCTCAGTTTGCCCACTATTCAGTCTCGAGGGAGTGGCGAGGTTGTGTTTTTTGAGCATAATAAAGTGGTTCTATTCAAATAAGGAATACTATGAGGGATTAATATTAAAAAATGGTCAGATAAATATTATACTACCTCGTGACCCGAATACATCATAATATATGGAACTTTTGTAATGGAACTGAAAGGTCGATAATTTTAACTTCAAATTTTACATTAATTTACAAGCTATAGCAAACAATGTTGTTTTGTATTTATATCCGTGAAGAATGTATTGGAAATTTGAGAGTAAAAAGTTAAAAAATACCTTGACCATAGAAAGCTCGGAAACTAACCAATGTACGTAATACATAAAATGAAAAATAGAACTATTTATTTATTTTGGTTGATTTCTTGAAATTAGTCACATATTTTAACAGAACGTTGTCATTTTACGATATGGTAGTGTAATATTTACTTGACTTTTTATTACCTGGCGAGCTAGTGGCCACAGATTGTTCAACTTTTTTACGCTCAAATTTGAGTGGTTGTTTAAGGTTGACGTTAGTTGATTCCGCTATAGCAGCTAGTCGCTCTAACAGCCCGCTAATGTTCAGCCTCTGTTCCGGGTTCACTACGAGACAACCGCCTGAAACAATATTCAACTGATTGCCTTTGTTCTTTTATTATGTTATATCAATTTACAGAGAAAAATAAATCCAATAAAAAGATTCAAATCTACACCCGATGACAATATTTATAAATTAATTTGAGGTTCTAGGTTTAAATAAACCTGAGTACAACTTACAAATTTATTATTCTGATGTAAAATACTCCAAACGGAAACTGAATAATTGGCGAAAGATAGCCTACACATGGAATGTCAATTCGATGATAACTAAAAAAAATAATATTTTCATTGTTTATTTTTCTGAATAAATAGTGGCTTAGAAAAATATGTTACCAAAATAAACACATAAAAGAAAAGTTCATCCAAAATACTTAGGGATGTGTAAATTTTTGCTTTGAAATAAATATTGACGAATTATCACTATAATTATTTAAAAAAACTGGTGCCTATGATTTTTCCAGAACATTTTCTAGTATTGAAATATGATACAATACTATGGTAGTGATGCCTGAAAACAATTGATTCATGAGCATCAACGTTAAACAATATATATTTAATATATAAAATTATAAATGCAAAAATATTGTGGTTAGTCATTTTTGATCAAATTTAAAATTAACTTTGTTTTAATCACTTGAGTTTATTTATTAAAACCAACCGGTTTATCAGTATCATGTTTTTCATCAGGTTAGTTTTAATAAATAAACCGAAGTGCTTAAAAGTTAGTTATAAATTTGATTACTATGTTTTACGTGGAAAACAAAACATTGATATTATATTACAGTAAAAAATAAATTATAAACAATGTAACGATAATCCCTCCAATCAGAATTATGAAGAGAAAAATTATTACAATCTCTAGATTGTGGGATTATTTTCAGTCAAAAAAATAATACACAGTGCAGTGCACATTTAAAACTGTTTTGGTTTTGAGAAAGTGTACACAATAAATAAATGCATGTACACACACTCCATGAAGATTTATGAAATGAAGTCTCATAAATCATAAATGAAAAGTTCCATCAAATAGAATTACAGCAGATTCCCGATAATCTGGGATCTGATTAATCGGGATAAATTCTGAAAGCAATTGAAAAAATATTTGGCTAAACTTTACTTTATGGCCTCATTCGATTTTCTTTAAAAAAAGTATCCTGGTGTAGCTAAGTGCCCTGATGGTAAAATTGAAATGAAAATTTGGCAGTAAAAGTATTTAAAAAGTTATTATACTTTGAAGTTTGAAAATTTTCCATATACAGGATGTCCCGTATCTCGACGTCAAGCCGAAATCGGCCAAGTCATAATTGTTATCAGAAAAATATTAAAAAAAATCTTAAGTCATTTGTTTTAAAAACTATGAGCATTTAAAAAAAATCAAAAAAATCTACACCCTGTGACGGTCTTTTCACGCCTGTTGCTACAAATATTTATTTTTATCCATTTTTATTACTATTATGTAATCCTGAATAATGCTTATGTAAACTTTTGTCCAAAATTCAAAGCCAACTGCTCCATCTTGGAAGAAAATGTTACTTTTTGACCAAACCAAGTATTCAAAATCAATACTTTGCCCGGTTTTAACTGACCGTACTGGAAAAAAAATGTACTACGTGAGGTTTGCAAGTAACTTCAAAAGTTGGCGCATTTAATAAGGTTCCAAAATGGTAAAACACTTGCTAGATTATTTCTTAAATTATGGACAAAATTATTTTTTTTGTAATGAAACCCAGTTTTGAATATTTCTTTCTTATTTACTTAAAAAGAATTCTAGTGTACCCAAGCCTTTCTTTAAGGCCGTAACTTCCAGATTTTATGCACAGATCATTTTATTATATTTTAAAGATTAAAATTATTTAATAACTTTTGACGTTTGAAATGCACTTTCCATAGACAACATTACTTTATGCAAAATACAGATGAGACAAAAAATGAATAGACAAATAGAATTAGACAAATTTAAATTTTTTGCCTTTTTCCAGTATACGGGGGGGGGGGGGGGCATATTGTTACGAAAATATATATTGATATTGATGAAAATATTTTATTTTTGTTTGAATTAGATAAATTGAAAATTTTTGCCTCGTTGTGTTATGGTTTGGTATTAAAACCTAAGGGAGCACATTGGTACAAAAATATACATTCATATTGATCAAAATATTTTATTTTTCTTTGAATTAGCAAATTTTTGCCTTTTCCCAGTATACGGGGCACATCAGTACGAAAATATACATTCATAGAGTACCCGAGGGCACAAACCCGCGGAACGCCCCCACGACTGCTTTGCCACCAAACCATAACACGAGTTAAAACCCTGACGTGCCGTAGCAGGCTAATATACGGGGACACATTGGTACAAAAATATGCATTCATATTGAAAATATATTTCATAGTTATAAGGAAATAGGCACAAAATGATCAATTTAAAAAAAAAATGTTATATAAAAAATGATAATGTTTATAAAACATACTTTTTGTCAAATCTATGTATTTATTATTGCATCATGATTTTTTCTTAATTATGATTCATAAATTATTGAAATGTCAAAACGTATGGGAAATTTTCAAACTTTAAAGTGTAATAACTTTTTAAATACTTACGACCTCCAAATTTTGATGTCAGATTTGACATCAGGGTACTCAACTACGCCAGGATTTTTTTAATAAATGTCAGAGTGAGGCCATAAAATAAAGTAATACCTTTATTTTATTTGCGTAGCCAAAGCAAAATATTTATACGACAAATTAAAGTTACAGGGTGATTTTAGCAAGTGTTATGGATATTTAACATGATTTAAAAAGAGGTATATGTAGTACCTAACAAATTGTCATTCAAGGCAATTCACCTTGAAGTATCAAGCATTTACAAATAAATAAAAAAAGCATTGCAAACCAATTATTTTATGCAACAGCAAATTTACAAAGTTGATGAACCAGATTTTAAGTGATGAAAAATTTCTCGAATTTGAAGAGAATTACCAAATTTGCAACGAATTGGTAGGTGCGAGATGTTGAAGCACCAATCACTATGTGTTTAACTTAATTCAGACAGATGAAAGCGTAGCTGATCACAAGTAGTAAATGATGAAGATAACATATGGTGTAACATAATAATAATAACGAAGAGGATTACAAGTTGATTTCTTTAGAAAAATCAATCACGCTATCGGTTTAAATTACGTAGAATCACTTCTTGACTGCCTTCAGCAGCAGAATGACAAAATTAATACAGAAATATTTAAAGTAGAATATGTCAAGAAGGACAAAAACATTCCTCTTTATTTCCTTATTTTTGATGTCAGTAAACATGTGCAACTTAGGCCCGGTTGCGCCATCAGAAGTAAGAGTAAGAGTTAAGAAAATAGCATAGATTTTTGCATTCTCCACCAATCCAAACACCCGTTTTCGTAAAAATCTATGTTTTTTGCTTAACTCTTACTTCTGATGGTGCAACCGGGCCTTAGTATGTGATTCATGTATTTATATGTACCTCTTCTGTATTGTTTGATAATTTTTCAATGCTTTTGGATTAATCGGGAAATCGATTATTGAGATTTTTTCACAAACTACCACAGATAATCGGGAGCCTGCTGTATGACACTTTGAACACATGAAGAATACTTACGAATGATCTCATGGAAGATTTTATAATTTTGATCGCTTTGATTAAGATTATAATTTCCATTGAGAATTGCCAGTTTAGCAGAGTCCTCAAAAGGGTGCTGCATGTAGCACAAGGTGTACAGAATACAGCCCAGGGCCCAAATATCCACTGAATGGTCTATTTGGTGGTTACTCCAAGTATCCAGCATTTCCGGTGCTCGGTACATTGGTGTGGTAAACATTGCGAGCTGAAATAATTAATTATTATTAATACTAAGGACATTCTGTAGGAATGAAACACCAAAAAAGTAGGGAACTATCTGCAATGTGTCATTAACCCCTGTTGTGCCGCCACGCGGCAAATAATGATTCCGTTGTCTGCCACGCTAAATAATACATGAAAGCATTATTTTTACTCCCTTTATATTAACTCGTGGCGTCTGCTTGCTTGCTTGCCGGTTTGCCGTCGAAAAAACTTTGAATCGATTTTTTACCCTTTTCCCATGATCCAATCGAGCTGAAACTTTGCAAACAGTTTTTTCAAACTGGAATCACTACAAAAGTTTGATTACTAGCAACGCAACGGTGGCCCGATAACGTCGCGGAATATTTTCTAAATTTGAATTACTCCGTCAGTATACATAATAGGTACTTCACTACGAATTTCGAAAATCTAAATTGACTGACAAATATTTTTAGAATTTAATCTTCAAAGCATGAAGTTTCTTATCAAAGCTCAATACATCTGACATTTTAGAAATATATTAAATTACTGCAAGTTTAGTGTTATATTTATATATATGTTTTAATTTGTCTTTAATTATTGTTATATTTTACAAAGAAAGGGAGTACAATAAAAACTTTTTATGGGTTACTTTTTTTACTTGATTTTTTTTATTAAAATTCTCGGTGAGATTTTTAATAAAAAAATTTCTTAAAGATATGTAACTAAGGTTTTTATTAGTACTTGTTTTATCACATTACCACTGTAAATTTTTATACTATATCAATTTTTTTTACTCAAATCATACTAAGTATTGCCTTACCCAAAGAAAATGATTACAAAATAAAATACTTAACTTACATTGGGGTTTTGTTTATTTTATTTCATATTTCGATAGATTTTACAGCCGAAGGTATAAAAAAAAGTAACCCATAAAAATAAGGTTTTTACAATACTCCCTTTCTCATTTTCGGATTTCGTGTCTACCATATGCGTCGGAATCTCCATACAACCTACTGAATTGTATGAAAAAATCATGAAAAATTTGAAAAATCCAAAATTATACTATAATTATTATTTTTTTAACGAAAATTTGATAGATCTTCTTGATCGTCGCCACGAATCTACTTGCACAGTTTCAGCTCGATTGGATCACGGGAAAAAGGTTAAAAATCGACCCAATGTTTTATCGTCCGACAAGCAACCAACCAACCAGACTCTACGAGTTAAAAGAAAGGGAGTAACAATATAATATAATATGAATAAACTGAATAAAAAACATATCTGAAAATGAGTATCATTGCGGGAGCGGACCCGCTCAATGTGAGGTGATTTGAACACAAATTTAGAGTGAACCAAGATTTAGAGAAAAGATAACATTCCAAAATCATAATCTGCGAAACAAAGTCTTTCATACAATATATGATTCACAATAAATGTGAAATAAAAAGATAACGAAAACAAGACTCACGCACTACCAAGGGACCCTGAGAACTTTTACGTGAATTTATTCAAAGATTTACGTCATTTTTGAAAGTCTTTACTTCAAACTATTGCAAAGTAATACAAAATAAACAACTTAGACACCTTTATCAGCAATTACTTCAATAAACAAACAAAAAAAACATCGCACACCTTTCGCACTGATCATAGAAAAAATGAGTTACTTTTAATTCATACTAAGAATGAATTTTTCACTTTTTTACGCCGTTTTGATTGGTTGAGAACCTTCACTCATACAGTAAGAACACATGCGAAGAGATTTAGAACTTTATTCCGTAATAGTATAATAAACGGAAAAAAATTAACGCAGGCGTAGAAGTGCGGATCCGTGTTCTGTCAGTTTACGGGGGTAGCGCGGATCCGCATTCCGGCATACCATGGGTTAATAGGGATGACATTTTAAATGGTTACATAATAACTAATATCTCAGATTTATATCTAATTTTATTGACGATCGGTAACTGATATTTCACAATTCGATAGGCAACTATCAGTACTAGACAACATTTATATCTTAGTTACCAATCGTCTATACAATCAGATACATATCAAACAACTGTACCATGCGTAGCCAGTTAAAATAACGGTTCGACCATCACTAGTCATGTGAAATACGATTTCTCAAGATTTAATAACATTTTAACACTCAAAAATATAAACGAAGATATGTAAGTATTTTTAAATAAACTTTTTAAGATATCAGCATAAATACATGTATAACACAAATATTTTTAATGAACTAATAACTTAGTTCATTTATTCATTTACTCATGTTTTCTATGCATTCATTTTATGTGCATCTACTAAATTAAATGTATTTTGTACTCTCTGTAAATTATTATACAGAATTAATTATATAAATTATTATACAAAAAGTATTACATTAATAAAATGAATTAATAATAAAATACAGTAATTTTTTAAAAAACAATAGTATTTTGTCATATTTAACAAAAAATTAACAAGGAAAATAAAAGACTTAAAATTAATAAATGAAAATAAAACCATTTGGGTTTCACCGCAGTCGCAGTCACTTATATTTATATATTCAAGAACACATTCATATTTGTGAAGTTGTAATTTTTCAGAACAAAGTTCAGTGAAATTTTAAAAGCAAATTAATTAATCAATTAGAAAGACGTACAGAAAAATCTAATTCACGAAAAAATATTAGGTTACTACTGGGATTCGAACCCAGGTCACATCCATGGACAAAAATAAAAATTAATCAATTAATAAAAATGAGAACTACATGGAAGGTCGATATATTCACGGAAACATAGAGGGTTGCTATAGCTTAGTGGTCAGAACACCGGCCCCGGAAAGGAGGTGACCTGGGTTCGAATCCCAGTAGTATCCTAATATTTTTTCGTGAATTAGATTTTTCTGTATGTCTTTCTAATTGATTAATTAATTTACTTACATATAACTTAGATGTTATGTTTTTATTCGTTTTGTAATTTGTTTGAATTTAGTTTTTTCAAAAGGAAGACTAATTTGACAGTCTTTTCGGTGCCTAATCTATTTCTTATTTTGCTGTGCACCGTATCGAATGCCGAAAATATTCTTTCAACCCCAGCGTAAGAAACAACTGTATTTATCAGTTGCTTGATTATATCCAATTCTTCGGTTATATCTTTTTTCATATTATGTATTGCTACCCACTAATCAGTGGGGGCGGTTTTGTTTATCGACTAATAGTCAAGTGAAAGGCTCAACTTTTTGGCTGATTTGGTTGCAGTAAAAAAGTATTGATTTAAATCATTGATTTTTAAAAATAATCACTTGATTTTAAACGCAATTTAAATCACTGATTTACATCATCTCAACCCTGATTTTGAAAAATACTTACATTTTCTTCCAACATTGTTCTTTGATTCACATTCCAAGAAGAATCGGGCGAGTACACTTCCGTTGTTGCTGAACCAAAATCACATAGTTTAATCATGCCTGAAAGTGAGAAAAAGATATTGTACAACCAAATATATTGGCAGGTTTTTAAATGAGAAATTATTGCTGTTGAGTTAATCAATTTTTTAAATTTAATGGACACAATTTTACTAAAATTACTTTATTTTTGTGATAGAGGAGGAAAATTAATCAAGCAATAAATAAAAGAAGACAAACCTTCGTTGGTTATAAGAAAATTTTCTAGTTTGAGATCTCTGTGGGCAATGGGGGGAACTTGCGCATGCATATGCTGGACAGCACGACACGCTTGGTAGAACACCCGTAACACAGTGGGTATAGGAAAAGCAGAGCCCCGAATTTGAAGGGCTTCCATCAGAGACCCACCACTGCACAGATCCGTCAACAATAGATATTCTGCCATCCCATGTGAGGTTTTAGAATTGTCTATGAAAGACGCAGCTATGTATTTTATTATATTCGGGTGGCCAGATAACTTTTTCAATAAACTAATTTCTTGAATAATATTCTTATTTGCCTCCTGATCAGCAGCCATTAGACGTTTCAAGGCATACTCAGTAGACGATGAAGTATCTTGGGCCACAAAAACAAAGGCAAAACCTCCTGTAAAAGACAACAATTTTTGTTTAAAGATTAATGAATTTATGGTCAATAAAGAGTATTTTTAACTTAAATAAGATACCTTGCCAGTTATCATCATAGAATGAATGATACAAACATGAGGATGGAACTTATTTTTCAAATATTAATATTATTAACGACAAATGGCACTATTGACATAATTGTTTGTTGTTTGATAAAATCATAACATCACTGACCAGGTGCACATCCACTCCCAGAAAATCTAATAGTGTTAGCTGTATAAATGTATCAGCTAGGTCAAACTGTTTTATTCTCAAGCAGCTCTTTCAAAAGAACAAACATATAAATCAATGGCTTTATCATTCACAGACCATCAATGACCATCTTTTTCTGCTGCATTGAAAATATGGTTATTTTAGAATTATCGTTTCAAGACTTATTATTTATCCGTTGACCACATACCAGAATTTAGAAATTTACGAGCTGGCTGCATCCGTTAATGGTGATAAGATATCTGCATCTAGATTACTAGCATATGGATTATCAGTCCAGCTACAAGTTCTGCTTTGAACTGGCGAGTTGTAACGAATAATATTAAAATGATTTATAAAATAGGATGTATTGTCTACATTATGCACACAGCGATATAAAGATAATTTTTTCAAAGACTCATTTTTTTATTTTATTACAAAAATGACAAAGAAACAGTGTCGACTGTCAAAAAAGGTACATACCTTCAGCGATAACTTTTTTCACCCTTAATTTAATATTCCCAATTTCGACAACCTGGCCAACAAAGTCATTATCAGAACCCCCATTTGTTCCGCTGGAGCTAAAATACCCCATTGCAGATTTAAAGACACTCATTTTTTTTAAATAACGAAAATCGTAACCGCAAGCCGATCAGCCCCGACTAGTGACCGCCGCCATTTTATCTCGGCACGTCCGCGCCTGCAGTCTGCAGAGCTACTGAGTACCGATCGCTACCGAGAGCTAACAACAGATGGCGCCACTGCGCTACATCATCTGCCGTCTACTTTAGTCTACTTGATACAATCTGGTACCTACTGCCTGTACTACTGCCTACTGTGTACCTATGCAATGATATAATAAACTGTAGAAACGTTACAAGCCTGAAATCTTGGCAACTCAAAAGTAAGGTAAGGTAAGATACAGGTTTGCCGACAAACTTCTTGAAATTTTTTGGCGTAGTGGGGGAATGCGCAGAAGACAAAATTTGGGTCTCTTTGATGGAATGGTACATGCGCAAACTTCCCCCCATTACGTCGTAAAATTTCAAGATGTTTGCCGGCTGCCATAATTGCCTTACATGCATTAGTTATCGAACGGACCTTCTTTGTGATCGGGCGCGACGCTACGCCGAAAAAAGTCCCGGGGAAAAAGGAACAGAGTATCGTTCACTATTGTAAGAATGAGTATGATATTTTAGTCACCGTGACTTCAAATTACCTGATTTTTCTGTCTTATTTCACAAACGCAGAGCATTTGTGAAATAAGTGTGCCGTGATTTCAACGCAATATTTGCTACATATGAAAGCCGGCTAGTATGGGAATTACGTGTCTATATTATAATACGTCAATGTACAGTAGCCGTCAAACATCTTGAAATTTTATGGCGTAGTGGGGGAAAGTTTGCGCATGTACCATTCCACCAAAGAGACCCAAATTTTGTCTTCTGCGCATTCTCCCACTACGCCAAAAAATTTTAAGAAGTTTGCCGGCAACTGTACCTAAGTATGTACAATCTCGGCCAAATGTATTGACACCCTAAATAAATTGTCATTTTTCTTTTTACGGTGGGATTTTAAAATTAATAACAATTATTTTGTAATATTTGTTGATTTTTGAGTTACATTTAATATTTTGTACGCAATCCTTTTGTTTGTGTAATGGCACATACTCTTTTTTTGCATACTGCCTACTAATTGCAAATGTCAGACTATTTTAGATCATTCTTCAAAAATGCATTGTTTCAACTCCTGTTTAGATGGTGCCTTTCTTTGGTTAATATTTTTAAAATTTTGATCATAAGTTTTCTATTCAATGTTGGTCTGGTAATTGTGCAATTGATAAGATTGACGTCTTTTTTTTTAAACAACTCCATATTTCTGAAGTTATTTTCTTTTGGCGCATTAAGGCCCGGTTGTTTCAAATTCGATCAAAGTAAGCGTAGAGTTTAAACTGAAATTTTACGTTCTCCACCAATCAGACGATCCGTTTTCGTAAAAATCTATGCTTTTATCGACCGCTTACTTTGATCGAACTTGAAACAACCGGGCCTAAGGCATACAATTTCTATTGTAATGGAAGTTACTCATGCTGCGCATGCGCAGATTGAAAAAACATCGTTCTAATTGCGTGGTGCCTCCAATAAAATATGGTTGAGGAAGAAAAAAATATACGACATTATTCGCTGTTCGTCTCTCGAGACGGACAGTTGAGTTTTCGCGAAGCTCTATACCGATACCGTGTGCTGCATTCCGGTGCGGCCACGTGACTAGCCAGCGGATCTACCCTTAGACCAGTAGACCTACCGACTACCGACACTAGGCAACCTTGCGACACGACCCTGCATGGTGGCGATACCGTCTCATCGCATCTTACGATCGACACCTCGTTAATCACGGCCTCCCCGGTCCTGTTGGGGAAGCTCACCAAACTTCTACAACTCGCTATGGCGAGTTACACAAAATGGCCACCTATTACACTCCTAAGCTTTCTACCTGACGGCACACTCATTGAACCCACTCTAGACACACTATTATCAGAAGACTCTGAACCACACCTTGTCTACTTCTCCGCAAAAGGAATAATGCACCAGAATCACACAAATACACGCTCTGCACCTACTCACAGAAAAAACAAAGAACGCTAAACTAGCATGCTCTCTTGCTTATACTTCAAACACAATACAACACAATATCAACATATCAACACAAACATCAACATGAAGAAAACCCAGGACTCGACGTGCGCTTCAACCTTGCGAGATCTCTATCCCCACGCTGCCTCCCTCCCATCCACCGTGAGAATCTCCACCATTCCGTCGTGGACCGCCCCACGTTAGACAGCAAAAAGGAACCGTCCTAACCCCATCTCACCTACCCCGACTACAAATCGCTTCTCGACCCTCGAGGATGACGTGGAGGAAACACCTCCCCCCATCTCTTAACCGGCCCGCAACAACCACCCGGCCCCGCCTTCCAGACATACCCCACCCCGCAGGGAGCGTATTCTACCGATTATTCTAAAGATCGGAAATTTCATCCACCTCCAGTTACACGAGGTAATAATATCACACATTCAGGGAGCTTTCACCCTCAAATACAACAAGGGCAGCACAGCCGCCATCCACGTTCTAAACATTGCTGACCACCAACGCCTACAAAAAAGACTTCAAGGAGCGGAACGCGAGTTCCACTCCTTCACCCCAGACTCTGAGCGTAAGAAACGTACGGTGATCCGGGGACTCCTGGAGCTAAACACAGCAGACATTGCAGATGACTTTGCCTCCCAAGGCTTCGCCACTGTGCGGATGGTCAAGATGACGACACCGAGATCAGGGCTCTCGCTCTACCTCGCCTACTTCGACCAGGAGGTCGACATGGCAAAGATGCGCGCGCAGGTCACCACCTTGTGCTACTGCAGAAGAATAGCACGGCACGATGTGCTATTCCTGCCAGCAGTTTGAACACGAAAGCCGCAACAGCAGCCACAAGCCACGTTGCGTCAAGTGCAAGATGGACCACGCCACTGCCGGCTGCCCGAAAACCACCCGAGATGAATCTGCCACCTGCTGCAACTGCGGAAGCGACCACCCAGCTAACTACCGTGAGTGTCCACGCCGCAAGGCATACGTGTCCAGACTCACAACACCTGCTCGACCCATCAATACTATCTCGCATTCCCGCTACATGCTACTTCCGTTACAATAAAATTTTAACCTTAATGTGCCAAAAGAAGATAACTTCAAAAATATATACACGGTTTTCATTTTTAGCCAGATAATGGAATGGCGTTTCGCAATTTATGTAACCCGGCACTCTTACTTTTAACTTACTCTGGCAATTTTCGTCAAAAAAATATTCATATGTTAAGTTTTGGTTATTTTATGAACATTTCGCAGCTGACATAGGTAACTATTAAGAGAAATGCAAGAAACAAATCATGATGAAAACATTTTAATGTGTTGACTTTACTATGATTAGTATATATTTTTCTAACCATGTTCTTCAATGTTTCATGTGTCTTAAATGCAATTTCAATATTGTCCATTTATCAATCGATGCATCATGCTCGTCGATTTTACGATTCTTTTTTATAATTTTCAATAAAACGTATATTCATGTACTTATCATTGTTTAATAGCTTTATCCCAAAATATTAATGAAATTAGAGAGGACCCCTACTGCCAAACTGTATCTATGTACCTATGTATTTTTTTTACTTGCATTTCATTACGTGACATAAATATCAAGTTTCTAGCATAGATAAGATAATATGTGGGGTATAAAAGCAAAGGCAGCAATATCCAAAAAATTAAAAAAACGTTTTGAATGCAATCACCTACGATTACTAATTTCAAATGTACTGAATTTTAGATTTTATGTATCTATCCCTTCCAAAATCATGTTTCCTTTAAATTTATTTGCTGTATTTCCTATTAAATTTTGAATTCAGTACATTATCAATTATTAATCCTCGATGACGGCATTAAATATTTTTTGGACATTGCTGCCTTTGCTTTTATACCGCACATTGTATAGTTTCTAGCTAGGTACTCAAACCAATTGAAATTCGCACTATCAATTTTCAATAATACATAGATAAAATGATAGTTTAAATGTCAAATTCGTGTAAAGGTCACCTTGACGTTTCACTTCAAAATATACTTGTGCCCGCGATTAATATAAAATTTGAAGCGGGTCAAGGTGTACGGGCCATTGTTGATTAAATTTGATTAGATTATTAGTTTTATATTAATCTAGTCCGCAAGCGTACAATATTCTTTAATAATGAGTGCAGTTGTCAACTAATTGCAGTCCGTGAGCCGGCTCTACGCGGTCAAAATAAGTATTACATTTATAGTACTAATAATAATACCTAATTGTAATAATATATTTTGTATGACGTTGTAGGTAATATTTTCGTGCAACATGCCTATGAAAAAGTAAAAATTGAAAAGTCAAACCTTTGGGGTTATTTTTATTTTCTCTTATGCTTTATACATTATGTATAATTATTAATACTGATTTAAAACCAGTCATCTTTTCTGCCCAGTCCGACTTCTATATTATATTCGCATTTAATGCATATTCATGATGTTAGCAGAATGCAGACCGTCTTAGCTTGATCTTTTCACAGTTATCAGCTTTGGAATTTTTTGAAAAATTTGTATCAACATTTTATTTCTCCCTTCTTCTTAAATTAATTTCTGCCTCATATATATATATCAGTGGCGGTCGGTGACTTTTAACATAAGGGATGCTGGATACTACGAGTATGTTTATACCTACCATCAAATATATAATAAATCCATAGACTAGCCCATGCAAATAGTAACAAAAATAGTCTGTCAAATAAGCTTTATAAATCCTTTAAGCTACGCATCAACAGTTTAATTTCATGAGTCATTCTTACCTATTTAAAAAAATCCATTACATTCCCGAGTTTTCATTTACTTAAACTTAAGCTCAATTTGACGCTCTTTCTTTATAAAATCGTCGTGAAATTTTGTCTTCTCCAGCAGGAGTGTTTTCTCAATAGAAATGATAGAAGTCATTTTTCGCCTAGTGTGCTTCGATTGTACGTTTTAGTCTTTTCACTGTGGAAAATTTACTGAGGAAAATTGCAAGTATGGTTAAGATAAGATAATATTATGTTGTTGAGAGCACTGGTGTGTCCTTTCCTAGCTCTTGAAAGATGGTTCAAACTGTTAAATCCGCGCTTATTCCACATGTTAGTATTATTTTCATTTCAAAATATAAGACACGGCCAGCAAAATAATTTGGCGAATCTAGCACAACTACAAATCCAAGAAAATATCTTTAAATGATTTATTTCCTGACGTTGTGTTCAAATTTTTTTTCGCAAATGTCGGGATTCAAAATTTTTAAGCATTAACATTCAATTATGCATTCACACAATTCAATACTTTCGTTTACAGTGTTAGAACATGTTGGTGAAGAATAATCCATGTTATTTTCTGCAGTTATTCATTGTTTATTTAAATGATTATTTAAACAGATAATTTTCACCCATTAAATACGTCACACAAACAAAATTCTCAAAACTCAAAACAATCCGCTCGTTCCGCAATATGTCTCGCCCCCTCAGCCGCGGCTGCTCGGTTACGCTCGGCTGTCCTCGGGTGACTCCGTTGGATGCTGATCTCGAAACCGTATACACTATCCAAAGATCCCGACAAGCAGAAATGAATGCGCATGCGCGAAAGTTGAATATTTTGAACTCTGTGTGGATACGGAATTCGTTACAGATTCCATCGTTGCTGGTGACTGTGTTTACGTGATTCGTAGATGTTCAATGTTCAGAATGTTTATGTATTTCGAGTCGCTCCGTATGCACGCCTTGTCGTAGTATGTGTTACGACTGTTTTCTAAAATACTGGATTAATTTATTTTCTGAATTCGGCTAGAAACAAGAAGTCCAAAGCTTTTTGACTCTAGAACACAAGGGATGCGGAGCATCCAAAGCACGTATGAAGCAACCGCGCCTGATATATATATATATAATGTATGTTCCCCGAGCCCTCCACGTATTTACATTATTTAAAAAAATATTCATTTTGTGAAGGAAAGTGCTCTATTTATTAATTATTTATATATATGTATATATATATATACATGTATTTTTTAACTATATATTTTTATCCTTGGGCAGTGAACTAGTTGACAGTTGTGAAAATAACTTGAATACGAAAATGTAATTCAAATGTATCCGCTTCTCCCAATTGTTTTTCATCATACTTCGCTTTGCGACATCTTACATGTTTTTTTTTAAGTTATTATAAAAAGAAAACAGATGCCCAATTTATAAATCTTACTTGTTCCTGTTCTAGGCCCACGTCTCGTATACACATGACTGGCTCCTTTGTGTATACACTATGTGGGCCTGGAATGGTATATCACACATACACACAACTGAATATTATTAATATAGTTGCCATACAACCAGAACTATTATAACTATTAGGTCCTTACATATGAAATTGGCGTTTAGTATGGGAGGAACATAAAGCCGATTTTATGTTATTATAATATATTTATTTAATCAAAGTACCAATGTACCATTGCTATCTATGCACTTTTGCCATCTCATAGGTAGTTCATCGATCCCTTTACTAAAAAAACCATTCGGACGGGAATCAATAAAATCTTTGAAGGCGGTTTGGACTGCCCCATCGGAGTTGAATTTTTTCCTTTGCAAGAAGTTATCCAAATTTCGAAAAAAATGGTAATCTGTTGGGGCAAGGTCCGGAGAGTACGGTGGATGTCTTAGACATTCCAATTGAAGCTCCTCTAATTTGGTAGCCGTCTGTTGTGCAGTGTGTGGTCTAGCGTTATCATGAAGCAGCAGTGGCCTAGAGCGATTAACCAGCCTCGGTTGTTTAGCAGCTAGCTTTTCCATCATGGTTTGCAGTTGCTGACAATAGACATCTGCCGTAATCGTCTGGCCAGATTTAAGAAAGCTGTAGTGAACGACACCAGCACTAGTCCACCAAACGCTCACAAGTAACTTTTTTGGAGTCAATTTTCGCTTGGGGCATGGTTTGGCTGGTTCGGCAGGGTTCAGCCATTGCGCTGAGCGCTTCCGATTATCGTACAGGATCCACTTTTCATCACAGGTAATGATTCGATTGAAAATCCCTTCATTATTGTGCCGGTTGAGTAATGCAACGCAGCAGTCAACGCGCGTTTGTTGATTTGCTTCACTCAATTCGTGAGGTACCCACCATTCAAGCTTTTTCACCTTACCAATTTGCTTCAAG